>CM053783.1:80761872-81309372 GCA_028749045.1 Cupressus sempervirens | reverse complement strand
TATTGTCATTATTTCATCTTTGAACATTTTGTGTCAAAGATTTATTTTCCCATAAAATAATGACTTCCTTATCTTATCTATGATCAACTTAACAATAACTATTGTTATTCCATCTTTGATCATGTAGTGTCTCTTGTGTTTGTAATATGTACCTTATTATATTTTGATCTGAGAGATACTTGTTACTCATGTTATTTTTACTTTTGAGATGACTTGAGGGTCAAATGTTATACCTTGATGTTAGTATCATAGATGTTAGATTACTATGTTATTCAGTTGATCATATTTTCATGATGATGCCATTTTGAGATGATAGTATGTTTTATGATGATATCTAATTATCCAATAATTGGACATATCTCTGATTATGTTATATGTTGGATTTACTACTATGGTAATTCACTTCTTTCTTTCTTTTTTATGCTTTATGTGAATGTGAGTGATGTAAATGGATAACTTTAGTATAATTGAATAAATGGTTAAACTAGGATATTTACTACATTTATTGCTTCAACTATTTTATTATATGCAATTGCACTCGATCATGTGTTTTAGTGTGTAGAATTTATATCCCTAGCAGTGGCACATGGAGTTAGTGGTTCAGCTATTCGTATTTTACTAATGTCATCCCTATATGGTCCATGCATCTTTTAAATTGTTTAAATTAAATCTTTTAGGGATTTAATAAATCTAAAATCATTTGCATAATGTGACTAGACCTATGAATGTATCTATGCATTTAGAGGTTTGCAATGTCACAAAAGTTGTTAAGCAATTCTATGATTTTAGTTAAGGGTTTTCAGGCTTTATTTTATTGATTTAATTTTTGGTAGCTTTGCCATAGATGAATTCCAATTACTTGGAATAGCTTGTTTTTGTTTGGGTTGATTCGAGATTTAACTAGGTTTTGTTATTATTTACCCTAATCAATTATTCACTCAAAAAGTGAATAAGTATCCAAAGAGGAAATTAATTCCTCACTTCTCACTTTTGCAAATTAGAAATTTGAGATTTTTTCCACAGTCTTCTTCTATAGGATTGTGTTTCTATTTGATGTGGAAGCTATAGGTGTGGGATATTTGTGAGATCAATCTTGTTGGATCCATCTCAAGGAGACCTTGGTTTGTCATGAATTTTGACAACTTTCGCGAGATATTTATTTTTATTTGGTTGGTTCTTATTTTAGACCTTTTGGCTCTCGAGTAGGGCTCTGCCATTTTTGTATTTCAGCTCTATTTTTGTTTCCATTTCTAGTAGTTGTATGTTAGGAGGCTAAGAAATAGTGTTCTACTCCATTTCTAATTGTTAGTTCTTCTCAGTTGGTTAGATATGGACATTTTCCTATTTTTTTGGATGAGGGTATGGAATTTCACACTGTTATGCTAGTTGTTTTTGTATATGGTGTCTAAACTTGAATTTTATTGAATTTTTATGGCTTTTGTGCCCTAAGACCAAATGGGTTTTATTTTTGAAGTTTCTGAGTTTTGGAGTTTTTACCTCAATTTGTGTGCCACCTGGTTTTCTTAGGTTTTCTTGGCATAATGTTGGTCATGGACTTGGATTATTTGTAGGATATCATTTAGGCCACTATTGCACCTTTTTGTTGCATTGGGATATGTGTCACATTCATCCACCTGAGCTTATATTTGATTGAGTGTTATTTTGCTTATGTCTCATCCATCCTTGTTTTATGATCTTCATGATGGTTGTGCACCACAAATGAGCACATACATGTGTATTTGTCAGGTGACTTGCAAGGCTCAAACTCCCAATTGTATTTCCTCGAGTATGTTCATTTGGGGGTTGGGTTGGGAATATGCATGCCTACAGGCACTCATCATTGGATGAGTATAGGTAGGGTAGGGTTGTATGGAGAGGACTTCTATATTGCAACTTGGTGATCATTTTTCCCAGAAGGTTGGTGTAAAGAAGTTCTAAACAAGTGATAACTAAATAAATTAACTAGGTAATAAATTAATGATAATAAAAAGACATAGTGTGAGAGTCTTCCATTGGGAAGTTGAATCGCACAATATCTAGCTTGGGCTACTTGATTCCAAGCTATTTCCCCTCTAGGTGAGTCCCTACATAGTAACTCATTAAGCGTCTAACTAGGACCCTTTGTACTTTCATTATCTCATGACCTTGGTTTTAGTCATCTTTACTATTTGACATGAGTGTTAGCCATGTACATTTTCTTTAAGTGTGTTTGTGGTTGGATCATTATCTCCATCAGCATGGCCAGAATGAACCTATGGGTTTCACATGGTTGGGAGACATAGCTACCTATAACTCTATTTGGGACCGGTGTAAAAAGATGGTCTTTTATTTTAGTGTGACCAATGCTCGATGTTTCACTCGGTATATTCAGGATTTCAGAGTATGCTTCCTTGTGATTTATGTTTTTATTGGAATGCTTGGATATCATCTTTAGATGATGTTAGTTATTTTACACATTCCTATCTTATGATATTTAGCATATGATTAGATGATGTAATTTACTTAGTTGGAGTATCTATTGCTTATTGGTTTAGCATGTTAGATTTCCTTGTTCTTATGATGTTATTACATTTTAGTAGTGATGCCCTCATAAGATAGCTCTAACTATCTAGTCGACAGTTTGGGATGTTATGCACAGGGATGGCTAGGACCTTTGAGGTCTCATAATGCTATTATGGTTGGGAGGAACTGTGCATGATTATTTTTTTCACTTGTACATTGCAATGTTACGTCCAATACATTTCCTTATACTGCTTTGGTTTAGATGCTTAGTTGTATTTTTGGTTGTTCCTTTTGTGTTCAAGTGTCCAAGCCTCAACTTGTGGATCCAATACTCCCCGATATGGAGGTTTTAACTCTTTGTATTATCCCTTTGAAGATTCTTGTACTATTTCTTTCATTTTCTAGGTGACAACGTTCCAACACTAGCCATTACTTATAAAGTATCACATGCCCAAAGAAAGAATATCATGCGATATTGGAAAGTATCGCACACCTTAAGGGAAAATGTTGTGTGATACTAGAAAGTATCACATGCCCATTGGAAAAATGTCATGTGAGACTAGGAGAGTGTCTCATGACCTTTGAGATAGTATTGCCAGGTCCCTGAAAATATCGCATGACCTCTTGAGAAAGGTCATACAATAATGGAATTTATTGCCCATGCTATATAAAAATGTTGCACGACTTTATGAGGAAACCTACATGGGTAACCAACGAGAACTTTTCAACTTAACTAAATTTTCTTTTGAGATGTGTACCCTTTGTAGTGTTGTTGAACTCCTTTATTTGACTTTTTGAATTTGGAATGTTTTGAATTCAGATGCATTTTATGACTTTTGTGGTTTGTCATTTTGGGTCAATAGTGGTGTTTGGAGATCCATTTTTGTTTGGATATTTTTTTATGTCTTCCATTGTGATATTTGTGACCCTTGTATGTTGACTATCATGTGCATCCATACTTTTTTTCTTAAATCTTGATTTTTATTTATCCTTGTTCCAAGGATCTCCAGGTAGGGCATTATAGATCATTTTGTGTTATAGATATATTTCTCCATAAAACAATAACCTCCTTAACTCATCTATGATGATTCTATCTTATGAATTTATTGAAAATGCACTCATTACATGTTTCATCATGTAGGATGGTGGTATTGAACAATTTAAAATTGGTAATAATCACTACATTTTAAGAATTAGGTTTTTAAATTTGAACCTAATCATGAAGAACCACCCACAACCTTAATCCTCTTCCATTGATTAGATAGACTTTAGAATGACTCTTTATTAATATACAAACTACAATTATGCAACACTTAGCTCTTATTTTTCCTACATTTAGGCTTGTAAGAGAGGCAACATTATTTATAGACTTTGTAAACAACTCTAGAAATTTTTTGATCTATTTACAATACATACAGCAAGGAGAAATTTGGAAATGAAATTGTCTCTAATAGAGGCTAGAAATTCTGGAATGCATAAGTAATGCTTATATATACACAAAATGGTACATTTAATAAAATAAATATATTCTGACACTACCTTGTAATGTTTATTTGGGGCTTGTTTGGCTGTGGGAATATAAATATGGAAATAGGAATAGTTATTTTGGAATAGAAAATGGAGGTACATATTCCTATTCGCTGTTGGGTTCAGCCAAAATTTGATGGGGAATTCATGGACCCAAAAATTTATGTTTCTTAAAATAAATAAAACTAAAATAGGAATATGTATTCCAATTCCACCTATTTAGGTGGAATTGCAAATGCTCATTTTTGGGCCAAAATTGGAATATGTATTCCTATTCCAATTCTAATTTGGTGCATCCAAAGTAGAATTCAAAATTTTAAGAATTTACATATGTCTATTCCACTTGTATTCTTGTTACCAAACGGATACTTGGACAGGACAAAAAACTCCTTGAGTTGAATTAAGTCTCTCATTTTGGCAAATTTGACAATAGACCATTCTTTCATAAATATGTCAACAATTTGACTTTGTGCTCAAAAATTGTAGTTCCACCATCACTTGATTTTTGATAAAATCTTGAAAATTAATGATGATGCACTTATATATTTAGATTTGATATGTTATACAAGGTTTTTTTGCTAATTTAAGTGCTTTTATTGTCAAAAAGTATTATAGTAGAGGATTCTTGTATTGTTAGAAATAGGAAATACAAAGAGGGGGGAGGGGTGAATCATTATTCCAACACATTTTGATCAACTTTGAAATTTAGAAATTAATCATAAATGTGCATAAAAAATGAAACTAGAAATAGCAATAAAAAGCATGCCACAAAGATAACTAAGAGGGGGGTGTGGGCAGCGGGGAGGGGGTTGAGTCAGTTCTCAAATCAATATAACTTTTATCAACCTTATTAAACCTTAAACATGTGAACAATATAATCAACAACCATAAGAAGATACACATACACAATAATACTAGATATGTTAACTAGGGAAACCCTTGACCAGAGGGAAAACCCTGGTGGGGATGGTCCCCAAAAAATGATGTACTAACATAAAAGTTTGTTGTAAGACTTTTTTAGGAGCTAATTAAATGCATTTAGTACATATCAATTGCTATTAGGAGACTTTGAATCCTTGTTAGGATTTGTAGAAGGCAGATGAACCCACTATCCAAACAACTTTACGGTCAAGATAGTTGAACTCATTGTCCAACTAGCCTTTGTATTATTCCTTTTAGAATAATAGAAATGAAATTGATCTTTACAACTCAAACTCTTTCTCTGTCCTCTTACTGTGACAATACTACACCAAATATCTTCTCATATCTCAATACTAGATCTTCAAATTTACATCACATTGATCCCTATGATCACTTCCTCATATTTACAAACTTTGCGTTTCACTTGTGCAATTCACACTTACACACAATTACATTACACACTTCATCACAAGGGAAATAACCTTCCTTTACCATACCCTCAAAATAATTTACTAAGTCAACCTTGAGGCTTTCCCAATTAATTATAATATGACCTCATTAAGATATTACAATTCATTACATATTTTCACAATTATAAAACATTGTTGGCTCATAGTAACCACAACTTCTAACACATGTGACCTCAAACCTCACACACTCATTGAAATCATCATCACATTTTCAATTGTCACTATCTAACTTCTCTCATCAAGATTCTATCCATGTTAAAAGATACAATCCAAACATAAAAAACCACTTCTTAGGTAATTTGTCTACACATTGTCTTCTATAAATCTCATATATCTCTTACATATTTTCAACTTTTTGCATGTGCACTTGTCTACTTTATTAGGACACAATGTAGAGCATATCCTCAACTGTACTTGATCTCATCATCAATAAATAGTCTATATGACGTTGTTCTCTATCTAGTACTATGTTAATCTTTATAGAAACAATACTATGTTGACATCAATGACAAACAAAGTCATGAATTCAACATGTCAATCACCTCAACTATTATATAAATTCTTAGGATACTCCCCCAAAGGAATACCATCAACATTCACACTAAAAAGTTCACCATATTTTTTTCACTAATAAAAAATAGCCATAGGCCAAGGTAAAACCCCAGTGGGGATGAAACCCACAAATCCATGCACTAATCAAAAATATGTTGTAAGAGGTTTTGACCCTATTAGGAGTCTATTACATACATTTTGTACATGTCAATCATTGTTAGAGTACTTGACCTTGTTATAGGCCTCAACCCCATGAAGAGTTGTATTACAAAATGAACTCACTCCTCTTACAATAATATATAACTTATACAAATGGTATAGTTACTTTACTAAAATTATTATACTAATATATTCAATATTTAATTAGCCCTTGTACATTCCTTACATCTGATTGTGTCCATATGACCTCTATTCCACTCTAACCATCAAAAAATACGTATCCTAACATAAGAAAATCTTGCATAACATAATCATACCATAGAATAATTATGTATATCTTTGCCTATCCAAAAGATCTCCTTTTATACTATTTTCCTTAACTCTATCCAGTCAGCCTAAATAACAAACTAAGTTACATGTATCCAAAACTTGTTAACGCAATCTACTAAGGGTAAACACCTAGGATGTTGTCACTATTGGAAATTCATCTAAGATAAGTACATGGATATTTTCATTAATGGAAATATTATGCTTAGTTAAGGCCATTTATGCTGAAGATATGGTTTTTATATTTAGCATGAAGAAAATGCCTGAGTATAACAAGAAAAAATAGGGTACAAAAACATTGTTTTTGTCAGTGAGCTTCATTGGAAGCATATATAGAGCTATAATTTTATAATATTATATAATGAGAATTATAATTGATACATATATTTTATCTCAAGTTAGTATGATAGTTGGTACATGTTTTAGATAGATAATCAACTAACAATTTAATATCGCAAAGACAGAGTACACAGGATAGTTTTTATATTTTGGCTAAGGTATTGAATTGACTTGTCAATTTAAGGACTTAGGAATAGAGGAAGAATATCCTAGATGCTAACCCTTACTTATAAGATTTTAATATTATTCTTTCATAACATGTTGATTAGTTATTCAAGCTAGTAGAACATAGGAATTAAGGAAAAAGGTATGAAGACATAATGTTATGATAAGCGACGTTGCCAATACTTGTGCTATGTTATAATTATGATATGTGAGATTTTTTAAAGTTGATTAGATTATTTTTTGATGGTTAGAGAAGATTATATGTACATGAGCATGATTATATGTGAGGAACAAAAAAGGACTAATCGGATATATGAGATATGGATGAAAATTTTTTTATGCAAATCTCAATATTTGCATTTTCTAAAGCCAAGGAGCAATTAGAGAAGAGGTCAAAAAAGAAAAATGCGACACTTGAGAAAGCTCTTTACGTACATCAAATGAATTTTCTTACACCATTAGATTCAAGGAACCAATGCTGGAGACAATCTTAGTGATGTAACTAATGAATTTGATGATATTTCACTTCTTCAACTAAGACAGACAAGATAACAACTCAATAGGAGTTTGAGTTTTCACAATTTCAGAAAGTATGTTCAAATATTGCAAATGATTAGTAAGTCATTGATGAGTGTAGAAAGGATATTAGATGTTGTATTTTGAAGTAAAGAAAATATATACTACATGCACAAGGTCACATCATTATATTGAAGATGTTACAAAATGCATAAAAGAGGACGAGGACAAGCTAGAGTAGATAGCTAGTGAATTTGAGTAGAATGATTAAGTTTGAGAAATGGATAAAAGGGTAACTAAAACATTTGATGTTCTTCACACTTTGGGGCATGAGATTTTATTTTTTAGGGAGATTCACTATATTGAAAGAAACTTGACTCTAAGTTGGATATGCTACAAAAGGAGTTGGAAACCCTAATTACAACAAAGAAATCATATGAGAAATTCACTCCAATTAACTTACATAGAGAAGAGAGATTTTTATATTTCATTTGTGCAGTTATACATGTAGTTGGTTGAATGTGATAGCTACTCATATTTATTAGGAAATCATTAGGCTTTTGAAAGAATGTGATTAAATATTAGATTTAATGCAAAGGTGATTACATTTTGTTGTGGTAGTATAAGTGTCTTTCACTTAGTAGAGAACCCTACTTTTCATCTTATAACAAAGAACATTCAGATTCAATTTTATTTCATTTATTATATGGTGAAAGATGGAACTGTCAAATTGGAAAAGGGTGAAATTTTGGCTTATGTTGCAAATGCATTAACAAATTTGACAAAACTCATGAGCTCAAATATAGAGTTAGTGACATTTGAAGCCCATCAACCTCACAAGCCCTACCAATTGAAATCATGTTATTCACATTGATCCTTCAAAGATGTTTAATAAGCATGTAATTCTATTTTAGAATTAGATTCAGAAATTTCTATGATGAATGGAGTTGTACATGTGTATATATATGCATGTTTTATAATGTTTGAGATCACATGCGTGTATGTTGGGTGGATATCTTCCATGTTTTGTTCAAATTTGGCAAGTTACAATTGTACATGTGTAGGTGGGAATAGACATCTTGTGTGTTCATCTTCAATTTTGGATGCATGTGTGAAAGGTATGATGACAGTTAATAATTGTAGGCATACTATTTTTGAAGCCTCTAATTTATGCAAATGTAAACTCATATATATTGTACATTTTTGTATTGTGTAATTTTCATTTTTCCATTGTATTGTAAACTCAAATGAAAACTTTGTTTTCTAATAATATATTGGGTTATGCTTTAAAATGGGTAGTTTTTCTCCCAAAAGGATTTTTTTGATTATTAGTCCTACCTACCTAGGTGGGGAATAATGTCTTTACTTAAATGCCTTCAATATTATTTTACATTGAAACTATGCAATATAGAATGTTTCTCATGATTTCAAATGTTTGGTTGATCTTTTTTTGTTTATTTTAAATTTTCAAAGAATGTTTCTTTTTATTTATTGGTTCTTTATAATTTTGTTGGAGTTTTATTTATTTTGTGTGCAAAGATTCAAAACAATTGTCACTTGTTATTTCATGGGCTCATAAAAGACACTTCTAAAAACCTATGATAAACATTATATTTTCTCCATAAAAGAAATTTCTAGAAAACACGGGCATTGTGTACCAAAAAAATCCTAATCCCCATCTATGTGATTTTATTGTACTTTTCACTCAAGTCATTTTGGCCTTCTTTACCTGGCTATTAGAGCGAGTTCATGACAATTTGCCAACAAAATAATAATAATTTGATGGTGAATTTGAGTGCTATACAGATTGTACATTTTGAGGGTTTTATCAAAAGAATTAAGGTAGATTTCATATCACTATTCATAAGGTTTTCCATTTATGAAGAAGAATAGTAACCACTATAATATTTTTATTGACTGAAAGTGTAGCTAAAATAGTTTGCCTAAGACAAATTTCATCTTTATTGTCAAATTTAGGCATGGTTAGATAATAAATTATCTATAGGGTGTGTACACCAAGATGGTGTGCAAAAAGGGGGGTATAAGTGGATACTTTTATACTAAAATTGGGTAAACCTGATCTTGGAAGACCCATTTGAGGGTCATGCACTCAAAATGAGAAAACGTGTAAAACACAAAAAATGCAATGCTTTGAATCTAATTTATAAACTACTAAGGTTTTTTTTAAATGAATAATATTAAGGAGATCAAACCCCACATGCATGAAAAATTGTTCCTATTTTTTGTAAAGAAACATAACATAGTTGTTTCCATGCACTCAAAAAAACATATAGTTATATTTAATATTTTGAAAAACCCTTTGGTAGGATGATAGGTAAGAGTGAAATATAGAATTTATGTATTTCTTCATTATATTCTAACAAGTAGTTTATTTCTATGATTTTTTGAAGTGACTTCATCTTGAAATTTGGGTACCTCTTCATGCATTGGGCATAATTTGCATCAAAATAATCTAAAATCAACACTTTTTATTTAAAAACATGTATAGAATCAAGTGTAGAACAATAATATGTGATTTATTTTCCATTTTATTAAGTAAATTTAAAAGTTATTAAAAAATATGGTAGACATATGTCTGAGAGGATTGTCAAGACATTGATATGGAAAGTCCAAAAATTAAAAAATTGTATGGTTAGAAAGGTAAGAAAACATGTGAGATTATGGTTGCAATATAGAGATACCACTTCACCATTTGCAAACCTAATGAATTCATAGATGAATATTGATCTTAGAAGATGAAAAAATGTCTAAAGAAATGAAAAATGGAGGGAAAAACTTAGTTCCAAAGCCTATGGGTACTCTAGTAGTGCTATTACCAAGCCTAAATGTGGTCACTCTTTTCTGTTAACAAAATGTGATTGTGTTATGGTTTGTATGAATAAATCATCATACTATACATAAGGCAATTTTGTTATATCTAGTAAGACTATACTAGCAATAATGTGATCACATTATGTCTATGTATGAGTATAGTCAATTTTTCAAAGGTACAATAGGCCTAATTAATGAACAAACTAACCAAAAATAGATTAATTTCATCAAATAAATGATTGGATCAAATAGGGAACTCCAAAAGAATTCTAAATCTTGAGTTTCATAGTTTGAATGAGCCATGTATGGGATACATTAGAACCATCACATTTTTCAATAACTTCATCATCTGGTTCAAAATATTGTGATAGTAATTAGAAAAAATATTGTGAGGAAAATATGTGTATTACCAAAAACTTCCCAAGTTCCATCATAGAAAGAGTGTGGTGGAGGGACGATGCATAATGGGTTTTACAAAAAGATTCAAATGAAAATTCTATTAAGGAAATTTTATCTTATGGAACTTACACTATGGATTTTGGAAAAACCCAATTTGTTGTTAATTCAAATGGTGACCATTATAGGGTAAACCAAATTGTAATGCAATAATACAATGCAAGATCAGGATATAGTAGAGAGATTCTTGGTGTTGAACCAAAAGATAAATCATCTTCTAAATAAATGAAAAAGACTCCCTTTGAAGGATTCAAGGTATGTTGATTCATTTTACTCAACTTTGTCTTTGATTTTTATCATTTAGGAAAATTTAGTGATGGATTTTTGTGTGTATTTCAAGAATAGGAGGAAGAATGATATGAAATCAATCCAAGGGTGCATTACCATGACAAACAAAGAAACCTACAAAAATATTATTCTCAAATGGCTAAACAAATTATTGGAATTCTTGCTGAGATGAAAGACAAATTGATTCTCAACATTGATAGTTAATTTAGAATAGATCTCAAAACAATGGAATATGTTGGTAAGCCCTCTAGAGAATGTATGGATATAATTCTAGAGGTGCCTCTCTCTCTCTCTCTCTCTCTCTCTCTCTCTCTCTCTCTCTATTTGAGACAAGAGAGATAAACATTTCTATGAGATTATAATAGTTGGAGGTTTCATCTTACATGTTTTCATGAAAATTTAGTAGTTGGAGGTGAAATCTTCATTACAATTTTCCCATGAAAGTCTAGTAGTTGCAAGTACCATCTCCATCACAAGTTTTCCATGATAGACTAGTAGTTGGAGGTGCCATACTCATCACAAGTTTTCCATGATTTTCTAGTAATTTTAGGTTTCATCTTCATCATAAGTTTTCCATTACAATCCAATAATTGCAGGTACCATAATCATCACAAGATTTCTATGATAGTCTAGTAGTTGTAGGTGTCATCTTCATCACAAGTTTTCCATGACAGTCCAATAGTTTCAAGTGCCATCTTCATTGCAAGTTCTCTATGAAAGACTAATAGTTGGAGGTGTCATCTTCGTCACAATTTTTCCATGAAAGTCTAGTAGTTGTAGATTTTATATTCATCACAATTTTTCTATGATAGTCTATTAGTTAGAGGTACCATGTTTATCATAATTTCTCCTTGATAGTCTAGTAGTTATAGGTGTGATCTTCATCAAAAGTTTTCAATGACAATCTAGTAGTTTTTGGTGTCATCTTCATCACAAGTTTTCCATGATAGTCTTGTTATTGTAAGAGTCATCTTCATCACAATTTTCCCATGATAGTCTAGTAGTTGCAGATGTCATATTCATCACAAGTTTTCCATTAAATTCTAGTAGTTGCAAGTGCCATCTTCATCACAATTTTTCCATGACAATCCAATATTTTTAAGATTAATCTTCATCACAATTTTTCCATGAAAGACTAGTAGTTGGAGGTATCATCTTCATCACAAGTTTTCCATGATATTCTATAAGTTGGAAGTGTTATCTTCATCACAAGTTTTCCATGACAGTCCATTAGTTGTAGGTGTCATCTTCATTATGGGTTGTCCATGATAGTATATTAGTTAGAGGTGCCATCTTCATCACAAGTTTTCCATGATAGTCTAGTAGTTGGAGGTGCACTGAAGACCTTCTATCACTACATGAGCCACTAGTAGATGGTGATTATTCATCATCATCATCTTATATAGGATCACATTCATATCATGTGTTAAGTGCAACCAAGGTGAATGTTAACTAGGTCTTCTTGGTCTCAACAATCTTAGGAATCATTAGAGCCTATCAATATGCCATCAAATTTGGAGGGCATGAAAATGCAGCCATCATTATCCCATGCGGTACACTATATTTCATATGTTACAATAATTTTTTCAGTTGTATACATGAGCTTGTTTTTGTGTAACAAATGTATGTATAAGTATTTGGGCTTAATTGTGTAGTTATGACTATACAAATTAATGGGGTATGTAGTTGTGTCATTAGTACTAGTTTTCTGTAAATATTGTTGTTTTGTGAAATAAATATTTATTTTGGATTTATTATGAACATTTTGTACAACCATTGAATCCTCATTCAAAAAATTCTTCAAAATAGAAAGAGAAAGAACAAGAATAGCTTGACCTGGAGATGGATAGAGGTATCAAGTCAGGATACAAATAACCTTTTTGAATCAAGTTGAGTTTGATAAAATTTTTGATAACTAGAATGTCATCCGTCCTATAAGGTCCATAGAGCTTATCATTGAACTTCATATTTCTATTTTCATTTAGGTACCATAAAAGGACAACGAGGTCTATTTGGGAGAAAGCTTCAAAACTAATGACATCAATTAAGGTGAGATATCTAATATTATCGTAGATCCAATAGGTGTGTCTCCTCTATTAACAAATATAAGTGTGTCCAGGGACTTATTGGCTCTAATGTATCAAAAGGGGTAATGAGGGGTCCTAGTGTGTTGAAAGGGACATTAGGACCCCTTAAGGTCCTTTAATATTCAATAAGATCCCTTAAAATTTTGTTTCTGAGTGCATGTGCACTAAAGACCTTATGTCAGTACTTGAGCTACTAGTAGATGGTGAATATTCATTATCATTGTTATATGACATAGGCTCACATGTATATCTTACTTATTTCCTTTGTCTATTTCTCCTTTCTAGCTCTTTAGGTCCTTATTTGTAACTTCTATCATGGGTTCAAGAATCTCTTCTCAGTATTTTTCATTAACCAAGTTAGTTGTGTCTCTTAATCCTAAGTAATTAGTTAATAGTTTCATTCTTAATAGAATTCATGACCAAAATCTCCATAGCTATTTTTCTTCTTGATCATTGTAATTTTCTCTCCTTAACAGAACATTTTGTAATAAGATGATATACAATCATAGTTTTCTCTTGGCCATTCCTTTAGGCGTGTGATTAAGCATGCAAATCCACAAGAGGGTTGAAATCTAGATCTGGTAGAAGAATAGTATTAGATCTTCTTAGGGTACATTTATTGTTTATAATGTGTCAAAATGGGTCATAAGGGGTCATAGAAATTCTTGAAAGGGACATTAGTTCACCCCTTACCACCCCTTAGGACACATCAAGTGTTCCTTAAGGGGTCTTACATCCCCTTAGAGAGCACTTGATAGATCTAATAATATTCTTGCACTAGATCTAGATTTCAACCTCTTTGTGCCTCTCTAGGCTCATTCACAAGCTTAAAGGATTGACCAAGAGAAAATTGTTATTGTATATCAATTTATTACAAAATGTTCATTTGAGGAGAAAATATTTTAGCAATCAAGAAGAAAAGTAGCTATGGATAATCAAGTTATGAATAATGTTAAGAATGAAACCATTGATGAATTACTCAAGATTAAGAGACAAAGCCCACCTAGTTAATTTAAAAGAGTGGGAAGAGTGGTATGAGCCATTGCATAAAAAACACAAGGTTCTAGTGAAGGGTTCCCACTAGTATCATAACATCTCACCATGCTCCACACTCCAGACTCTAGGCTAGATGTGCACCTATATGGTGGGTCATCCCTTGGTCATATGAGCCCTAGAAAAATACTACAATGTTGGCATTTCCATGCACTCTAAGACTTGAACCTAGGTGGAGGCTTGATACCACATGGTATGAACCATTGCACCAAAATCCTAAGGCTCTAGTGAAGGTTGTCCACCAGGATTATAACAATAGGCTTCTTGGACCCATGATAAAAGTTATAGATAAGGACCTAAAGGGATAGAAAGGGGAAAGAAACAAAGGAAAGAAGTAAGATGTGCATGTGATCCTATGTAAGATGGTGATTATGATGAATACTCATCATATACTAGTATTTCAAGTAGTGACAAAAGGTATTTAGTACACATGCACTCAAAAACAAAAAACTTAGATAGAGAAGTGACAAGTGTTGTGGGACTATCCATAGAGCAATGTGGGTAAGTGCATCAAGTTGTGGTGCCAAAAGAGGGGTATAAGTGGACACCTTTTTTCTTAAATCAGAAATTTCTAAACTTTGACAAGAGTTTGAAGATAGTTACACTCAAAATTTTAAGATATGACAAAAATAGAAGTAGTGCTCCTTTGAATCTAGTTTCTAAACTACTAATTATTTTTCAAAATGGTTTAGTTTTAGGCCCTCAAAAAAGGGGGCCATAGAAAGAGGTATTATTTTTTCAAAAGTAAACATAACATAGTGCAAAGTATGCCCCCCCTAAAATTTTAACTTTTACTTTGAAATTCTTTAATCACTTTGGTCAAAAGTTACTTAACATCGTATAGTTATTCCCAAATTTTTGGGTAATTTTTATAACAGGTATTTTTTTATGAATTTTGTAAGTGGACACATTCCAAAAACATGAAATATCTGTGTTCTCCCCCTAGAAATTGTTGAAAACTAATCCAAAATAAAAACATCTTTTTTTCAAAGTGTGTAGAATGGTATCTAGTTTCTTAAAAATTAACTTTTTGCAAAATTCGATGAACAAGCTAAAACCTACACCCCAATTAGTACATGTTATTTTTTTGAGAGAAATTGGACATACATTAAAAAGAAATTATAGTTGAAAGCCTTGAAATAAAATGAATTTGAAATAAATTTTGTGGTTATATAGCTAACACATAGATCCATAATTCTATGTAACCTAATTTTATCGATTCTTAACCACAGGGAAAACTTGAAGGAGAGCATAGAAGAAAAAACAAGCATTTCTTGTATGCTTGTTGCAAAACACAGTTAAGACCAGTTTAGAGCCTCCAAACCTTTGGGTTGGATACCCAAGGAAAATCCAAGCCTTAGACTTGGTAGTATCCAATGCTTTAGATAGTATGTGCATGCAATAGTGTGTACGTACTATAGTGCGTGAATGCTATTTAAAGAATTTTTAAATTCAAGGCTTAAGTAGCACATACATCCTATTGTGCATGCTCACTATTTAAACATTTTCTAAACTTGAAGTCTTAAATAGCATGTATGCACTATAGTGTGCATGTGCTATAGTGAGTACATACTATTTAAGCCTTCAATTTTAATAGAGAGGATGGATAAGGAGAGAGGGAAGGAGAGAGGTAGAGAGGGAGAGAGGGTAAAGAGTGAGAGGAGAGAGAGAGTAGAGATTGGGGAGAGAGTAGGGGATATGATATAGAGTGATAGAGAAGAATAGAAAGAAATAAGGGGAATGGGGAGGAAAGAGGCATCGAGAGAGAGAGAGAGAGAGAGAGAGAGAGAGAGAGAGAGAGAGAGAGAGAGAGAGAGAGAGAGAGGAATGGTGGTTCAAAGAGTAAATGAAATAGGATGCATAGAAAGAGAGATAAGGACATAGAGTAGGGTATGGTAGTGGGATAGGGGGAGGGGAGTAGAGGATGGGGGATCAAAGGGTACATGGGATATGATACATAGAAAGAGAGGGAGGGACACACAATAGGGGATGTGAAAAGGTGGGGATTGGGATAGAGAGATAGAGAGGTGTGTGTGTGTGTGTGTGTGTGTGTGTGTGTGTGTGTGTGTGAGAGAGAGAGAGAGAGAGAGAGAGAGAGGAATGGTGGTTCAAAGCATACATTGAATAGGATGCATACATATATAGAGAGAGGGACATAAAGTATTGGATGATATAGGGAGAGGGAGAGAGGGGAGAGAGAGAGGGAGAGAGAGGGGGGAGAGGAGAGAGAGGGAGAGGGATATGGAGATGGAGAGAGAAGGAGGGAGAGAGGGGAGAGAGGGAGAGAGAGAGGGAGAGAGAAGGAGAGAGGGAAGAAGAGGGAGAGAGAGATTGATAGGGAGTAGAGGATGGGGGTTCAAAGAGTACATGAGATAGGATTCATGGAAAGAGGTAAAGGGGACATAGATTAGGGGTTGGGGTGGTGTGTGTGTGTGTGTGTGTGTGTGTGTGTGTGTGTGTGTGTGTGAGAGAGAGAGAGAGAGAGAATATTGTATGATATAGTGAGAGGGAGGGAGGGGGAGAGATAGGAGAGAGATAGAGAGGTGGAAAGATGGGGAGGAGAGAGAGAGGGGGGGGGAAGAGAGAGAGGATGGGGTAGGGAGGGAGGGATGGAGAAATGTGGAGAGAGAGAGAGAGAGTAGGGGATGAGATTTCAAAGCATAGATGGGATAGAATTCATATAAAGAGAGAGGGACATAGAGTAGGGGATGGGAGGGAGGGAGGGAGGGAGGTAGGGAGAGAGAGAGAGAGAGAGAGAGAGAGAGAGAGAGAGAGAGAGAGAGAGAGAGAGAGGAGAGAGAGAGAGAGAGAAGAATGGTGGTTTAAAGCATACATGGAATAGGATGCATATATAGAGAGAGAAAGGGACATAAATTATTAGATGATAGAGGGAGAGGGAGGGAAGGGGAGAGAGAGAGGGGGAGAGGAGAGAGGAGGAGAGAGAGGGGGAGGGAGAGGGAGAGAGGGAGATTGATAGGGAGTAGAGGATGGGGGTTCAAAGAGTACATGGATAGGATTCAAGAAAGAGATAAATGGACATAGATTAGGGATTGGGGAGATAGAGAGAGGGGGATGAGGGAAAGAGAACAAGATAGGATGCAAAGAAAGAGAGAGAGGATAAGGTAAGGAGAGAGAGGGAGGGAGAGAGAGAGAGAGAGATAAAGTATTGGATGATAGAGGGAGGGGAGAGAGAGAGATAGAGAGGGAGAGAGAGGGAGAGGAGAGGGAGCGAGCAAGGGGGAGAGAGAGAGGATGGGGTAGGGAGGGAGGGAGGGATAAATGGGGATAGAAAGAGAGAGAGAGTAGGAAATGGGAGTTCAAAGTGTACATAGGACAGGATTCATAAAAAGAGAGAGGGACATAGAGAAGGGGATGAGAGAGAGAGAGAGAGAAAGAGTAGTGGATAGGAAAGAGAGAGGGAGAGATTGATAGAGAGTAGAAGATGGGGGTTCAAAGAGTACATGGAATAGGATGTATAGAAAGAGAGAGAGGGACATAAAGTAGGGGATGGGAGTGGGAGAGAGATAGCGGGAGGGAGGGAGGGAGAGAGAAGGAATAGAGGATGGGGGATCAAAGGGTACACATGATAGGATGCATAGAAAGAGAGGGAGGGACACACAGTAGGGGATGTGAGAGGGTGGGATTGGGATATAGAGAGAGAGAGGCGAGAGAGAGAGAGAGAGAGAGAGAGAGAGAGAGAGAGAGAGAGAGAGATTTTGGTTCAAAGAATAGATATAATAGCAAACATATATATAGAGAGAGAGAGGGAGGGAGAGAGGGAGGGAGGGAGGGAGAGGGAGGGAGAGAAGGAGGGAGAGAGAGAGAGAGTGTGTAGCGAGAGAGAGAGAGAGAGAGAGAGAGAGAGAGAGAGAGAGAGAGAGAGAGAGAGAGAGAGGGAGTATAAGATGGGGGTTGAAAGATTACATGGGATATGATTCATAGAAAGAGAGAAAGGGACATAGATTAGGAGATGGAGAGAGGGGGGGGGAGGATGAGGGAAAGAGTATGAGATAGGATGCAAAGAAAGAGATAGAGGATGGGGTAGGAGGAGAGAGAGAGAGAGAGAGAGAGAGAGAGAGTATGAAGTAGGGAGAGAGGGAGGAAGAAATGGAGAGAGAGAGGGGGGGAGATGGATAAATGGAGAGGGAAGGAGGGAGAGGGAGAGAGAGGGAGAGAGAGGGAGAGTGAGAGAGAGAGAGAGAGAGAGAGAGAGAGAGAGAGAGTAGTGGATGATAGAGGGAGGAAGAGAGAGAGAGAGGAATTGGGGTTCAAAGAGGATGTGGGATAGGATGTATATAAAGAGAGAGAGAGGGGGGACATAGAGTAGTGGATGATAGAGGGAGGGAGAGAGGGAGGGAGGGAGAGAGAGAGAGGGGGGGGGGGAGCAAAGGGAGGAGGGAAAGAGTACAAGATAGGATGCAGAGAGAGAGAATGGGGTAGGGAGAGAGGGAGGGAGAAATTGAGAGAGAGTGTAGAGGGAGAGAGAGGGGGGAGAGAGAGTAGGGGGTTTCTATTATTGCATGTGATTTCCAATAGTGTGTATGCATTATAGCACTCACGTGCTATTGAGAATTCCATTTCTCCATAGCACGCACATACTATTAAGAAATTCATTTTCCATAGAACGTATGCACTATAGAGCATACGTGCTATGTCCTAGGCTCAACAAGCCTATGCCCAGGCCATAGCGCATGCACACTATTGGAAATTTTGAAGAAAAAAAGTGTCATCTTTTTGGCACCACAACTTAGTGCATTTTCCCATGTGACCTCTCTCTCTCTCTCTCTCTCTCTCTCTCTCTCTCTCTCTCTCTCTCTCTCTCTCTATATATATATATATATATATATATATATATATATATATATATTATATATATATATATATAATATATATATATATATATATATATATATATATATCTTCCTCCTCCCTTGCATCTCCTTCACTCCCCCTCTCTTTATATATCTCACTCTCATAGCTTATGGTTCTTTATAACCTATTGGGGTTATGGAGAATTAGAAGTAATGCTTCTAGTTCTTAATAGCGCCATCACATTTGGTTAAGAATAATGTGATCACATTATTTCAAAGTTCAATTTTTTTTATTGTTTTCTTCTTGTCTCATTAATAAGCCAAGGTCCAATTTGAAATTTGATCAAAAGTGCACATGTAATGCAATCACATTATGTGTTTTTTGAATTTTTTTCATGGTGCCCACATTTTTGCATACCATCTTGGTGCATATGACCTATAACTCTCTTGTCTTTTTATGTCATGATAACTTTCTTGCATCACCAAGCTTAGGCACAAAAATTAGCAAAAATAAAACTAAGACTATGGTCATTCAAAGATGAATAAATCCATGAAGTGTCAAAAAATAGGGGGCACAAAACAATAGCAATTATGTCAAATTATTATTATCTACTATTATGTCAAAAAATAATTATGTCAAATTAGTATTTCTACTATTTACTGTTCTCTTTTGTTTTACTTTTATGTTATTTTGATTTCTATCTACAGTAAGGGATCAAGAGTTTAAAATTCAAACATTGCAAAAACAATAGCTATTGAGCCCATAATAGTCAAGCAATCTTTGATAAGCCAATCTTGAGAACTTTCTGTCAAAGAGTTAGTTTTTCCAATAATTATTGTTTCATTCCAATTCCTTTAAATATTTTCTTATATTTTTCATGAAGTTCACACCATGTAGGTATAAATCTAATGAACAAAATTAGGAAAATGGAGGTGGGGACCTCTATTAAAAATTAATCATTATTATTTCCTTTATTCAATCCTTCAAAGTTAGAAACAAACTAAGTCATTTATTACATTTGAAATATCTCAACAACACTTAACCATAATCCAATATTTTGATCAATCAACCACCTTAATACAAAAAGGTCTTAGGAATTGGAAAACCCCCATCTTGGTGTACTTTTATCTTGTAAAAATAATTTTAGATCTACCCAACATGACCATATTTATTTTCTTCAACAATGGCTCATCCCAAAATTCCAAAGATTTATAATAGGAAATATATGAGAGTGAAAAAATTTTAATGGTTTTCCTTTCATATTAACCAATATAGATTGTAAGTATAATCAATATCTTGTTATCTAAAATCTCTTCATTTCCAATTCATTCTACTCTAGTTTTATTTCCACACTTGGAGGAAGTTTAAGGCTAAGTACTAGCTTGGAACTTTAAGTTCATAATAATTTGTCTTTAAAAGCAATGTGTTATTATATTGTTGAAGTTGATAAAAGATCAACCCCACAGCTCCCAAGAATCACCTGCATGCAAACACCTATAACAAAAAGAGAAGAAAAAAGTTATGGAGGTCAACATTCCTAAACCCATAGATGAGACATTCTTGATAAGGAAAAAGGATATTGCTATTATCAAAATTGAATGAATGAATAAATCACAAAGAGAAATCATCCTTATAAAGGAGTTCAAAACCTAAAAAAGGTCTAACCTAGGTTGCATCATAAGAATTAATAGAAAAATAGATTATTAGATCACTAAATTTTAGCTTAAGAAAACTAGATTTAATTAAAATATGTATAATTACTCTAACACCACTCTCCCCCCCCCCCAAGATAAACTTACGGAGTAGCTAAAAAACTAGAAACAACTATAGAAAGTAGAATTGGGTCCTAGAAAACAAGGCTTGATGAGATACCCAAGAACAAACAAATCTCTGAAAAGAGGAGAAATAGAGAAAACCACATGGGAAAAACCCTACTCCAAAAAGAGATGGAAATAATGATAAAAAGAACTAGTGAAGAAATGAAGAAGCCTCCAAACTAGGGAATGTCCTAGAAGATAGGAACAAAAGATGATCATGAAGAATGCTAGTGAAGTATGTAGAAACTACAAAGCTCTATCAAAAGTAACTATTGATCTAAAGAACCTCCACTAAAATGAAACCTAACAAGGTAGAAAAGATCGTAATCTACGTCAAATTAGGAGGCACACAAAAGAACACAATTAAATTTAAAGGTATAGATGGCATGAAACACCAACAACTAAAGAGTTGATCAATTAAACATGGAAGGCTGCATCCAAAGTAGGAATAAAAAGAAGACTGTCTATATTGTAAATGATCCATCTCACTAAAATGCATAGGTACTCATCCACTACATCTGCCTAGTACACAGGAACAAAATTAAATAAATATCTCACTCCATGAAACCAAGGAAGTATGAGAAATGATTGAAGAAGCCCCCTTAATGTAGACAAGGGTGAGGTAATAGGCAACTAGAAAAGTGGGCCAATATGACTATATGCCAAGGAACCATGATCAAGATACACACAAGAGTACATATTTGTGTACTAAGGTGATCAATCTTAGACATGTCATGAGACTAATGTCACAAGAGGGAAGCTCATTGGAAAAGGGAAGATGGAAAACATGGGAAAACCATCAACCCCCATGGCACTTTAACCATGAGTAGTTCATGTACAATAAGCAACAAGATATGATGAATCCCAAAAATACAATAATCTATATGAGTCTCCTCAAATGACACTACATGAATGAGAAGGCAAACCAAGGAAAACTACTAAAATAAAAATACAGATGCAATATGGCACCTTATCTTAGTGTGTTTGCAAGAATGCACACAAATGATATCTAAATAGACCAAAAGAGACATAAGACTAATACAATAGATAGTACAAGTCATGATGAATCATCTGAAGAAAGAAAATCTATCCCCATACTTGAAACAAGCAAGATATCCACTATAATGCAAAAAAGTAGAAGGATGAATAGAATGTATGTGGATCAGAATCTAGAAAAATAAATAACATCAGTGGAAAGAGCTTAGAAAGACATTTCTAATGATATAAAGAATTCTCAAATTAGAGATTGAATGCTCAAGATATGTCTCATAGAGTGCAAATTTTCTGCCTAACTTTGATAGCAAAAAAGCTATCAAAAAAGCATCAAAAGTGAAAATCACCTATACCACTACGATGGGCTCAAAATTAGCTTTCCTATGATATCTCATTTTTGGAAGACGAAGTCCATATGCTTGAGATATGAGAAAGAAGATGACGGTAGGTCCAAATAGAGCCTGAAGAGGTGACAAGAACATTGATGCAGTGTTGACATGGTGCTGACATCAGCAAGTGATGAGCCTAAATTTGATAGTCAAAAGGTCATCAAGGAAAAAACATGCCTATAAATTACCCCTATCAAAAAAAAATCTGATCGTTGGAAAATGTCGAAAGAAAAATCTTGTGGCCAATTATAGATGTGATAAAAAGAATTCACAAATCACCAATGTGTTGGAAAAACCCCAAATCTACCAAGGAAAAAATCCAGATCATTGTCTTCAAACCAAATTGCCATGTAAATTCTTAAAAATGATTAGAGGACCCATTGACCTTATTTGGTGTGTTTGTAGTTAGAAGCATGTAACAGGGTATTTAGGTTGTAGAAGGGAGAGGATGGATGTTCCAATAAAAAATCTGTAACACACAATACACCAATCTTCCTCAAAAAAAAATGTGTGCACCCTACATGAAAGGTATCTACCCATACAAAAATACATAAAAATGAGTCTAATCGCAAAATTTTCTCAATGGAAATGCATGGCCCAAGAAAAAAATGGGACAACCTGTACACAAATGTATTTTTTCTAACCTTCAGTAACATTTTGGAATGTGTGAATAGCTTGAGAGAGAACATGTCAATCAATGGAAACAAATAAAAATGCCTCCAATATCCAAAGACCGATGTGGTCAATGAAAGGTGGGCTTGGCCAAAGGGCAATGTGATTGGAGGGTGAAAAAATCATGGTGCTTGAATGTTTGCAAAAATCATGGTACAATTAAAGGTGACCAACGATGGCCAATCATGAAGTTGGACACCACCAATAAAGGGCATGCAAACTACCAATAATTGTGCTCTCAACATTTATCTCCCAAGCCTCGATAGTTTTGTTGGAGTTGCAGAGTTATTTTTTGGCAATTTATGCCAGTCGCGTAGTCTTATTTTCATGACCTGCTTCCTCACCCACTTAGGGCCAAGGGTGTGACTAGAGACCTAGCTTAGGCACCTCTACATCATAAACCAATAACATCAATGCTCCTATTGTTGCTTCTTTGCAAGGTGCAAACCTCTCCCCTTCACAATTTTCATAGCGGTTGGTCTTATTATGTGTTGAGTGATGACTAGTAAGCCCATGCCTATAATCACACATGAACCGCCCTCTAATGCACATGGATCTAAAATTTTGGGGGCATCATTAGGCACTAACCAAAGGTAGGTACATGAGAGTTCTTAATGGATGGGGCCTAAGGTAGGTACAAAGGATGTATGCAAAACATTTGCCCACTTTAAAAAAAAAAAAATTGCTTCCAAACATTTATTTTAATAAAAAGGTATATGCAGATCACCCAAAAACAACTTTTGTGACCTCTTTGGAAAAAGGTTTTGCAAACATTTTTTGATAAATAAAAACAAAAAATTACCTCTATCTTGAGAAGTGTGCCCAAAGTCAAAATGATCTGTTTGCAAAAAAAAAAATTGCCTCAAATTTCAACAACGTCCAAACTAGACATATTTTATATAGAAATGGGGGTTTTCAAGCACTCTGAGGTCAACAGTGATGTCTCTTTTTTATCAAAGTGCCTTGAAAATCAATGACCCCCTAGATCAAATAAAAAATTATTAAAAGCTCATATCTAAAAACTAATGTCAAATCTCTCAAGAAAAGAATAGGCACATGAAGATTTGGATCTTTGATACCATGTTGAAGTTAATGAAAGATCAGCCCCACAACTCTCAAGAATAACCTACATGCAAAAAATTTTCACAAAAAGAGCAAAGCAAAAATCTATGGAGGTTGGAATTCCCAGATCCACAAATGAGATATTCTTGATAAGAAAAAAGGAGATTGTTATTATCAAAACTGAATGAATGAATAAATTATAAAGAGAGATCATCCTTATAAAAAAGATTAAAACCCAAAAAAATTCTAACCTAGGTTGCATCATAATAATTAATAAAAGAATTAATTATTAGATGCCTAAAGTTCAACTTAAGCAAACTGATGCAGGGACATCCAAGGATCAAGGTTGTTAATTTAGATGTGGGTTTTGGTCTAGATTTATTTCTGGGGGTCATAACTTTTGTCTCAGATGTGAGTTTTGGCTGAAATTTTATAGACAGTTGATTGAGGAGTTATTTGGAATTCCAATCAAGTTCAACCCAATAGGTAGCTATTTTGACATTTTTCTAAGAGCTTGAAATATCGTCTTGACTTCCAAAATTGACTTTTATTGTTTTTCTAGTTTATTTTAGAAAGTTATTTTTTGTAATAAATCTGAAATCATATTTTTGATTTCATTGATTAGTTGACAATTCATATTGCCTTAGTTGGGGGCTTTTCTTGGGAAAAATTAGGATTCATAGGATGAGTTTTGAAGATTACCAAAAATGGAAAAACCCATTTTCCCAAAAATTTGCTAAATTTGGTAATTTTTAGAATTGTAATAAGTAGTGGTTTTCTTTCATTGTAGAGGAAGAGTAGAGTTGCAAAAGTTTAAAGAAGAATTATGGCATTCTTTAGAAAACTTTTGTGTTGTGTCTTTTTTTTATTTTTACTTTGAAGGGATTGGGTTACATCATTTGGTATCATAGCAACAAGATGGCTGGGAGAGGAAGAGGAAGAGGAAGAGGAGGCATCATGCCTATGCAAATATTGGAGCTAGATATGCAAAGAGAGATTGAACGACTCAATGAGTGACCAGATAATCAAGGAATACAAAGACGAAATGAATCTAATGAAGAGTGAGAAAATGTAGATGGAAGGCTCAGAGAAATGAGCTATGAAGATAGAGTTCTTAGGGCTTTAGAAGGAAGAAGTGAAGAAATAAAGGTTGACATTTCATACTATGCTGGTAGTCTTAAGCTAGAAGAACTAATAGACTAGCTAAATGAGATGGAGAAATTTTTCAAAATGGAAGCCTATGGCAAAAAAAGAAGATGAAGTTTGCATGCACAAAATCAAAAGGACATGCAATGATATGGTGGGATCACCTCCAAAAGAAATGAACTAGAAATGAAAAGGAAAATATCAATACATGGATCAAGATGGAGAAAAATTCTTACACATCGATTATTTGTTAGAGTTAACATTTAGTAACCTTTAATCTTGAATAGTAAAGATGTTAACTTTACTATTATCCTCTTAATATTTTTTCTTTTATTTTTCATAATAACATTTAATTATTATTAAATGTTATTCCAAGGGGTGGATGACAAGTATTTTTTGTCATTCTATCCTCCTTGTGGGTGGGTGTGTCATGACCCTATCTTCCTATCTCCTTGTTGGTGGATATGTTGTAACCCTATCTTCCTATCCCTTTATGGATGGATGGCTAGGTTGACCCCTATTATATCTTGGTCGATGAATAGGTTACCCTTATCCTTGCCCTTTTGTTAAGAGGTTGAATCCTTTATAAGGATGTTCAAACCTTGCATTTTGCAACACTTAAACACTTAACGCAATTGCACATATTGTAATTTGTGTCTCAATAATACATTTTGGATTGATTGAGAACTATTTGTGTTCATGCTCCAAATTCTTCCATGTAGCTTGTATTTACTATTAGGTTATCATCCTGAGTTTTTTGAGTTGTTTTCTTGTCAACACTAACATTATTCACAAACCCTTTTTTGCATATTCTAGAACTTGAAGCATAACTTTTTTTCAGTGCAAGATTATACAAATGAATTGTACAAGATATCCATGTACATAGAGCATTAAGAAAATAATGAGTAGATGGCTGCTAGATATGTGAATGGCCTCAAATTATATATTCAAGATGAACTAAGGATGCATCATGTTAATAATATAGAGGAATCCTATTAATTATCTCTGAAGGCTGAAGAAAAATAGAATAAGCAATATAACTAGAGGAATAGAGGTGGTCAAAGGTGTACCTCAGCCCCATTTCGAGGTGGCTCTAATAATGTTTAGGGAGAGAGTTTTCAAGGTTCTAAAATATATATAGACACTAGGAAAGATCCTCCAAATCAAGAAAGAGGAAGGGCATTTTAGAGAGGTTGAGCCTATGAAAGAAAAAACTAGAGAAGGCCTCTTACTTGTTTTAAGTGTGGAGAAGAAGGACATGAGGCTTTCAAGTGTTCTAATTTTAACATGGAGGATAGAAATCAAGGAGGGACATCTAGAGTGAACCTAGCCTAGGCTAACAATGAATTTGAACAAGAAGTATCTCTAGATATGGGAGAAAGTCTCATGATAAGAAGGAAAATGATTATTCCAGCCAAGGAGGACATATAGGAGAAACGCATTGATGATTCATGGCTCAAAACCAACATATTTTGGACAAGGTGTACCACAGGAGGAAAGTCATGTCAAGTAATTATTGATGGATGCAGTTGTGAGAATATGGTTTCTAAAGAAATGGTGGAGAAACTAAATCTCCAGTGTGAAAAGTACCCTTATCCTTATTGGATTACATGGTTAAAAAGGGAAGTGAAGTCACAATAGATAATAAGTGCCTTGTTAAATTTTCCATAGGAAAGGTCTATAAGGATGAGCTATGGTGTGATGTGATTCTAATGGACACATGCCATGTCCTCTTGGGCCATCCCTAGTAGTATAAAAGAAAGGTTATTCATAGTGGGCGAAAAAATACTTATACCTTCTGGAAGGATGGATCTAAGGTAGTCTTATTACCTCTCAAGGGTGATGAAAAAACTAAAAGTATGCTATCTAAAAAGAAACTTGTCAAGGAGATGAAAGTAACAAGTTGTCATTATGTATTGGTAGTATAAAGGGGTAAAGAGGAAGACTTGACTATACCAAAAAAAGCAACTATAATGTCAGATGAATATTCAAATGTTATTCTAGAGGAGCTACTTGATGGACTTCCCCCAAAATGAGATATCCAACATCATGTTGATCTTATTCCAAGAGCAAGTCTTCTCAATCAAGCATACAGAATGAGTTTGACACAGCATGTAAAACTAGACAAACAAGTGACTGAAATCATACAAAAAGGCTTAGTGCAGGAAAGCATAAGCCCCTGTATTGTCTCTATTGGTGTTTTGAAACATCTCAATTTTAAATACCCTGATGAGAACAAGATAGATCTAGGGATAGCTACTTCCCATTTTCAACATACCCTTTTAGACACTAGGCCAACTATAAGGATAAGCCCTTCTTCTACTTTAGGCTCTGCAAAACCTAGGTGGGTGGACCTTAGATTAACTTATATGGTACTAGTGCTAAAACATTAGCTTGAATCTAATAAAGTAGATAAAACCCTTAATCTTCTAACACTTATGCAAATATTTCAAACATGGAATAGCTAATAACATGACCAAAGAAATTGATAAGCTAAGTGAGGGAATCCTTCTTAGATTTTCAACATGAAAGGGAAAGATTTTGATTATAATGTTGATTTTAGAAAAACCCCAAATATGCAGTAGTAAGAACAAGTTGATCCTGTAGTTGATCAGTGCATTATCTATTGCATAATTCTATGAATCACACACATACACCTATGATACCAATGAAATATTCCACACATCAAGATATCATATCTATCTTATCACTTTGTGAATCAAATATCAATGTTCATAGAGACCTCATTCTCATGAAATATCCTTCTCAAATAACCAACAACCCTATCAAATACATCAAGCATTTACTTGGCCCTTTGTTCCAATAGAAAAATATATCAGACATAAAACCTTAAGGAGATGCAAATGGGTCTCAATTCTTTGTCCCTAAACCACATATGATTGTAGATTACAGAGATAGGAGTCAAGAATCAAAATGAAACTAAGAGATTCATGTTCATTTGTATTCATTTCTTTGAAACTATACATTTAGATGGATGTAAAAAAATTCATAAAACCACTAAATTTATTAGAAATAGCTATATTATCTTAACTAATATTTTTAATACAAGAGAAATATGTTGAATAATGTGGTGGAATCATGGCTCTAGATCCAACAATGTGGTCTCACAAAGAAACTAGAACCAAACCTTACAATGAATGAGAAAGAGAAAGATATTGGAAAGGAATTAATTCCCATATCTGATCTAGAAGTGACATGTGTCCACTTGAATCTTCATTCCTTGCTGTTATAAGGCATCTCCCATCTTTCTACCCCTAAGATCTGATATGATTTTCATCATTATTTTGTAACAAACTCAAAATGTCTCTTCCTTACTGATGAAGACCCTTGTGTTGTCACAATATTTGAAATGCGTCTACAATGCTAATAAAACCTTGATTTAACTGACTTGGAGGTAATACAATTTGGCCCTAACTGCATTGTTACTACCTCTAACATACATTCAGTTCATCACCTTGCTAGAAACCAAATTTGAACTTCAATACCTGAATGTGGTTGCAAACTAAGTATTTGGGACAAAAACTTGGACAACATGAGAAAATGGCTTCCTAATAAAAAATAAACTCCAAAAATGGAAAAAATTTTCTCTCCTAGTTTTGATTATATATATTAGTGCTATGTTGGTGCATAAAAAATGCCCAGAATCTCATTTTGAAAAATAGGCTCCTTGGCAAGGTTCTCAAGTCTACATCTTGTATTTTAAATCCTATGCAAAAATTTAAAATTTTCTAAAGTGCACATTCAACGCTTTAAGGATAATAAAAGAAATTTTTTTTTTTTCATTTAAACTCTTTTCTTTTTGTTCCATTCGGGTCAAACCCACTTTGATCGAGCTGACACATGTCACCATCTCATTAGCCCTCTTGTTGTATAGTCATCTAACATCAGGTGCCACATGGCACCCTCCAATTGGTCCCACCTATCATGCTTCCATGTGGTAGCTTCTCATTGGCTCTTGAATTGTCTAGTAAGTGCCACATCACCATCCTAATGGTGCCTACCATCTCACCACCATGTGGTACTTCATCATTGGCTGGGAACTATACCTGTCGTGTCACTGTTGACCTAGGGCTCATTTCCACATGTCAGCTAGGTACATCCCCACATACACAATCAATAGATGTTGATTGTGTATGCAAAATGTGCCTATTTGATACATGTCCCCCTCATGCCACATCAAAACCTCAGTTTTTGCACCAAGATGGGTCACCCCTGACACATGTCATCTCCTAGTTCATCCTTTGTGCCACATCACTTCCACTTGTCATCATATGGTTGGTCTAATTTCTACATTATGTTGACATCATCACATCCACATCAACATTTTGGCTCAAAATTCAATTATATTCATCATTTAGCTAACTTGGGCCCATGCGAGCTACTTGCCTTCCAAAAGCATCATGTCTTAAAGACACTTGATGTGTGAATGCTTGGTCTTTAAATATAATAAAATCAATGTGGGACTAAGCTCCTAGACAGAAAATTCTTTATCATGGCTTGAAATGAAATCTATCCTCTTTATTTTCTATTCACTATTTTCTAATGGATATTCAACATCCCACCACTTCTCTTCTTTGCAAAGGAGTATGGTTCATTTGATATCAAGCTTCATCTTGGAAAATTGAAGTTGCAACCCATATTTAAAAACAAGAATCCTGCATTAAATAAAAGGTTTCTTATGTTGGAGGAAATCCTACATCAGTCAAGACTTAGATTAAAAGAATAGGCTCCCACACATTCAAACTTCATTTCTTCCTTCCAAAATGGCATTTGATTTTGTTGTTAAAAAGGAAATTTTTTTGATGTCTAAACATATCTAAGAAATTACACTCTTCCTTATGCATTGGCTACTTTTGAACACAAGTATGTTGACATTTTGAACATCTCTTGAAAGATTTCCTACATGACATCTCATGGGATTATCAAATGTAAAGCCAAAAGATACAAAATTCTACTTCAACTCCTTTGCTATTAAGGCTTGAACATATTTGTCAATACCAACTACCAAATCCTAGTTACACTAGCAAACAATTGGATGATCTATTTCTCACTCTCCTAGTAATTTTGTACAGAGCAAGATTTTCCCTCTTTAATGTGGGTTGCTTGTGGCTTTCACATTCCCCCTTTTTTTAAACATTCAAAATGACTTCCTCTATCTTGGAGTTCTACTCATTTTCTACTTGAATGTTTGGAAGAACACAATGTCTCCAAAAACATTTATTAAAAAACCTAAGCCTTCATGATTGGTTGTGTTCATGATAGATAAAAATTTCCTCATGCTAAACATGGCCTTTAACCCTAACAAAAATTCACCATATATCTTGTGCCAACTTTCATATTTAAAGCTCTCTATAGTTGCTTCATAAGACATCCACATGAACGATTTTTAGGAAACATCATCTCAAGAGATATTTCCAATGTTTAAATATGTGTCATTTTCTTTGTCAAGTGGTTTCATAGTGGAGGCCCATTTGGTCACCATGTCAAACTAGGGACCACTAGAAAGTGAGTATTTGAATATCCTGACACATTCAATCTCATTCATTGTTGGAAGTATCTTCAAGACTAATGAGGATAATTGGCTCTATAGGTAAAGTCTCTTGATTTGGTATAATGTACTTCACCAGATCTTCAAATTTTATATATTTCACTTCAAAATCACATTAAGAAACTAATGTGATCCATTTTCTCTGAAAAAATACAAAATTCATTTGGATTTTATTCATTATGTATATAACCAAGCACTAATTTGATTTCAGCTGATGGGAAACATATTGAAGACTTATAATGATAAAAACCATTACAATCCCTCTTAAAATATTCAGTCTAATACCATTTAGTTAGGCCCCAAAGTGGGTTTGACTAAATTTTATTATTATTTTTGAACAAATTAATTGTCAAATTGATCCATCAATCACTTGACACTAACTGAAATCAATTTGCATCATTGATTCAACTCTCAAAACTCATTTTCACCTCTTTTTGCAAACTATCAACTTCGTGCCAAGATGTCCTTTGACTAGCTTTAAAAATTGACCAAAACATCTAACCAAGCTCAAAAATCAAACACATTGATTCTTTTTTCAACAAACTTGTACCCTGTCAAGTCTCATCTCATGAAAAATTCTCAATCAAAATATATGGACTGTCAAAATTTCCTTCTCAGAACTGTTTGCAAGAAAACATGTCAGAAAACAATAAAATGTGTTCAGATTTGGCTTTGAAAATAGGTCAAACTGACACTTGGGTATATGAAAACTGGGGCATTGGTTCATTGTCATGAGAAGAGTATAAATCTATGATTTGGGCTCATGAAAAATAATAGGACATATTTGGAAAGCATTCAAAATGGGCTACTTGGATTTGTAGAACTAGAAACACTGGTAGAAAAGTGATTTTTGCAAATGGAATCGACCTAGGAAAGTGTGTAGATGTATTTACCAAGACTTGCAAGCTAGCACACTTAAAGAATTTTTAAAGTAGAATGCAATGGTATAATCTATTTGATCTCACCTATGAAGGATTCTGAGTTATGACATCATGCATAGGGGTACCAACAAATCTACAACTATTGACACCAATAACACTTTACAAATTGCAAATGAAATCATGTTCAAAAACTGATCAAACAGATTTATCATAAGCTCAAATTAGAAGCATAACAAGTTTCAAACCTCTAGAATGCAACACAAAAGGAAATTTCTCATTTTGGTTAGCTGGGTCAAATTTTTAGGAAGTCAAACAAGGCCTCCCAAAATTCTAAACAATTAGCATTAGCACGAAAATAGTAAATGACCAACTTTGACGGATTCAAAACCTAGTCAAAACATCTCAAAACATCTCAAAACATGAAACATAGGTTCTTTGATATGGATTCTAAACACTTCCAAAGTGGTGAGTCATGAAACATTACTGGGTGTGAGATATTCAAATGCAAACTAGGCCTCTTATCACTATTTGACACTTAGGCAAAAATGCAGATTTGGACATTACTCAAAATGAAACTTCACAACGAAACCTCACAGAATGACTCAGAGTGGAAATTTATCTTCATGGGATGAGTGGATATGCTAAATGCAAGGTGATAGAAACATTAAACACCTCTTAGGCCTCAAAAGCATAGTTGAGTACACATGCATTAAAAAGTGCTTATAGGGCTTGGTTTTTGGAATGGTACTCAAAATCAAGGGTTCAACTTTGAGTCACGACAATCCCAAAATTATTAAATCTAAAGAAAGATGAAACATGGAGGATGTGCATAATTAGTTGATCCATCATTAGGATAACCATTAGGTATTATTTTCCTATCCCACGCTTGGATGACATGATTGATGCTCTTGTTGGAGTAACTTTTAGGAATAAGGTGTCTCAACATTGGATAACTCATACTCTTATTATTTGTTTTATAAATGTATTTTTTAAAAATAATTTAATTAAGTGTGAGTGCACATGTCTAGTTGACATGTTGATGTGTCACTCCACTTGCATGTGTTAGCATCCTTAATTGTGTGTAAGGAAATCATGACTGAAATGGTTATGATGTATTCCTATGACACGTAAGAGCTATCTTTGGAATATTTAATTGTGTGTAAGGAGATCATGACTAAAATGGTTATGAAAAATTCCTATGACATGTAAGACCTATCTTTGGAATATTTAATTGTGTAAGGAAATCATGACTAAAATGGTTACGAGATGCGTAAGAGCTATCTTTGGAAGATTTAATTGTGTAAGGAAATCATGACTAAAATGGTTATGATGGATTCCTATAATGCATAAGAGATATCTTTGGAAGATGCCCTAAAAATGGAAAGCACATTATATAAGTATTCTTAGGGTTGTAGATAGTTCAGCATGAGTAGTGTATTATTGGTTGCTATTGGATTAGTCTTCTGTGTCCTAAAAGAACTTGCACTACAAGTGTGTTGTAACCTTTGTGTTGAAGATAATACATTGTGCAGGTTTTGGAGGGGTGGGGTTGTTTTACTGAAATTTTTTTCCCCACTAGCATATCTTTGTGTTTATGTTTTGTTATTTCTTTATCTATTTTCTGTATTCATGGTTGACTACAATATTATTGTTTACATTATATTGGATCTATAGTTGTAAGTATTTTAAAAGAATTTTCACAATACTTTTCTTAAGAGATTGGTGTAGGAAGTTGTTTCTGCACCCGAGTTTCCTTACAAGTGGTATCAAATCTTGATCAAATTTTGATTCTAGTTGTTGGGTAGGGTTTTTTGAGCTAATCTCAAGTTTGAGTGGGAGTTCTATACAGAGCATTCTGAATCTTATTTGTAGATTGAGATGGCTAGTTCATCATACAAAAAAATGGAGGTGGAGAAATTTAATCATAGTAATTTTGAGTTGTAGAAACTCAAGATGGAAGACTTGCTTGAAGATTGTGATCTATGGGAGGTGACTTCACTTGGATCTCAAGGATAAAAAAGCTAAGTGTCTCATTAGACTTTGTATAGCTGATTTAGTTCTCTTGAATGTTCTTGATGAGAATACCACAAATAGTTTGTGGAGATAGCTTGGGTCTATGTATCAGGCCAAATCTCTAGTGAACAAGTTGTTCCTAAGTAAGAAGTTGAGTTCTCTAAGAATGGAGGAGGGAGGATCTGTTATAAATTATCTAAATGCTTTTAATTTGTTGATTGCATAGTTTGCATCATGTGTTGTCAAGATAGAGGAGGAGGATCGATGTATGACCCTATTATGTTCCTTGCCAGATTCATGGGACCATCTTTTGATGGCTCTTAGAAGTACTTTAGTCACTTTCAGAATGGATAATGTGGTTTCTTCACTATTGTCTAAGGAAATGTAGAGAGATTCTTCAGATTTGGCTAAGAAAGCTCTTGTTGTTCATGGTAGATATAATGATAGAGGGAAGAAAAATGACAACAAGTCTAGAAAGGGTAGATCCAAATCCCATGGAAAATCAAAGACTCCTGAAAACTCCAAGGAAAAATGTTGGAACTGTGATAAGACTAGGCACTTTTGTAAAGACTATAAAGAGCCAAAGAAAAAGAAGAAGGTCTCAGATTCAGGTTCAAAAAAATCTCAAGAAAATGGTGATCCTTTCATTGTAGCCTTGGTAGTGCATGCATTTGATGATGTGTGGTTAGTAGACTTGGGAACTTCTTTCCTCATGACCTCTCATCAAAGTTGGTTCTCAAACTATGAATTTTTCAATGGTGGAAAGGTGTACTTGGGTGATGATTCTCACCTAAAGATAGTTGGATGATGACAGGTCACTATCAAATTCCCTGATGGATGAGTAAAGGGGATCAATGGGGTAATGCACATCCTTGGTTTGGCACAAAACCTATTATCTATAAGTATGATGAATGATGTAGGTGTGCAAGTTTTTTTTTCTAAAGATGGATGTAAGATGATGAGTGGAGCTATGGTGCTTGCTAAGGGTACTAGGAGAGGTACTCTGTTTTACCTTCATGCATGCATTTCTCAATGCAATAGTTCTTCTATTTCAAAGAAGAGAGTAGTTATCACTTCATCCCCACCATCTGAACATGTGTACCTAAGGGTGAAAACACATTGGAAGGAAAGCTTCCTATAGAAAATAAAATGTTGTGGCATATGAGATTTAGCCACATTGGTGAGAAGGGTCTTAGAACTCTGAAAAACAAGAACATCATTGAGGGGTTAAATGATTGTAATCTCAAGTTTGACTTATGTGAACATTGTTTCTATGGTAAATAAAATCATGTTCAAATTTACTCTAGTTCTCACAAATCTTATGATGTTTTGGATCTTATTCATTCCGATGTATTTGGTCCTATAAAAGTTCCTTTGATCTCCAAGTCTATATTTTTGTATCTTTTAAAATGATTATAGTAGAAGGGCATGGATTTATTTCCTAAAAAGTAAGACACAAGTCTTTAGTCAGTTCAAGGAATTTAAAGCCTTTCTAGAGAATTAGACCAATAAGAAGATTAAGTGTGTGAGAATTGACAATGGTGGTGAGATTTACTCAGTAGAGTTCGAATAGTTCTGTAAAGGACAAGGTATCAAGAGGCATAAGAAAACTCCTTATACCCCACACAAAAAATGGAGTTGCAAAAGAATGAATAGGATATTGATGGAGAAGGCTAGGAGTATGCTTAGTGGAGCTAGTCTTGAATAAAACTTTTGGGCTAAAGTTGTGGCCACTGCTTGTTATCTAGTTAATAAATCTCCTACATCAGCTCTTGTTGGTGTGACACCCATGGAGGTGTGGTTTGGTAAGAAGCCTTAAATTAGACATCTTTTTTTTTTTTGGTTGTGAAGCTTATGCACATATTCTAAAGGAGAAAATATCTAAATTGGAAAATAAAGTTGTCAAATGTATTTTCATCAGATATAGTGTTGGTATGAAAGGATACAAGCTTTGCAACCCTATAACTAGTAAGGTGTTGTATAGTAGAAATGTTATTTTTAGAGTGCTAACATCTTCTCCTATTGTGCTACAACCAGATGAAAAAGACAAGAAAGAAGATATTTTTTAGTTTCCTTCTACCCCTAAGAAGACTAAATAGAAAGACCATGTTGGGTTTAATGATGAGGATAGCTCTAGTAGCTCTAATAGTTTAGAAGAAGAGTAAGAACAACCTCAACCTCAACCCTTGAGGAGATCCACAAGAGTAAGAAAGAAGCCAAAAAGGTTTGGTTATTCTATGTTAGATTCTAGTTGTGCCTTTTCTTTGATTACTATCACTAATGAGCCTAGATCTATGAAAGATGCTTTAGATATGGAAGATGCAACTTCCTAGATTGAGGCCATGGATGATGAGATGGATTCATTGGATAAAAAAAAAAAATTGGGACCTTGTACCTTTGCCTAAAGGATGAAAACCTATTGGTAGCAAATGGGTGTTCAAGAAGAAATTATGTGCAAATGGTAGTGTTGAAAGGTACAAAGCTAGATTTCTTGCGAAGGGATATTCACAGGTAGAGGGAATTGATTATGGTGAAATATTCTCTCCTATTGAAAATTTGACATCCATTAGATTTTTGTTATCTCTTGCTACATCATATGATTTAGAGATAGAACAAATGGATGTGAAGACAACTTTCCTTCATGGTGATTTGAAGGAAGAGATTTATATGTCACAACCTGAGCACTACATTGTTAAAGGTAAATAATCTTTGGTTTGTAGATTAAAGAAGTCTCTATATGGTTTGAAACAATCTCCTAGGATGTGGTACTTGAAGTTTGATGCATTTGTGTTTTCAATTGGATTTGTAAGATCAAAATCAGATAATTGTGTTTAATTTAGAGTTGAAAATGATCCCCTTGTTATTGTTGCATTATATGTTGATGATATGTTGTTGTTTGGGAAGGGTAAGGATATGATTTCTAATTTTAAATCTTACTTGTTAGCATAGTTTGAGATGAAAGATCTTGGGGTAGCAAGGTACATCTTGGGTATGGAAATCAGTAGAGATAGATCTAATAGAAAAATTTGGTTGAGTCAAAGTAAGTATGTGAAGTTTGTGTTGGAAAGATCAACATGGCAGATTCTAGACCATTGTGTGTTCCTGTTTCTATGGGAACAAAGTTATCTATAGATGATTGTCCAAAATCTCCTAGTGAGGTGGAGGGCATGAGTAGAGTACCTTATGCTAGTGCAGTTGGTAGTCTTATGTATGATATGGTCTGTACTAGACTAGACATTGGCCAAGTAGTGGGAGTTTTGAGCCAATTTATGGCTAATCTTGGATGGGTACATTGGGATGTAGTTAAATGAGTATTTAGATATTTGAGGGGTACATCATATTACTGAATTTTTTTATCATGGTAACTCTTCTAGAGCTCTGTATTTAGTTTTTATTTGTGGGTTTGTGGATTCAGATTAGGCAAGTGATATTGATAGCAAGAGATACACCAGTACTTATGTGTACACTATGTTTGGTGGTTCCATCAGTTGGATGAGTAAGCAATAACCTATGGTTTCTTTTTCCACTATAGAATTTGAGTACATGGTTGCTACTCATTCTTGTAAGGAAGAAATTTGGCTTAGGAGATTGTTTTTTGATATTGGTGTTGATGCAGGACAAATTACTATTTATTGTGACAATCAGACTACTATTTTCCTTGCAAAGAATCCAACTTTCCATGCCAGAATGAAGCACATTGATGTGCAATTTCACTTTGTGAGAAATATCATGGAAGATGGAATAGTAAACTTGGATAAGGTATATACTATAAAGAATTCTGTAGATGCATTGACAAAACCAGTGGGCATAAAGAAGTTTAGATGGTATTTAGAGTCTATGGGCCTTTCAGCCTATAGCAGTTGGTTCTTGTTATGTTTGTGTTGCTCTTACAAGGTGTTAAACAAGTGGGAGAATGTTAGGAATAAGGTGTCTCAACCTTGAATAATTCTTAATCTTTTTTTTTTTTTTTGTAAGTGTATTTTTAAAAAATAATGTAATTAAGTGTGAGTGTACATGTCTAGTGGGCATGTTGATATTTCACTCCACTTGCATGTGTCGACATCTTGAATTGTGTATAAGGAAATCATGACTAAAATAGTTATGATGGATTCCTATGACATATAAGAGCTATCTTTGGAATATTTAATTGGGTGTAAGGAGATCATGACTAAAATGGTTATGACAGATTCCTATGACATGTAAGAGGTATCTTTGAATATTTAATTGTGTTCAAGGAGATCATGACTAAAATGGTTATGATAGATTCCTATGATGCATAAGATCTATCTTTGGAAGATTTAATTGTGTGTAAGGAAATCATGACTGAAATGGTTATGATAGATTCCTATGACACATAAGAGCTATCTTTGGAAGATGCCCTAAAAATGGAAAGTGCATTATATAAGTATTCTTAGGGTTGTAGATAGTTGAGTGTGAGCAGTGTAGTGTTAGTTGCTACTAGATTAGTCTTTTGTGTCTTGAAAGAACTTTCATTGCAAGTGTGTTGTAACCTTTGTGTTGAAGATAATACATTGTGTAGGTTTTGGAGGGGTGGGGTTGTTTTACTGAAAGGTTTTTCCCCACTAGCATATCTTTGTGTTTATGTGTTATTATTTTTTTATCTATTTTTTGTATTCATGGTTGACTACAATATTATTGTTTAAATAATATTGAATCTGTAGCTATAAGTATTTTAAAATAATTTGCACAATAATTTCCTTAAGAGATTAGTGTAGGAAGTTGTTTACACACCTATGTTTCCTTACAATAATGTATTTCTCTAAGATTGATCTATGAAGTGGGTACCATTAGATCCACATCCAAGAGGGGGATGAGTGAAAGATAGGTTTCAAAACTAGGGATGGTTTGTATGAATGGAAGGTTATGCCTTTTGGTTTATCCAATGCACCTAGTACTTCTATGAGACTCATGAACACTATGTTATGTCTCTACATTGGTAAGTTTGTAGTATTTTATTTTGATAATATACCAATTTTTAGTAAGGTAAGGGAAGAACCTCTACAACACCTAGGGATCATATTGGGGGTACTAAGAAGAGAAAAGCTCTATGTTAATTTGGAGAAGTATAGGATCATGCAAGAAAGCTTGGTTTTTTGGGGGTTTTTCATTTTTATAGATGGTGTCAAGATGGATCTAGAGAAATTTTGAGGCATTCTTGAATGGTGTAGTCCATGTAGTATCATCGAGGTGAGAATTTTTCATGGCTTGGCTAGTTTCTATAGAAAGTTCATTTATAATTTTAGCAACATTGTAGTGCCTATGATAGACTGCACTAAGGGTAAGGAGTTTTCATGGACCAAAGAGGCCAAAGAGGGTTTCCAATACCTAAAGAAGAAGGTCATTGAAGCTCCAATACTATCCCTACTAGATTTTGATAAAGTTTTTAAAGTGGACTGGGATGCCTCACATGTGGGCATTGGTATTATACTCAGTCGAGAAGGTAGACCCATTGCCTTTTTTAGTGAAAAATTGAATGATGTGTGAAAGAAATATTCTACATATGATATAGAATTCCATGCAATTGTGAAAAGTTTGAGGAACTAGAAGCATTATCTAGTAGCCAAATAATTTGTGTTGTTTATATACTATATTGCTCTAAAATACTTGAAATAAAAAAAGATTGAACACTAGACATGCAAAGTGGGTATCATTCCTTCAAGGGTTTACATTTGTTCTAAAGCATAAATTAGGGAAATAGAATCAAGTTATAGATGCCTTGAGCAAGTGAGTTGTTCTTATGACCATCATGGAAACAAAGGTAGTTGACTTTTGTGTAATCAAAAGGCTTGTATGAATCCAATAGAGACTTTTGGGAAGTTGTTGATCAGTTGAAGAATCCAATACCTGGGCATGCATACACTATTCAAGGTGAGTATCTAATGCAAGATGGCTACTTATTCAAGGGGAAGTAGTTGTGTGTTCCTATAGGCTCAATGTCGAAAAATATTATTAGGGAATTTCATAGCAGTGGTATGGATGGTTATTTTGGGAAGGATAAAATAATATCTTTGGTGGAAGATAAGTACTATTGGCCAAAGATGAAGCAAGATATCACCAGGTTTGTGGAAAGGCATCAAATTCATCAAGTAGCCAAAGGGCACTCCTAGAACATTAGATTGTACATGCCATTACCAATACTAGTAGGAACATGGATACACTTGAGTATGGATTTTTTATAGAGACTACTACGTACACAACAAGGTAATGACTCTATCTTTATGGTTGTGGATAGATTTTCAAAGTTGGCTCATTTCATTGCTTATAAGAAAACTAGTGATGCTACTAGGGTGGTTGAGTTATTTTTTTCTGAAATAGTAAGATTGCATGGGGTTCCAAAAATGATCTCCTCTAATTGAGATACTAAATTCTTGAGTCATTTATGGAGGACCTTATGGAAAAAAATGGGAACAAATTTATAGTTTAGTAGTGCTTACCATCCACAAATTGATGGACAAACAAAAGTTGTCAATCACAGTTTGGGTGATCTATTGCAATGTATTGTTGAAGAGAAGCCCAAACAATGGGATTTGGCATTGCCCCAAGTAGAATTTTCTTATAACAGCACAGTGAGCAAGTCAACTGGTAAGTCACCATTTCAAGTTGTTTATGATCATAATCCACAGGGTGTTCTTGATTTGGTGCAACTTCCCTTGGGCAATAGAGTCAGTGATGATGGAGAAGCCTTTGCAAAATAGCTCTACCAATTGCAAGAAGATTTGAGACATGAGTTGGAAGACAAAAATGTGTAGGGGATCTAGTGATGGTTTATCTTAGAAAGGAGAGATTTCCTATTGGGACTTATCATAAATTGAAATTTAATAAAATTGGTCCCTGCAAGATTTTGAAGAAGATTAATTATAAAGCTTATGAAGTAGAGCTCCATAATGGTCTTGATATGTCTCCCATGTTTAATATTTTTTATTTATATACTTTTCATGGTGATGATACCTCTATTAAAAAGGAGGATTGGACATAGACCATCCCCATCAAGAAAAGAGAAAAGGTTGTACATATTCTAGACAACAAGAATATTCAGACTTTCTCGAGTGACTACAATAGATAGCACCTGGATTACAGAATGGGATTTGCAAAAGCTAGATAAGCCTAAATGGAAGTAGTTTGAGGACCAGAACTTGTAGGAGCTACATTCTTTTCAAGTAGGGGAGAATGATGCAAGGGCATTCAACGGTCAAGGTTGTTGACTCAAATGTGGGTTTTGGTTGACAATTACTTCTAAGGGTCATAACTTTTGACTCAGATGTGGGTTTTGCTAAATTTTATAGGCAGTTGCATGAGGAGGATTTATTTATATTTTTTATTGAACTTGGCTCAATAGGTGGCCATTTTGACATTTTTCCAAGAGCCTAAAATATCACCTCGACCTCTGAAATTGGGTTTTTATGTTTTTCCAATTTTTTTAGAAAATTATTTTTGTTAATAAATCCAAAATCATATTTTTGATTTTGTTGATTAGTTGTCAATTCATCTTGCCTTGGTTGGGGGCGTTTCTTGGGAAAAATAAAGATTTGTAGAATGAGTTTTAAAAATTACCAAAAATGGAAAAATCCATTTTCCCCAAAAATCTACCAAATTTGGTAATTTTTGAATTGTAATAAGTAGTGGTTTTCTTTCATTGTTTAGGCAGAGTAGAGTTGTGAAAGTTTAATGAAAAATAATGGCATTCTGAAACTTTTGTGTTGTGTCATTTTCTGATTTTTACTTTGAAGGGATTGGGTTACACCACAAACTAGAGTTAATTAGAAAATATCTAATTACTCTAATAGCTATTAAATATAAATGAAGAAAAAACAAAAACTTTGAAAGCATGTGCTAGTGAAGATTTACACTGATGCTATATTATTTTGGGTAAATATTTCCTTCTATAATATTTATAGACGAGTTCATTTATTTTGACATGCTACAATCAATGAGCTGGATTATTAGACTTTATGTCTAGACTTTTTCTTTTGCCATTTTTTAAGTTGATTTAGTTGGGGTTTTTTTGGTCATTTGACAATTTTAATTCTAAAATTATTTTGAGAGATAATTTGTTGTATCTTCATAGCATGTTAAACCAATTGAACATTATAATATGATCACTTTTGTTTAGAACATCTTTAACTTGTTAGTGATAATTTTATGTTGATATTTCATATTTTCATATTACTATTATTTTACATCCTATTCCTTTATATTGTATTAATTAACACCTAAAATTGAGGTTCTTATTTATTATATTCTAAAAGATGCATTTAAATTACAAACCCTTAAAAAGATTGATTACTATTTTACAATTCATAGTCGAAGACTCTCTTTTGTGTATTTGAAAAGAAAAGAAAATAGCATAGTTTTGTTTAGGATGGTTATGTGTTGCCACATCTCACTTTCCTATAAATTATGTGTCTTTCTAATGTAGGCATAAAGTTTGGAATTGTTTTGATTTGTCATTCAACTTGTGGCTTGCTTCTATTGATAAAGATGTCTTGGTAAAAATATTTTTTGGACATGTACCTTGAAGTAGCACCACATCATTTGGTTCTATATCTAGTTATAATTATGGAAAAACTATAATAAATTGTTAAAAAGTAAAAACAGTTGATATCATTTCTATATATATTCATATATGAGCTTGTATTTGACTGTATCTTATATACCTTGCAGTGGCACCACACCATTATGTTCTATATATAATTTAGGATCATGAAAAAACTAACAAATTATTAAATAGTAAATAGTTTTAAATAAGTTATTACCACATATACACACAACACATGTATATGTGACTAAATAAATCATTAAAGAAGTAAATATGAGCCAATATATTCACTATTATGCTCAATGACTTTGCGTATATAAAATATTAAATAAGGTAATGTGAAACAACAAATCTCATATCTGTCACACACAAATATACATGTAACTATCAATCACTTAAGGCACAAATATGACACAATAAAATAAATATTGAAACAAAAATAAATAAAACTAAGATATATTTAATAATGTCTTAATTTATTATGTTCAATGCCTTTATATGCATATATAATTAAATATTATTTTTTTCAAAATTTACCATATTTTATCTATTAGTGGTGTAAACACATGTAATTTTATCTTTTTCCCTATAATTCAGAGTCTTCTATTCAATTAGGATTGGATTAGAATATAGCTTTATATGTCTACTTTGATATGGTGGCCTACTTTGTTGGTTTGGTATTCCTTTCATTTATTATTGGTTCTAATTGGATGATGTCATGCAGCATTAGGCTTTGCATTTAATAGGCAACAATTGGCCTTTGACCTTTTTGTTGATATATTGTTTGCATGGAAATCTTTTATTTTATTTTATTTTTGGATAGGTAAAAATCCATGAGGCCCAAGGTTGTGTTTAGATTAAAAAACAATCTCAATTGGGCACCAAAGATCGGAGATGTAAAGGTACCCTTGGTGCAACTCTTAAATAAATTTCTCAGATTAATTTAACCAATTTTAACACTTGTTTTTTATTTCCCAATTTATATCTTTACTCATGATAATTCCTTGTGAATATAACCTAAAAAGTAAACTTGGCTACAATCAATTTGTTTGAATGAAAAGAAGTATGCTTCATAATAAAAATTAGACTTATCTCCTATTAACTTTAATTTTAAAATCAAATAATCAATAAGGAAAAGTTTTGAAAAAATGAAAAATGTCACTTTTTAACATTAAGCTTCCATGATATCAATTAATTTAACATGTTTATTTTGACAGTAAAAGTTCTAAACCAATTCTACTTCAAGAACAAATATCTAACACGTTCTTATCATAATATCTTGTCTTATTATAATCTCTTCTCCATCTAATCTTTTATTAGAGATATTATCTCCTTCTCTATTGACTTCCCTATATAAATATGGTTTATGATTGTTACTTAGAATTGGTCCATAGTGCCTAGGGCATATTCAAGTTTAGAATTAAGGATTCAATTTGGGGTCTCTCTTTTTCTTAATGTATTTAGGATAATTTATGAATCTCTTTCAATAAATACCTATCTCTCTACTTGGAGCTAAGCCTTCTATCAAGACCTCTAATTTAGCTAAGTTATTAGACAATGCTCCTAAAAGTTTGGCGTGTTTAGTTAGACATGATTTGTTATCTAAAAAAATAATACATCCTAAGCATGTTCCTAGATTACCTCTATAAGCCACATCAAATTTTAACTTTGACCATCTTGCAGGACAAGGTTCCCATTTATATTCTTTTCTAGAGATCTTGTTAGATTTTGCATATATCATTGGAGGATTAATTAGTTTAAATCATTTTTTACAAATATTTGTGTCTCAACCTAAAAAGGAACCTTCCTCCTTATAAGATTTTATGAGATTATTGCTAGCTACCTCAATAATATAAGCCTCTAATTTATTAAAAAAGGATATCAGATCCATCTTATCACTACAAAATATTCTGCTATTCCTTTCTTTCCATAATTCCCATAGGAGTATGGAAGGGGATATTTGTCATAAATTACTATATAAACCTTGGAACAACCATGTTTTTCCCAAATTTTTTTAAAAATTAATAGCTTATTAGGGAATATTGTTTGCCAATTTATCTTTTTCCATAAAAAATACCAATAATTTTTAGCAAACAGACAATCATAAAAAAAAGTTCTCATTAGTTTTAGACTCTTTTTCGCAAAGTGGGTATCTAGATGGTCCTTCAAAACCCATCTTGGTAAACCTATCTATTGTTAGAATTCTCTTTTGAAGAGTGACCCAAAATAAGATATCTTCTTTCGGAAGGAATGTCAGATCCCAACATAGATTTAGAGGGATGTCAATCTTATCCCATTGTTGAAAGTTTATTATCTTTTCATACCCTGGTTTGACTTTATAATTTCTGTCTTTTGAGGCTCCCCAAATTTATTTATCTTTATGGTTTTCCTTTCTACTTCTTAAAAATTGATTTAAAATGTAGTTTTCTTGTGATGAATGTGGAATTTTATCTATGGTTTTCTATTTCCATCCTCCATACTAATTATCATTAATTTAATTTTTATAATCACTCACAAACTTACTCCACAAAGCTAAAAGATATTTCTTGACATTTATAAGTAGATTTACACTATCTGGAGAAGGGAGCCCATCCCATCAATCATCCCAAAATAAAGCATCCCACCCTAAACTGATAACCCAATTGAAGTTATTATCTATTAATGGATGGAAGTTCAACATAAAATTCCAAATTCTTGAACCTTTTGGAGGGCTTTTAGTTCTAAACAAAGATAGATGATTATTATAGTTTATATGTTTATGATATAAAGTTTTGGCCCTTTACTATTATTTTCTTTAAACATTCTCCAAATAATTTTGTCCCCTAGCACCTCATTTTGCCAACTCAATTTTTTATGCCTAGGCCTCCAAATTCTTTAGGTCTACACATCTTTTCCTATTTTATCAAAGCTTATTTTTTCTTATCTCCATAACCTTGCCAAAAGAAGTTCTTAAGTTTAGAGTCTAATTTTATTTTTACACCTTTGGGTAGGGGAAAACATGACATATGATATGTAGAGATGGTTGAAAGTATTTCTTTGATCATAGTATTCTACCAGCTTTAGTTAACCATTTCCCTTTCCAACTTCCCATTTTTCTCTAATTTTTCTAAAGTCATACCCCAAGCTTTGCTTTCTCTAATGCCCTTTTTAAGGTGAATACCAAGGTATTTATATGGAAAGGTTCTTTTTTTAATTCCATCATTCTTCAAATTTCTCTCTCGACTTCCTCTTTGGTATTGATAAAGAAAATCTCTAATTTGTACATTTTGACCTAATGCTTCCATATAATTATTTATTATTTTCTTAAAATTTTGAGTGTCTTCCAAAGTGTTTTCTCTTGGTAGAATTGAATCATCTACAAATTATTGATGTGTTATTTCAGGGATCTCCTTAGTTAGTGTGATTCCACCAATTTTCCTTTTAGTTTGAGTCTTTATTATAGCTCTTGTAAAATATTTTGTCATAATAATGAAGAGAAAAGGTGATATAGGATCTACTTGTCTTATTCCTCTAAATATGCTAAAAATTATTTAGGGTATCATTTGTGAGAAGGGATATTTTTTGTGTGAAAGTACAGTTATATATTAAGTTGATCTATTAATGAGAGAATCCAAAAGCTTCGAGTGTTTTATATAAGAATCTCCAATAAACTTTATTGTGGGCCTTTTGGATATCTAACTTCATTAGCATACAAGATCCCTTATTAATTTGTACATAATGAATTAACTCTTGGAGTTTGATAATACCATTAAGGACCGACCTATTAGGAACAAAATATGTTTGCTCCTCTAAAATGAGCTTTGGTATTACTTTTTTTATGGATGCCAGCTAGGGATTTTAAGAATTTTTTAAAATTGTATTGTAGACACCCAAAAATTGGAAAAGACCTAAAACAATGCAAATTTTGATCAAATAATGCAAATTAAGGATAAAATTAGATAATGTATGAAAACAACAGACTTTAAAATCAATGGTAACATCAAGTCATTAATCAATCAAATCACCTATCAAATCAAAAAGGAACTAAATCACTCTAAAAAGAGGAAAAGCAATTCATAAAATCATAAAATGAAATAAAAAGGGGAAAAAGGAAAAGACAAAAGTTGAAAATAAATGAAACATTTAATAAATCAATACGAGCCATTTATTCTCACAAAAGTGAAAAATCCTCCTTTTTATGAATATAGCTTTTCCATTAATTATAATTTAAAGATACATATTCACAAAAAAGAGGTTAGGGGATACAAGATCACCTCACAAGTTCAAATGACCCAAGGCCAAAGATAAACTATTCATCAAAAAAGAAGAAGCAAAAAACATAAAGCCTTCAAGCTGCAAGAGTAGTGCCAACCAATAGAGGTTCTTTATCATTGAAATGCCATATATCCTTGGGGTTAGTTGTTAGAGCAAGGGGGGCCAACCATTAGCATCAGCAACATCTTTATCAACATCATTTTCTTTATCTTCCATAGCCCTAGAAGGAGAAATGGCTAAATCTAGTTGAGAGAAATCTCACTTGAGGTCACGGTGGGCAGATGACCAACCTGCATCATCAAAAATAGGGGGAGCCACTAGGGACCAATTTGAGCCTAGCCTTCAAATAAATGAGGCCAAGTGGATATAGCTATGAAAATCACCATTGGGAGAGTAGTGATGAGGCTTTGACTTGGTGATCTATGAGCGACAGATAGATCTGCTTCAACCTTGCTGGTGACCATGATGAGGACTATGGTCACAAAACAAAACATCTAGAGGCACATGGCCAATTGTACAAGGGGTATTGCCCTAGTGAGAAAGTAGATCCTACAAGTGAGCCACCTCTAGCACAATTTTTTTAGTTTTTACTTGTATTTACAACATGATATAATGACATTTATGTGCTTTAGAGTACATACCAACATGAATATCAAGAAAGTTTTAAGAAAATAAAACAAAATTGTTACCTTTCCAAATTGTAAAAAAAATCTTCATTCTAAAAGCATGCCAAATTTGGACATATCAAAAAGGGAGTCTGGGAGCATCACCTAAGACCAACATATGCCAAGTGAAAGCCTTTGGATGAAAAGGCCTAAAAAAATCATAAATCTAGAGCCAATAATTCAAAGCTCATTTGAAAAACCAAAAAATATGCAAGAAGATTTTAGTCTAACCACAAAAAGAGCATCTAGGAACTAGAACTCCAAGATGTCAGAGCTAAGGACTTAAAGGAAAGCCCTTGAAAAGGAGACACTAGGTGAAGTGAGAGATCTTTGGCTTTGTGATGGTATGCTAGACAGTGACAAATCTATGTCTCCAAGTCTTATGAGAAGAATGTGAATGCCAATGCTAGTTGAGAGTATCAACCATCAAAAGATGGGTTACTAGCCACAAATACCCCTGCCTAGGCTTGTAATTGGTCATTAGAGTGGCAATATACCACTTCCAATCTTTCCACCAAGAGGAAGATGAATGAATTCCAAGTTTGTGTAACAAATTGGGAGGGGTCAGAGAAACTAGAAGATCAATTATTCATTGACCTGAATAGATAAGCTTATACTACACCTATATATCCTCCCATGAGAGAAGGCTTATAGTAACCCTCGATAATAAATCTTTGAGCATTTTATTACCCCTACAAAATAAATTCAAAGCATTGGCTCCTTGAATCTTGGCTAAAGTCACACCTTGAGTGGAAAACAAGGGTAACCACCAAAGATTTTGTGCATTCTCAACCTAGTGGAGCCATGGCTTGATGGCTTCCTAGGATTTCCAAATCCTCTTAGAAACAAAAGTACCCTAAATTTGAAGAGGTTTAGAAGTCACAAGAAGGGTTTGAAAGCCAATCCCCTTCTAGGTTAGCTAGTTAACCAAAAATTCTAAAGAAATGTAGTGTCATAACAAAATTTTCTAGGCCTCATCTCCAATGAAAGCCCATATGACCCACTTGATGTAGAGAGAAATCCCTTTTTTGTGAGTGGAAATCAGTCTGAGGCCACTAGAATCTTTGGGAAAGCAATAGAAATCCCAAGAAACTCTATGAAAATCATGATGCATAGTATTAGAGGCCCAATGAAAGTCCCAGTGGAGACATTCAAGCTTAAGGTATGAGGCTTTGGAGGGAGCCTAATATGAAGAATAGTACATATGGGTAGCAGCAAGAAATTTGGAACAAATTTGGAACTTCCCTACAAGTGAAAGGGGCTTAGTGATCCAATATTCTAGCTTCTTCTCAATCTAAGAAAGCACAACATTCCACAACTCCACAAGAGAGGCTTGAAAAGAAAAGAGAATGCACAAGAATTTAAAAAGTTCACCATGTTGGACCCATTTCCACCCATACTATTGCAACCATTGAGGGCTTGGCAAGAAGGATTTTTAGTAGAAAAGGGTTTTGTTCCATTGAATAGTTGACCCTAAAGCAAGGAAAAAGATATCCAAGCATTGCAAGGCATTGGTAATGTTCTCCTCATCCACAATTAGAGTGAGAAAAGAGTCATCTGCAAAATGACCATTAATTAGTTGAGTGGTTGACTCTAGCAGAGAAATGTCATGCACTAGACCCTATGATATGACATTGAAAAGAAGATATCAAAATCCCTCAGCCACCCAAAAATAAAGAGAAGGTACAAGAGGGAAACCTTGTCAAATAGACTTGAAGAGCCCAAAAGCTTTAGATTAGCATGCATTGATGGTGATGTAAGAACAAGCATCCTCAAAAAGCATTCCATACCTTCCCTGACAATAATAATGTTTTCCAAGATATAGCAGGACTTGATAAAACCAATTTGTTTAGGCTGAATAATCTAAGGGAGAAAATGTCAAATTTTAAGAGAGAGGGCTTTAGCTATGATCTTGTAGGAGACTTTCAACAAAGTGATGGGCCTCTAATTGGAAATTTCTTCAAGATCGCTAGCTTTAGGTATGAATTTAATATTTCCTTTATTAATTATATTACCCAATAAATTACAGTTGTATGCTTCATAATAAACATGAAGCAAATTAGGGAAAATGTCAACCCAAAGCATCTTGTAAAATTCACAAGGAAATCCATCACATCTAGGGGCTTTGTCATTAGCCATGGAAAGGGTAGCTTCCTTTAGGTCCACAAGAATTATATTTTCCTCACAAAAGGCATACTACTTAGGAGCAAGCCTATTAGGAGTAATAGCAAGGAAATCTTTTAACACTCAATCACACGTAACAGAGGGACCCTAAGTCATAAAAAAATGCTAATAATGATGCACAAAATCTTGGAGAATGTTCAATAGGTTGATGAGAACCTACTAATCTTCTTGGATACATTTAATACTCACCATAGAGTAACAAGCCTTTACAGCATTAAAAAATTCCTTAGAACCCTAACCACTAACCTGTAACCAATGGAGATAGGCCTTGATCTAAGATCCTCAAGAAATATAGATGTCTACAACCTATTTATAGTGTAGAATGTTGGCAAGTCAAACTTGGAGATCTATATCAAAAAAATTCATGGCAAGAGCCTCTTAGGCCATACATAGATCTTGAGTCTAGTGGCTTCATAAGATCATCTATGATACATAACCAACTATCTACCATAAATGTAAAGAAATCTCATTGTATGGAGGATAGCATCATTCCACTATTGAATCCATCCAAAATGAGTGTATGGTCAAGGCTTAAGATTCCAGATGCATACGATGTGTTCAATAGTTGGCAGATGGGACAACAAGGAAGTGTTGAGGTAAAATTGGGTTTTACACGGATGAGGTTGAGTTGTCTACCAGGTGATAGAAAAGAGAATGGTGGAGTGATCTAACAACAACCAAGGAAGTGATAGGTAGGGCATGCTTTTTAGAGAGGTAAGAAAAAGGACTATGCAAAAATCATAGCCCTATCAAGTCTCTTGAAGAATTTATCAGACCCAGTTCAAAAATTGGACCAAGTATGCCAAAGCCCATCTGTGCGGTAGTAGCTAGCATTAGGATAAAAAGGCATAGCTTTTTCCACATTTAAAAATAGGCCTCTCATTCACTAGCTACCCATCTAAAAGGTAGAAGACCTTCCTTGTCAAAGGCAAAAAAGGACTATGAAAAAATCATAGCCCTATCAAGTCTCTTGAAGAATTTATCAGACCCAGTTCAAAAATTGGACCAAGTATGCCAAAGTCCATCTGTGCAGTAGTAGCTAGCATTAGGATAAAAAGGCATAGCTTGTTCCACATGTAAAAATAGGCCTCTCATTCACTAGCTGCCCATCTAAAAGGTAGAAGACCTTCCTTGTCAAAGGCTAGCTCAACCATATTAAAATCCCCACAAAAAACCCAGGTTGCAGGTTGCAAATGATCTGCCAACCAATGCCACAGGTGTGAGTGATCAACAACATCATTGGGGGCATAAATTTTAACAATACCAAAAGAATAATTCAAAAAAGGAAACAAAATCCAAACCACCCTATGCAGAGGGTTAGAACCATGCAAAATAATAGAGGAAATTAAGAGAGGGGAGAGAAGAGTAACAACACCACCTCAACTATCTTCATGCTGAGAAGTAAAAATGACACTATTTCACCAAATAACATGACAAGATGATCTGAGAAGAAATCTAGCAACTTTAACTTATTGAAGACAAAGCACATCAAGATCAAGTTGGTGCTTGGTATCATGAACATAATATTTTTTAGGTATGCCTGTCAGCCCTTGCACACTCCATCAAAGGCAATTCATGATAACCCAACTTTCACATCATCCTCATCCCCAAGAGAGAAGAAGTTTTTGTGAAAGAATGAGGGAGCCTCAAATGAGGAGTTATCAAGGGAAATGACACTTTGAATCTTCTCCCCATTATAAAAAACTCATCGCTATCATCTGGGTTGCAAGACTGAAATAGAGTTTACTAGAAGATCATCAATACTACTTGTGGTGCTTGAAAGAGGGCATAGATTTGGGGTATGAATGCCCACTATTCCCTAGCCTCCAAGGTTTGAAATAGGAGGCAAAGGGAGTAATCAAAGTTAGAATTTTGTTGGTATTTGGCTTGAGCTAGATCTACCATTATCCATAGGTAAAGAGCTCTTTTAGCTACAGTTGAACCCTTCCCTTTTTTCACCACTTTAGTCCATTCATCTTTCTTGGTGGTCGTAGTGTACTTAGCTTCCAAAATAGGGGGTGGTTATGGTCAAACAAGGGACAATCCCTAATCTTATGCTCAACTAACTAGCATTGATAGCAAGTATTTAGAAGGTTAAGGTAAAGCACCTTTTGAGTAAAGGTGGTACCACCTATCTAGATTTCCACCATATATTTGAGGTCCCTAGATAGGTCAACCTCAAAACAAACCCTATGCTAGGGTCAAGCATTAAAAAGCTTTTCTAGTTCAAGGCACACAACCTTGCTAATGATTTGCCTAATAGTAGTTAAAAATGACCAGCATGGAATGGGAAGCCTAGGGAATTCTACCTAAATGAGCACCTTAAGCTTTTGATCATCATAAACAACAAAATCTTCTGACCAACATTGAAATACCAAGAGGGAGGACTTACAAGTCTAGGGACCTCACACAAAAATATATTCATCTTTCCCTTCATTACCATAGAGAAAAATAAAAAATCCTTTGGTAAGGCTTTGAATGGCTTCAAGGAGAACACCTTGAGGTGTCCAAACCTTCAAAACCCATTCTCGCAACATGCTTTCAAAAGGAGTATGACCCACAAAAGAACCCATGATGGTTTACTATTCTAGCCATGTGCATGCTCTATCAAACTCCTTAATATTCAAAATAATATCAGGAGAGGATTTACCTCATGAAACACCTTGGGTATGAACTAGCATGGGCACTTGGTTGATAGAGCCATTCTCTCTAGTATAAATAGCAACTTCAACACCAGCATCAACTGTTAGGCCGAAGAAGGCTAAGATCATTATCAATAAAAAATTATTCTCATAGTAAATGTGGTATGATAGACAATGGAAACTAGTGAGGATTCAAACAAAAATCGTACAAAAATCCTCCTTTTCACATTTAAAAGAATTGAAAAATCCTCTTTTATCCTCACAAACTAAGTATGTTGGACTCTTCCTCTTGGTGCCTTATGAGATATTTACAGTTTCACCATTACCCTCTAGTCAAAAGTAAAATCTTAATCCTTACCCCAACCCCCTCTGAAATCCTATAAATAGAAGGGAAATTCAAGAGCAAAAGGACCCAAGTTTTAGGCATCTATACTAGAGACACATTTAGAGTTATCATCTCTTTTAGCAATGTTATTATTATAGAAAATTCATGTCATTTTGATATTGTTTTAGCATTCATTTCATGTCATTTAATATCATTTAGGCTTATGTATGTACATGATTATAGCATTCAAGTGTTATTATATTCACATAATCTATATTTTTATATAGATATAGCATATACTTTGATAGATTTGCATTCATAGCATACTCTCATTATAGAATTGTTACTAAGATGCTAATTTGGGAGTAATTTTAGTAGTTGTAGTTAAGGAAACATGAGATGTTTGTGGAGTCTTTGTTTAATAGTGATTTCTTGGGTTTAGAATAGTTCATTGTTATTCCAATTACACTCTGCTCTAAGGTCTCATGAATACATGATTCCACCATGTACAAATTGGTGCCCGCCATGAGGCTTTGTCTGAAATCCTCTTTGTTCTTTAAATCTTCTTTCTAATCTTCTATTTTTCTTATAGATTCATGTTTTTCTCTAGTTTCTTGTGCAAATCTAACTTATTGAAGGTTTTACAATGTTCAAGAAGATCCATAATAGCAATAGTGAACATTTGAAGATATTCTTGAGCTCATAAACACCAGATCTAAGACTTCTTTGACACTTTGACACTTCTGAACACTATTGTAACACTTTCTTATAGTTTTTAATGCATATAGAGTATTTTGTAACACATTTGAAGTATTATGTAACACATATGCTTTGTTTTAAATTGCATTTTCTAGATTCTATAGCACATTTGCCTATTTGAATAATGCATTTGACTATTTTTATAGTGCATTTACACATTTCTATAATGCATATGTCATTTTCTGTATCACATCTTATCAGAGTTGTAAATCACCAAATCTAACTTGTAGATCTGATTGTTGGCTATTTATAGATCTCTTCTAGACTAACAGGAACTTGTATGTCACAAAAAATTGCAAGGGAATGAAGACACTCAAAAATGCACCTAGCCTTTGCTAGTGTCGAATCAGGTAGGCCTAAACCCTTTTCAATTAGATTATGGCATTGCTAGATTTATAACCTAGTTTAACTAGAAAGTTTTGTCTCACTAATCTATTCAAAAGTAGGTCTATGCTCTCAATTCACCGAGTTGATTAGAATGACAAACCTTCTATAAGGGTTAGTAGCAATCAAGCTAGATATGAACAAACATGTAGAATTAAATAGGAGCCTCCTTTCATTCATAGGTAAAAGCTCATAACTAAACAATCTTTGTCTATTGTGTTTGGGAGATCAAAGTAGTAGGGATATGCTCTCACTCTTTTAGAAAGAACAAACTTCCAAACCTACTTTTGATTTTTACTTTTCCTTCTTTTTACTAGGTAGACTATTCAACTATAGAAAGGCTACTTCTTAAGATTTTCCTTAGTAGGGTCAGTGAGAGGGATTTCCTTCCATCTTCTATTCCCAATCAAATGCAAGCCAATTGTGTTTGAAATATAGCCTTCCTCTAATAGTCTCACTAGAGATTTCACCAAACCTCCTTAGTGTTGGTGAGAAGCTCTTGTTAGTTTGTGGTGACTTATCAGGAAAGTAATGTACATACTTCATAAATTCCTTTTATAAAAAAATTGGGCCCTATTTTATCTAGATTTTGAACTGACATGTAATTATTAATTATAACCCTAAAGCAGTAAAAATACTTGTATAAAAGGGCTTAGGGTTAGGGATTGTTTCATTGTTGTGATGAAAAAATTGGTTCTTGTGGTAGTATTGAGCTGTAAGGGATTACAGATTGTAATCATATTGTAATCATTGGATCGTAATAATATTGGACTTGTTATTTGGTCGATTCAGCCTAGGATTGGGTGAACCATGTTAAATCTTGGTGACTTATGTTATTTTCTGTGTGATCTATTATTTTCTGATATTGTTTATATTTGCATGTAATTATTATTTTTGTCTATGGTTTAATCCTAACAAGTGCTATCAGAGTGACATTTTTCTTTTAGTTATTCTCTATAGGGGAGTCTCACAGTTGAGTGGGAGCGATGGCAGATGAGGGTAAGCTAAGGGTTGATAGGTTTAATGGGTAGAACTTTCAATTATGAAAGATGCAAATGGAAGACTATCTTTATCAAAAGGATTTATGGAAGCCATTGGAAGGAAAATCCAAGAATCGGGGATCTATGTCAAATGAAAAATGGGATCTTTTGGATAAAAAAGAACTTGGAAGAATTCAATTATGCCTAGCACCATCGGTGGCATTTAATATGACAAAAGCAAAGACAACAGAAGAGTTGATGGAAACCCTAGCAAAATTGTATGAAAAGCCCTTCGCTTCAAAAAAGGTATTTCTCATGAAACATTTATTTAATATGAAAATGACAAAAGGTGGATCTATTGTAGATCATTTAAATGAGTTTAATACTATTACTAGTCAGTTATCTTTTGTGGGTATCAATTTTGATGAAGAAATTAAGGTTGTCTTGATTTTGTGTTCTTTACCTAAAAGTTGGAATGACTATGAGTAATTCTATTCTTGGATCTAGTACCCTAAAATAAAATGATGTGATTGGTGTTATTTTGTGTGATGAGACTCATAGGAAAACCTCAAGTGGATCTACATCAGGAAGTGGTTTGAATACACAAAGCAAAGGTAGAATGACTAAGAGAGGAAGTAATTCTAGAAATTGTGAGAAATCAAGAGGAAAGTCAAAGGGGAGGAGGTCTCAATCGAGAGGACTGAATGACTGCTAGTACTGTGGGAAATCAGGGCATAAAAAGAAAGATTGTTAAACTTGAAAGAAAAATGAAGGAGATAAACTAGATGGAGACAAGGAGGCAAATTTGGTAAGTAAAAAATCCAAAGATGATGCTTTTCTTCTATGTTTAGAAAGTGTTTATGATTCATGGGTTTTAGAGTATGGTGCTTCATTTCATGCTACACCTCATAGAGATTATCTCATTGATTATTTCCAAGGGGATTTGGACTTGTTTATTTGGGGGATAATGAACCCTATCAGATTGTTGGAAAGGGAAAATTTAAGATTTAAGTTGCATAATGGGAATCATTGGCTACTACATGAGCTAAGACATGTTCCAAGGTTGAGTAGGAATTTAATTTCAGCAGAGCAACTCGATGATGAGGGTTGTGTAGTTAATTTTAATGATAAAAATTGGAAGGTTCCAAAAGGTTCCCTTGTAATAGCAAAAGGTGTGAAAGTATGCACTTTATATCTTTGTACAAGTCATATTGTTCCTTCTAATTTAATTGTTTCAAAGAAAAATGAATGTTTAGGAATAGTTGATGCAATTGAGAAGGGAGAACAAATAGTTGTTGTAGATTTTGATATAAAAAAGTAAAAGTACTTGTATAAAAGGGCTTAGGGTTAGGGATTATTTTTTTGTTGTGATGTGAAAATTGGTTCTTGCGGTAGTATTGAGCTATAAGGGATTACAGATTGTAATCAGGTTGTAATCACTGGATCGTAATAATATCAGAATTGCTTTTTGGTGGACATAGCCCAAGGATTGGGTGAACCATGTTAAATCTTGGAATCTTGTGTTCTTTTTTGTGTGATCTATTATTTTCTAATATTGTTTATATTTGCATGTAATTGTGATTTTTTTCTATGGTTTAATCGTAATAGTTCTCCTTTACAAAAGAGGTAAATTTAAACACTATTGGTCAAACACTATAACCTTGTAGTCACTAGCCTTTGCAAGCCTTATTAGGAAGTCATTTATTTCATTTTCTATGCATAGATTTATTTCATTGTCATTTCTACTACTGCTATGTTTGGATGTGTCTTCTTTAATACATATTAATAAACTTCATATCACAATCCTTCTGAGAAAATACACCTGTAAACTAGTACAAAACCTAATAAAATGTTGGTGTATACCTTGGAATAACACATTTATAACTTGAAATAACTCATTTGACCATTTCTATAACACATTCATGTATTGTGATAGTACATTTGACTAAACAAGAAGCATATTTGAAGAATTAAATAGCACATACACCCTGTACAACAACACCTGACATAGCATAAAATAGTGCATATAAGCACTAAAATAACACATTCATAGCTTTCTGTAGTGCATTTGAGAGAAATCTTAAAACATATGCTATCTATACACACAATATTTATAAATGAAAAATTTATTTGGATACCCTTTTTCTTCATCAATATCCTACAAAACTGAGGAATTATGCAATTAACTACCTTCTTTAAAGCAAGCCATGTTCCAATCTGACATTAGATCTCTTACCCAATAGTTATCATTACTTCAACTTTGCATATTATGTCAAAAAAAAATAGATAGACACATTCATCCCCTACTTCACTTTACAGAATTGAGTTTTATCATTATCAAACATCACCTAATGCCTTTTCTGAAACATATCTTGCTATTCCAAACACATGGTGGTCTAGAAATAATCCTCACCCTATCAAAATGTAGAAGAGTTAAGAGAGTCTCATCCATGTCTCATGTCACTACATATAACTAGTTAAATTGTGAAATACAAAGAGCCTAAAAGATCACCCATATGGGTAAGTGCAAGGATAGAAAAAAGAACTATCAAATCTATGAACAACATTGATCCTATTATATCGGCTGATTACTTATCAAATACCACTACCAATGAATCACCCTTGTTCAAATAGAACTTAGAGCCCCTTAACAAAATGGGTTTGTCTAATGTATGGGATGAAAGGAGTCTTGAAACTAAAATCAAGGACTTCCAAAAAATCCTAAGCTTATTGACATAATGGACAAAATACTTGAACACCATAAAAAATGGTATCTATTATCATTGATACAACAAGGTGCAAAATTACCATCCAACTTCAATAGAACAAACCTTAAGCAGGACAAAGAAGAATCACCCTTGGAAGTTTTCACACAAAAACTCCAAGATTTATGACAAAAAATGGAAAGAACGAAAAGAGGGAAGATCTAACCTAATAAATTTAGCCTTACAAAAGTATGTCCCCTCCTATTCAACAAATGTTTCACCTTCACACCCTTTCCACAGAATATGCAACTAGTAAAATATGATAATTATTTTGGCACATCCGATCCTCAAGATCATCTTAGATAGTTCTATATGTTAAGTATTGAATTTTTCCATGACATGACCTACTTGATGTGGTTGTTTCTAAGAAGCTTAAGAGGGCAGGCCATGGAGTGGTTCTCAAAGATACCCTCCAACAATAAGTCATTTGATCAACTAGCTTCTATTTTTATTGCATAATACTCATACAATATTGAAAGAGAAGTCACTTTGATCAATTTGTGCAACATAAAACAACTCCTGAAAGAGTCCTTTAAAGTTTTCTTGCAAAGGTGGAGACACACTTTCACTAAATATAACTTATACATCATGGACAAGGGAAAAAAAAACATATTCATCAATAACCTCTTGAAACCTATGAGCTACTGGCTACAACTTCAAGTGATGAAAGACTTCAAAACTAGTTTAGAAAATATGACTAAAATAGAGGAAACCCTGATAAGAAATGACATCATTAAGCTATCTAAAGATAGCAAAGGTTTCTCGAATAAGTCCTCACAGACACATAACTCCTCTAATGGGTTGGCCAATAAACAAAAATGGTAGTGGATAAATAACAAAAAAACATAGTCAATGATGGGGTGGTTGGAGAAAATCATGTTAAGCCACAACCTCACCCCTATCCAAACCAATAATATCCAACTATTACTAATACCGTTGTAAATACTCAAAAAAACCTACATAAATAAGACAATGTTCATCCATTCTACCACCTAAACATAGCTACTCCTTCAACTTACAATCAGCATGCATCCCACAATCAAGCTCCTCCCTTGAGAGGATACTAGTCTTCCAACATATCTAAAGAATACACACCCATTGGGGAAACCTATGAAAGAGCATTGTAAACACTCTTGGAGGATGACCTCATCATCCTACTGGAAGCCAATCCCTATGAAATATAGGTCAAACATAAGTGGTGGAATGAAAAAAACTTTTGTTTCTACCACTAAGATAGGGGGCATTTCACCAACAACTATTACAACCTTAAAGGGGCTATCCAAAAATTAATCGATAATGAAACTATCGAAGTAAATAATTTTCATAAAATTGAAGACTACATAGCCTTCAAAAACCCCATCATGATCCATTAGAAGGGTCAATCATCTAGAGCCAACTAGAACACATCTTCCCATGATAAATCTAATTATACCCATAATTACGATAACACAATCAATATGATCTTGGGGTTCAACAATGTCATAAATATCATTGTGGTAAAAGATAAACATAAGAAGCAACTGTTAAATGTTATTACTCAAGGCCAAGCCTCTAAGGTGGTTCTGTCAAGGGAAACTACTATTGTAGACCATGCAATTACAAGTTCCACTATACCCAACTATAGTTTATTCAACTAGTTTCTTAAAACTCCTACTAACATTTCCATCTTTGAATTGTTGCGAATATCACTAGAACACAAAGAGATCCTTACCAAAGCTTTAGTGTTGAACAACCTTGATGTTAATAGATTTCAAAATATGGTAAGTAGCCTTGTTCCTCCCCAATGTGTATCCTTCTCGGCCCAAGATGACATGTTTTTCATACATCTACAAAATTCTCTATTATACATTAAGGTCTTCATCCATAGAAATAGAGTCAAAAGAGCTTTGTTTGACAGTAAAGCGGGCCTAAATATTTGCACTTTGAGTTTGATAAAACCCCTATGATGCACAAAGGATGTTTTTGATCCCAAAAATAAAATCACAATTAAAGCTTATGATGATGAGGAGAGATCCTCTAAATGCATGGTTATTATGCCAACAAGGGTTGGTCCTATAAATTGTCTGCCAAGTCCTAGATTTTAATTTGACATACAACATCTTGTTAGGTAGGCCCTAGATCCATGACATGCAATTCATCCCTTCCACCTACTATCAATGTCTGAAATTTCATTACATGGGCCAAGAGGTGACCATACCCAGGGACCAAAACTATGCACAGTATTATAACTCCCTTGTCCCTTACAACAAGGAAGAGATCAACATTATAACAAGTGTTGTTAGTCAATCCACATTAGTAGACATCTCAACATCCACAAGTCAAGAAAAAAACCACCTATCCACATCAACTAAGGGCAAAGAAAAAGTAGGTTGTTCCATTTCTTCCACTCTTTCACCATCATCATCAAAAGACTCTAAATAGTCACATTATGAGAAAATGGATTACTTGATGAAAGAGCTTGATCATAAGTGTAAGTTATAGTGAAGGGGTGTAGGTGGATATTCAATTTCATTATTTGATCCCCCACTATCTCCAAGATCTCATGGCAAACCATCTTCAACTGCTAGACCTTATCATGAATATTTTGTCAAAGAAAGTGGTGCATCTTTGAGTTCCATAGAGGAAGAAAGTGAGGGGATAAAAAATATTGGAATTTCCCCTCACCTCTTTGGAAAAGGTTTTGATCTAATGAAGAATATGCATTACATGGATGATGGTCCTTTAGGTAAAGGAAAATGTATTATTGAACCCCTAGCAGCGTAGTTCAGATACAACAAATCAAAAATAGGGGTAGGGTATTTAGAACAAGAAAATGAAAAGTCCATTTTAAGATCCCATTCCAAACATGGTGAGTCCTCTTCCTCCACCTTGGTGTGGGTACCAAAAGATAAGGAAGTCAATAATAAGAAAACACCTGATACAAATAATGTGAATCTATCCTTACCTGATTTACTCCATGCAAGAGAATTATCCATGGATGCCCTTAATAACAAAGATGATAATGATTACACCAAGTGAGAATTTGACTTGTTATCTAAATAATCTATCCATGAAAAATAATGTTATTTTGTTCACATTCTAACACCCTATAATTCCACAACACAAGGATCCACTTCTCATTCAAGCCATACTTCACAACAAAGAGTCAATAAACATCAGAATGGCTTAGAAGATGACACAAAATAGATAGCTAACATCACATCACATGAGTATAATGAACCTAATGATGGGTTCCAAATTTAGACCTTATTTCTATACTTCTTTCTAATAGAGGTCAAAGATGAGTATTGAGCAACTTGCAAGCTCTACTTTCCCAGACACTTTCGAAGAACCACACATTATAGATCTAAATGACATAGTGTATGAGTCACCAAACAAGGTCATGTCTCTAAACCCTATTGAATCCCATCCATGCTATGAGTCACCATCTTTAGTCAATCTTGAGCTTATCAGCTAGGACACAATGGAACCTCACAACATCCCAAATTTTGACACTGACCAAGATATTTTCATATACCTTAATGTGGTTGAACCATCTTGTTTAAAAAGAATAAGAGAAACACATAGGGATGGGTTTAATAACAATCATCTTAGTCACATGATAAAGGGACAAACACATAAAAAACCAATGACTCAAAACACATTCTAGTTGGTCTTGAGAAAATAATTGAAACAAATAGAAGTGATGCATCCAATGGTGAAAACCCAACTATGGCACCCATGGATGAGATGATTGATACCTTAACCAAACATTCAAAGGAAAGGTCATCTATTCTAATTGATCCCATAGAGAAAGTTAACATTGGAACAGAGCGAGAACCTAGGATAGTTCAATTGGCACGATCCTTAACTATAGAAGAAAGAAGTGATTTCATCTGCTTCTTTAAGAAAGGCAAATAAATTTTGCACGGTCCTACCCTAACATGCAAGGGTTAGATCCAAATATAGTCCTTTACCATCTCAACATTTCTCTAGATGTCAAGCCTGTTAAATAGAAACTCAAGAAAATGCATGATTACATAGCATTAATGGTCAAAATAGAATTGGAGGAATTTCTTAGTACTAACTTCATCAGCCCATTGGCCTATGCATCATGGATATGAAATATTGTACCTATCTCAAAGAAATATGGTAGCATATAGATCTGTATTGATTTCTATGATGTTAATAAAGCATGTCCCAAAGATGATTTGCCCATCCCAAACATTGACACAACTGTGAACTTAACATCAGGACACTCCATGTTCTCCCTTATGGATGGTTTTCTGGGATATAATCAAATTAGAATAGCACTAGAAGACCAAGATAAAACAACCTTTACTTGTGCATGGGGCATGTTTTGTTGGAATGTCATGCCCTTTGGACTCAAGATTGCAAGTGCTACCTATCAATAGGCCATGACTACCATTTTCTATGACATGATGTATACCTTTATGGAATATTATGTAGATGACCTTCTTGCAAAATCTCATAACTGACAAGATCATCTTCCTATCTTAGACAAGATATTCACCCACTTTGAATCCTTCAAAGTTAGGCTAAACCCTAAGAATGTGCTTTTGGCATGAAATTCAAAAAACTCCTAGCGTACATTGTCTCTGCCAAAGGAATCAAGGCTGATCAAAAAAAGGTACAAGTCATTATCAACATGCAACCTCTTAAGAACTTAAGCCAGCTACACTCCATCCAAGGGAGACTTTAGCCAGTTCACCACTTCATATCTCAACTAGTAGAAAAGTGTGTGACTTTCAATCATCTCCTTCACAAGGATATAATTTTTAAATGGGATGGTCAATGTTAGATGGCCTTTGATATTCTCAAGAACTACCTAATGGCCCTACCTATGTTGGTATCTTTGATGTCACACAAACCTTTGTTTCTCTATATCTCTCTAATAGAAAAATAAATAGGATCCCTCTTGGCACAAGAAAATGATCAAGGCAAAGAAAGAGCTATCTACTACATTAGTCACACCTTGGTCAATTATGAGCTAAATTATGCTTTTATTGAAAAATCTTGCTTGGCAGTAGTTTTTGCTTCACAAAAGCTATGTCACTATCTTCTGAAATACAAAGTTAAGCTCATATCCAAAATTGACCCTCTTATTTATATCTTCTCTACAAACAATGTATTTTGTAGTGGCTAATATTCACAAATTAGTTAATTTTAGATTTTTTTGGCCATTAATTTGGCTAATAATTTAAGATTTGATACAACCTAAATCACCATAGTTTTATAAAATTTAATTCTAGAATATTTTAAATTGCTCAATAATTTATTTTATTGAAAATTATAAACTCAAATATTTGCCACAATATTCATTACATAATTAGATTTGAGTCATCTAAATATAATATATTATTGGAGAAATTAAATTGAACTGACTAATAATTATCATAATTATTATTTACTTTAGGGATATATCACTAATATTTAGTTTTCGCTATTAATTTAAAGTATATGTAAAGATCCTCATAATATTCCATGGTGATTAATGAACTTCCTAATATTATAGAGATTCATCAGTAATTTATACAAAAAAAATTATGATTTGAAAATAATCACCAATATTAACCATATTTAGAATAAAAATTTGAGAGATCCGCGAATAGAAATAATTTTGTTTTTTCAAAATAATGAAATATTTGCCAATTTTTTATATCTTTTTTGGGATGTGGCTTTCCTAAAGTTTACCCTGTCTACCAAAATGCATTAACAGATAGATTGGCCAAATGGATGATGATCTTGAGTGAATTTGAAATTGAATACTTTGATAGGAAAGCTATAAAAGGACAAGCTATTAAAGATCAATTGGCAGATGACCCATAGAGAGATCAAGCTCTATCCTAGAAGACTTTCTAGACATGCAGATTCTCTAAAAAAAATTGGTTACATGGAAGTTCTACTTTGATGGTTCCTAAAAACATCATGGTTTAGGTGCCAACATATTATTCATCACACCTCTAGGCATCACCATCCTCAATCTTACAAAAATATCTTCCTATGCACAAACAATATGGTGGAATATGAAGCATTGGTTTTAGGTCTCAAGATAGCTTTAGAATGAAAGTTAATAGCACTTGAAGTGTATGGGGATTCTCAACTGGTCATTAGTCAAGTTATAGACATGTATCAAACTAAAGATGATAAATTATTACCTTACAAGCATATGGTTGATACACTTAAGACATGCTTTGTTCATATTACTTTTGAACAAATTCCTAGAGAAAAGAATAGGGCAACAGATGCCATGGCTACCCTAGCCTCCTTGCTTTAGTTACTAGATCAACATGAGTGATATGAGTTCTTAGTAGAAGAGGTGTTTCAACCTACATTTACTTACCCTGAATCCCTCATTATTTGACACTTAGACACCCCTAACACCCCTTGGTATGACTCTATTACCACCTACCTCTATCATAACATTATTTCTACTGACCTCTAACAAAACCAAAAATGTAACTTCATCTAATAGACCTTGTGTTATACTTTGGTGGCTACTAAATTATATAGGAAAGGTCTCAATGGTACTTTATTTAGATGTCTTGAAAATTATGAGTCTAGAGTTTCCCTACAAGAAGTTCATGTAGGTTTCTATGGGAAATATTCTAGTGGATTCACATTAGGCAAAAAAATTCTTAGAATGGGCTATTTCTAGCCAACCATGGAAAAGGATTCTATTGACAATGTAAGAACTTGTAAAAAAAATCAAATCCATGGCAATCTTATTAATCCACTAGCACAAGAACTCAACCCATTGGCCACACCATGGCCTTTCTATCAATGGGGTTTTCATTTTATTGGTGCAATCCAACCACCTTCCTCTGGTAGATATAAATGGATCATCACCGCAACTAAATATTTTACCAAGTGAATCAAAGAAACACTACTTGCAGACTCCACCAGAAAATAAATATGTTCATTCATATTGAACCATATCATCTGTCAGTTTCGCATACCTCATAGCATCCTCATGAATAATACCTTGTATTTTAAAACTCAAATAGTTGATGAGTTGTGAGAGAAGTTTCATATTATACACCATTCATCATCAATCTACTATCCCCAAGGCAATGGCCAAGTAGAGGCCACGAACAAGAACATCATCAACATTCTCAAGTGAACCATCAATGATACAAGTAAAGATTGGCATTTATAGCTAAAACCTTCCCTATGGGCCTACTGGATGAGTGTTTGAACACCTATGGGAGCCACTCCTTTCTCCTTGGTCTACAATAGTGAGGTCATTCTTCCTTTAGAGGTTGAGATCCCATATTTGATATTCACCCTCTGTGATACCCTATTAAATGAAGCCTATAGAGTGGCCCACATAGAATAGCTAGAACTCTTAGAATAACATCAACATATAGCACACGAACATCTTAAAGTTTATCAAAATAGGTTGTCTAGACACTACAATCAAAAGGTCAAACCTTGTGTCTTTCAAATTGAAGACTTAGTCCTTTGGGAAATCCCTAGGAATCAAGTAGCTAAGGAAAAGAAAGGAAAATGGGAGGCCAATTAGATTGGTCCTTTCATTATGATAGAATCCTTTGGGACTGATTTCTACAGGCTTTCAGATTGTAATGGATAAGAACAAGAAAAACCCATCAGCATCATCCATCTCAAGTGGTTCTATGTCTAAAGATTTGAGGAAGCACGTCATTACTGAAAAAATCCAAAATAACAAATAACCAAAAATTCAAAAAAACTAGAATAAAAGGATTGAGAAATGTGACCACAAAAATCATTCAATGTAGAAGTACAACAAGAAATGTCTCACACAAAACTCTCCAAGCTAAATTTTGTTTATTTGTGGCCTTTTAATTTCATATGGCCACACTACCTAGCACAGTTGAGTTAATTTCACACATGCCCAATTGGGAAACACCTGTGGGTTATAGTTCAATAATTTCTTGGCATTAGAAATAGTTCATCATAGCAATAGCCAGCAAAACAACATCAAAGGGATGACAGGAAAGACAGAGAAAACATGGAGTCTGATTATGTTCTAAGATATCACAACCATGAATTACAAGAAAATCAGTGCACATCTCAAATATTTGCTATGACCAATAGTTCCCAACATCCATTTTAGCCTTCATAAAATCCATTTGAAGTCTCAAAAATCACTTTTACCTCCATTGTTTCAAATATAGCTCTCCAAGTCCACTTTTAGCCTTCACAACAACTTTTGGCCTCCCTAACTCTTTATGTGTTCCAAAAGGCCCCAGTTTTCTCCATATTCCAAAAAATTTCACTCACATCCTTATTTTCTTGCCACCTTATCAAAAATTGTCAAAAACATTCAAAAATTATCAACAATTGTCAAAAACATTAAAAAATGATCAAAAATTGTCAAAAAAAATTCAAAAAAATATTAAAAATCATCAAAAATAGTTAAAACATCTCAAAAATATAAAAAATAATCCAAAACTCAGGCCAAACTATTATACCCTTAATATTGGTGTATATAGGGTTATGAATAGTCAACTTATGGCTATCTTAATCCTTAATTAAGTCATGATATCATTATTATATTATTATTTAGGTAGGTAGGTCAGCCTAGGTGTTATGTAGGGTTGTATCTATTCAACCTAAGCATAATTAGGTATATATAGGAGGTTGTGAGTCTTATTTCAAGATCATCTTGTGAAGTGCATTCTCATTGGAGATATTTCGAGGTTGCCCCCTCAAAGTGGCATATTACTCTAATTTATTATCAAGTATTTATATAATATTTCTTCTATTGTCCAAGTTATTTTATTACACAAACAATAATAAACTCATCCCAAATAGGATATTTAATTTTGCATAAATTATTTTTGTATTTTTTAATCTGATGATCCATTGATTTCATGTCATACATTGATATGAAATTCCAAGAACTATTCAGGTGATTTCAATAAAAAGAAAAGGTAGTGGAGCTAAGGGGATTGAAGGAAAAATCCCCATAGATGGTAAGCTCTCATAAAATGCAAAAGTTTCTTAAGAAAGGAGTGGATGGATTTGTGGCCCAGCTATGTTCATTAGAAGTCTCTTAATCTAATTTTCTTACTCATCTAGATTTTCAAGCAATAATTGATTGGCACTTAGTGATTCTTAAATATATCCATAAAGGATTTCCTCCTAAGAGGGATCATGACCATGTGATACAACCAGTTCTAGGGAGCCAGCTACCAAACATCATGCCTTATAGGTAGCCACACATTAAAAAAAGGTGAGATAGAAAAAAATGTTGAGGAAATGCTAGAGGCAGGAATTATCAAGCATAGCCAAAGTGCTTACACCTCGCTTGTTGTGATGGTGCATAAGAAGGATGAAACTTGATACATGTTTCTAGATTATAGAGTGCTCAACAAGTACACCATTAAAGATAAGTTTCCTATTCCACTCATCAATGATCATCTAGATGAATTAAATGGAGCTATGTATTTTACCAAGTTAGATCTTAGATGGGGTTATCACTAAATTTGTATTAAGGAGGAAGATATTTGCAAGACAACATTTTGAATTCATGAGGGTCATTATATTTTTTTGGTGATGCCATTCGATCTTACCAATGCACCATCGACATTCCAAAGTTTTATGAATTCCATTTTTAAGAATTTCTTGAGAAAGTTTGTGTTAGTATTTTTTGATGATACATTAATTTATAGCAAGACTTGGGAAGATCATTTGTAGCATGTAGATCAAGCATTGCAATTACTCAAAGATCATCAACTCTATGCTAAGCCATCCAAGTGTGCTTTTGGTCTTAAGGAGGTGGAGTATTTGTGACACATAGTTTCACATGAAGCAGTAAAGGTGGACCCTAAAAAAATTAAGACTATAATGGAATGGCCTATTCCAAAAACCATTAAGAAGGTAAGGGGTTTCTTGGGATTGACAGGGTACTATAGAAGATTTGTGAAGAATTATGGTTGTATAGTAGCATCTCTTACCACTCTATTATGGAAGGATTCTTTTCATTGGAATGAATCTACTAATGTAACATTTGAGCAATTGAAGAAGGCTATGTATACAACTCCAATGCTTACCACTCTAAACTTCACCAAGGAATTCATTATGGAATGTGATTCTTCTAGAAATCGAATAGGAGCAATTCTCTTGCAAGAAGATCAACCAATTTCTTTTGGGAGTCATCCATTAAAATGTAAAAATAAACTCAAACCTATTTATGAGAAGGAAATACTAGCAATCCTTCATTCAATTAAAAAATGGAGGCCTTATTTAATGGGCCAACACTTCAAGGTTAAGATAGATCATGATAGCCTAAAATATTTTTTGGAACAAAGACTATCTTTAGAAGAGTAACAAAAATGGGTTACTAAGATGTTGGGATATGACTTTTAAATTTAATACAAGAAAGGGAAGGAAAATATTGTGGCCAATGCACTTTCCAGGAAGGATGAAAATGATGAAGCCTTACTATGTGCCCTTTCAATAGTACAAGAAAATTAGATGGTAGAAGCCAAAGAAGAGTGAAAAAATGATGTAGCAACAAGTAATCTCAACCAACAAATAAAAATTGACCCTAGTAGTTTAGATAAGTTTTGTTTAAAGTGGGATATTCTTCGGTGTAAAGAGAACTTGTATCTATGCAAGAATTCCACTCTTAAACACAAGATTCTTAAAGAATTATATGACTCCCCAATTGGTGGTCATTCAAGATTTTTGAAGACATATTAGCGGGTCAAGCAAGATTTTTTTGGGGAGGGCTAAAAGGTGATTTTCAAGAATTTGTGGCTGAATTTTTGGTTTGTCAAAGAAATAAGGGGGAAACAATTAAGACACCAAGTCTCTTGCAGCCTTTATCTATTCCTAGCCAACATTGGGAAGAGGTATCCATGGACTTCATCATAGGGCTTCCCAAATCTAAAGGTCATAATGTCATCATGGGAGTAATTGATTGCCTCACTAAATATGCACATTTCATTGCATTATCACATCCTTTTACAACAAGTCTAGTGGAAAAAGCTTTCTTAGAGAATATCCAAAAGATATATGGTACACCTAAGGTTATTGATAGTGATCATGACCCTATCTTTACTAGTCACTTTTGGAAAGATTTATTCTCATGTTTGGATACTCAGTTGGCTCATAGTTCTTGATATAATCCTCAATTAGATGGGAAAATTGAGGTTGTTAGTAAATGTTTGGAAGGATATCTACATTGTTTCACTTCAGAAAAACAATCTCAATGGGTAGATTGGCTACCTCTTGTAGAATGGTGGTACAATACTTCTTTCCATAGCTCATCAAAACTATCTCCATTTTTGTCACTTTATGGATATCATCCTCCATTCATGACATTATCATTAAAGGTGTCACCAAGATTTCAGGAAGTAGAGGACCAATTGCTTCATCGACAATAGATACTTTCAAGACTCAAGGAGAATTTAGCTATGGAACAAAATTGAATGGAACAACAAGTGGACCAACATTGTAGTCAAACAAATTTTCAATTTGGGGATTGGGTCTTCTTGAGATTTTAGCCTTATAAAAAAATCTCAATGAAGCAACAAAAAAAAACAAAAAAAGGCTGTCTCCAAGATATTATGGACCATACCAAATCATGCAACAGATTGGTAGTGTTGCCTACAAGCTTGAGTTTCCATCAACAAAAAAGATACATCCAATTTTTTACATTTCTTGTTTGAAGAAGATAAATGGGAAGAATATTCCTACTCAAATAGTACTACTAGAGCTTGATGAAGAAGGAAGAATAATTTTGGAACTAGAGTGCATTCTTCAAACATGCACGAAGAAGCTAATGAATAGAATCCTCACTCAGTATCTCATCTAATGGAAGAACTTACTAGTTGAAGAGGCCACATGGGAGGATGAGAAGTTCATTCAAAAGAATTCACACTTGGTTAGCATTGAGGACAATGCTTCTTTCAAGAGAGGGGGCATGTTATGCCCTCTTAATATTAGTATATATAGGGTTATGAATAGTCAACCTATGGCTATCTTAATCCTTAATTAAGTCATGTTATCATTATTATATTATTATTTAAGTAGGTAGGTTGGCGGAGGTGTTATGTAGGGTTGTGTCTATTCAAACTACGAATAATTAGGTATATATATAGGAGGTTGTGAGTCTTATTTCAAGATCATATTTTGAAGTGTGTTCTCATTGGAAATATTTGAAGGTTTCTCCCTCAAAGTGGCATATTACTCTCAGTTATTATCAAGTATTTATATAATATTTCATATTATTTCTTCTATTGTGCAAGTCATTTTATTACACAAACAATAACGAACACATCCCAAATAGGATATTTAATTTTGCATAAATTATTTTTGTATTTTTCAATCTGATGATCCATTGATTTCATGTCAAGCTAGTGTTCATCTAGAATTTTTACTCCTTCAAGATAGGTTTTCATACCTCAACCAATTTTATATGAAATCAATGGAAAGGCCCACTACATTGAAAAATATTTAATATTTTATGGCATATTTTATTTCCCTATTACCTCCAAAATAAACAATAAACAAGAGCATCAACTGATTAAGAAGCATCGTATTTATGTCTTGCAACATCTCTCTTGGCTTTGGAAAGTATAACATAATGCAGATAAAAGAAAAGGTTATGTGAAGGTCCCTTTTATTTCCTCCTATTAAGAACAACATCTCTTGATGGATTGCCAGTCTTATTTATGTTGTAGAGATGATGATTGATCCAAAACTCCTTAATAAATATATCAATGCGATCATGAAAGGTCTTTATGATTTCATGACTCATCTTTACACCTTAAGGACACATTGGTAATGCAAACACCATCTAGATTACCATAGATATTTGTCGTACTCTTTCATCACCCCTTAATACTAGTATATAATAAGTAAGCATACATTTGAGAGGCTACAGTGACCTTCCACACACCTTTTTCAAGGCCCCTTTAGCACCTATTTTAGCCCACATACTTTTTAGGGCCCCATAGTGCCTTTTTAGGCCCAAATACCTTTTTCAAGGCCTTGTTTTTCCTTTTTGGGCCCACACACCTTTTTCAAGGCCCTATTTTTCCTTTTTAGGCCTAAACACCTTTTTCAAGGCCCTATTTCACCTTTTTAGACCCAAAATGTCTTTTTCAAGGTCCTACTTTGTCTTTTTCAAGGCCCTATTTCACCTTCTTATGCCCAACTGCCTTTTTCAAGGCCCCTCTAGCACCCCTCTTAGCCATAAAAGCCTCCCATAGGCCCAAATTCCTTTTCATAGGCATCATGATTATCTATTTCAATGTACCTCTAGAGAAAATACCTAACTTTGGCTCTAAGATTGTTTGTAAAGGCTATCAATATATACAAAATTGTGATTGGCAATCCATGGTTTAGCAAATCCTGCTTTTTCCACCTTGTGCACTACCACTCTCAAAATATCACATGAGTTTGTACTCATCTTTTATTGAGAGCCCACATGCACATTTGATTGCCACACATAAGTGAAGGCCAATCATCTTCTAAATATCCCATTGTTCCCACTTTTATGGATATTGACAACCTTCCAAATATTCCTCAAATTTTCAAAAACATCCAAGTATTCCCAAAAATGCCAAAAACATCCAAAATATATCAAAAATAGAAATAAAAATGATTATCCGATGTTTTCAATTGCATGGTTCATCAACATGAGCACAAGACACCCTTTTTCTTGCCATAAAAATGATACACTTTTTATTCTATTATGATGAAAAAAACAATATTACATTCAAAAAAACATTTGGCAGGTCATTTATTCCAACATTTAATATGGAGGTGGTAGGATAGGATGTCCAACTAGGGGCATTTCTCTAGGCCCGATCCCAAATGATGAGGCCCTTGGTGTAGATCCTCCTCGCACCCACACAACATCCATGGGTATCAAAACCTCCCACTATGCAATTGTATGTTCAAAACTTGCATAAATTATCTATCTAAAAATTGAGTCTCTCATCACTTCTCATTGGGGATCAACTAATAATAAAGTGCCATATAATAAGCAACCTCCTAGTGTACTTTCATAATCTGTTGCATATCCACAAACACATTATCCACCAACTTATTTATACTAGGAAAAATGATTGCTCATTGGGTCATCTCCCACTCCTATTGCATGTGATTAGTCACCATCCTTTAGTGTTCCACATTTTCTTTCACCTTATTCTAACACTACTACAACTGCCTCACCTTTGGCTTGCTAGCCACTAACCACTCTTGCAACTACACTGTCATGATGCTCAATTTTTCCATTGTTTCCCTAAAAGACTCCAACTTCACTTGAAATAACACCAACTCATTTTATGTGCTTTCTGAACCTTCTTATGGCATTCTCAATGACTCCTGTAACATCTATTCTCACACTTGCTCATCCTATATCCCTATGTCATTTCCCTTTTCTTGTAACTATTCAACTTGCATTTTTTCTTTCAATGATCACACTCAAGCCCATTCTGAATTCACTACCACCTAGAGTCATCTTGCTACTATTTTCACTTCATCCTTGCAAACTTTCTCCATCAACCCCAAAAAAATTATGACTTCTTGTTCCACATTTTCTGTCTAAACTCTCTTTGTAGCCAACATTTTCTGTAAATCCTCCACTTTTCTTGTTGCTTGCACTCCACCCTCCACCTCAAGCTATGGCCCCATCACGCTCAACACACCTTTATCCTCTTTCATTGACCTCTATCCTAGGATTCTAAGGCTAATCAAATGACTCACTATGCTTGTCACATCCCACACTAACATCCTCTACAACTCTTTGAGCTCTTCCTATGGTCTTCTATGGACACTAGTACATTTAACCTCATTTTTTTACAAATATTGTTCAAAAACTTTCAAAATTGTTCGCAAAATTTTTTCCAAGCATTGGTTGAAATTTTGACCAATGCTGGTAGAAAATTGCAAAGCATTTGTCAAAATTTTGACCAATGCTTCTTAGAAAACTGCCAAGCATTGGTCAAATTTTTTTTTGAGGCATTTTATAAAATAGTTCACATGCCATGCCTATGATTTGACATTTTGCATGCATCCTGCACTCTCTCATCTGGCTAATGGATTATAGAGAGTGATCTAAAATGATGACGCTAAAAAATGCACAAAATCAAATCCAAAATGAACTCGCATTACAAATGGATTGTGGAAATTTGATATTGTTAATTCTACATGCATGTCTACCAAGTCAATCACGACTTAAACATATATATAATATATTTGATGATATTATATATATGTTTAAGTTGTGATTGTCCTAGTAGACATGCATGCAAAATTAACAATATCAGATTTCCATAATCTATTTATAATGCAAGTTCATTTTTTATTTGATTGTGTGTGTTTTTTAACATCATCATTTTAGATCATTCTTTGTAATCCATCATCAACTAGATGAGAGAGTGTAGGATGCATGCAAAATGTCAAATCAAACTATTTTGTAGAATCCCTCAAAGAAATGTGGTCTCTTTAACTTTCACCATAGACCAATAGTATTCATCTTTGTTGTGGGCTCCTATCCCCTATATGAGTGCTGATGTAGAAGCCGAAGTGGAAAAAATAAGGGAAAGTGTGTTGAATAAGGTTTCTAATCTCAACTACCAATAGTGGCATGTTTTGATGGTTAAGTTGTTGAGTTGTTATCCTTTCCATCAAGGTTCAAATCTAATGAGGATGAGGTCCCCTATTTGTGGCCTCACTATTTCATAGCTCCATGTCAAAAGCATTTACCCCTCTTTAATACAAAAAAAAAAGGTTTCTAATCTCAAGTTGGTCAACATTGTTTATTGAATGGCTATGGACTAGGAAATTCTTAAATGTCCAATTAGGGTTAGCATTGCATCCTCTTTAACTATTACATGTACAGCCCTAAGAGGAAATAGGTTTTTGGCGACTTCTTCTAGCCTTGCACTTTCTTCTTTGTGGGTTTTTTCTTAAACACAACTCTACATCCATCCCCAAATTCAAGCAATTTGGCAATGCATCTATTTACTACAAAAAAAAAAAATACTCATTTCTTTTGTTAGTTTCTGATAGGTCTTTCTCAACTCTTTCATTTCAAGAGAAGGTTTTTGTCATGGTAGCAATGCATAAAAAATCTCAAGAAAAATTGAAGATGAAAATGAGTACAAGCATACGGTTGACTTACCTTAGACAAGCTTCACCCTCAGAGCCAATTCAATAGCACATGAACCAAAAATATAGAAGTTGTGGGATGAGAAATAGATTTTAAATAGGGTTGTAAATAAGAACATGGGGGATAGTTTTACTCTTCATATTGGTCCCCCTTATGCCAATGGAAATTTTCATATTGGGTATGCATTCAACAAGATATAACTAAAAGATTTTATCAACAAATATAAGCTACTTGAAGGGTATAAGGTGCACCATGTGCCTGGTCCCCCTATTTGACACTTGCTCCAGAGTATATATATGAAGTTGCATAGATTGAAGTATTTGGGAAAAAAAAATTTCAAGGCCACATTTATAGAGGCCAAAAACTAGTTCATTGGAGTCCCTCATATAGCATGGCTTTGGCTGAGGCTGAGTTGGCGTACCTAGAGGGACACAAATCAAGAAGTGTTTATGTTATATTCAAAGTGGTTAATGTAGCAGATACAACTCCTAATTTTCTCAAAGGACTTCTACCTATTTTGTTTTGGCTATCTGGACTACAACCCCATGGATAATTCCTACAAATATTGTTGTTGCAGTCAATGGTTGACTTCTTTATGCAATGGTCTAGGTAAGAAAAAAATCATATGTAGATACTGCTAAAGAAGGTGTTAAAAAGCCTATTTTTTAAAGTAGCCAACATATTGTTGTTGTAGCAGATTTAGTTAGTACTCTACAATTGAAGTGGGGGGTACTTGAGCTTGATGTATTGGGAACATTTTGTGGTTCAAATCTTGAAAATTGTAGTTATATCCATCCGTTAGAAAATAGGGAATGCCCTATTGTTGTGGGTGGAGATTACATAATGATGGAATCTAGAATAGGGCTAGTTCATATTGCCCCAGGCCATGGTCAAGAATATTTTTTGATTGGCATGAAATATAAGCTTCGAGTATCATCTCCTGTAGATGATAATGACAAGTTTACTAAAGAAAGTGGCGAGTTTGTTGGTTTGGATGTCTTGGGTGATGAAAATGTGGCAATTTACAAGAGCTTAGATGAACACTCATGTCTTATCATGGAAGAAGCATAAAAACATAAATATCCTTATGATTGGAGGACAAAAAATTCTACAATATTTAGAGTAACAGAATAGCAGTTTGCCTCTATTGAGGGATTTAGGCAAGTGAGTGTAAGAAAAATTATAATCCCTCTTTTCCCTCTTTCTTTTTGTGTTCTCATCTAATTCCCAATTTCCTTTATAAGAAGCACTAAAATTAATGTCTTACCACATCTTGTTTCCAAATAAACAAGTGTATTCTTTTCCAAGGCTTTTTGAAGTACTTCCAACTGATATCTGCAAAAAATCATCTTACTTAGGCAACTTAATTGCATTAATCAACTTAAAATCCTAACTTTCTATTTTCAATTTTCTAATGAGAAATTATATATTCTTTTCAAACTTATAAAATTCAAATAGAAATTCAAGTACCAATCTCAGTGGCAACATGGTTGCAAACTGGCAAAGGTGAGGGTAGTTGAGTACTCAAGCACTTGGTGTACACTTGATATTGCCACTCTCATCTTTAACAAAAATACCAGGATGGACTTCAATTTTTTGATTCACTTTCAAAACATGCTGCAAAGTAACAACACAAGAATCTATTACAAATTAGGAATCTATCACAGGACTCTAGATTTGCATAAACAAATTAAAAATCACTCAACTAAGTTATTGTTATACACACTAGGAAATCAACAAATGAAACATATTGTAAAAGCTTCATGCGTGCATTTTCAAATCCAGGGACATGACACAAAGGATTGTCTTCGTTTCCACTACCATATGCCCTGCAATTTGAATTGAATGACGCTAGTTATTTACCATGCTCCAAACCAAAGAGAAAAGCATCATTCCACTTTCATAAACCTTTCAATCATCGATTATGAATAAGAAATAGTATTTATCCAAACCATCCTTATTCACAATGTCCTCTATACATATGCATGAGAGCCTAAAGATTTAGCAAATTTTAGATAGAACCCAAGTAGGAAATAATAACTTATTGGAACAAAAAGATGTGTCAAGTTTAGCATATGGTTGACTTACCTCAAACAAGCTTCACCCTCAGAGCCAATTGAAGATGAAGATGATAATTTCCATTTCATACAAAATTAAGAGAAAAACTAAAAATTCATTAATAATAAAGGAAATAAGGTATGTTAGTTTGAGCTTCACTTCATTTAGAGAATACTTTAATATTCTCTACTTAACAAGGCCAACCACATGAAGGTGGAAGCTCATCTAGCCTCACCCCCCTCCCCCTAACATCAATCTAAATTCCCCATTAACATCTAATTACATACTTCATTCATTTCATTCATCCATTTATGAACTATAACATTCAATCAATACAATCACATAACATTCATTAATATGATATAAAATTCATTAATACACAATACTAATCAAGACTTTATATTATATTATCAGAAGATTTTACAAAAATTTTTTTTTGTTCAACTGCAAGCACCAAGGGAAAAAGAACAGGGTAAAGAAAACCCCCAGTATAGCCTAGGACCAAAGTCTTATATACATTATAGATGCCTTTTATAAGGGTCTTTAAGAAGGCATACCTCCTATTATACAAGGGGAGGATTTCTGATAGAAGAAGCTCCAAAAACAAATACAAGGTTAGATCAAAATCCATATCAACCAGATTCCCTTCCCAACATATTGGGGATTAAAAATAACAACGACTAAGAGGGTTACAAATATTAATGTTGGAGGAAATTGGAGTGACAAAATTTTGAGGAGATCTCTAGTCTGGTTAAAGAAATGGTGGACACTGGAGGTAAATGTTGCAATCCTCAAATAACTTGCAATAAAAAAACAATATTCCATGGCAATGAAAGAAGGGGGGTAAGGGGTTAATAGGTCTTACTCCCCTAAAACAAATATTGGAAAAGTCACCTATTCTCAAAATAGGAATCCATAAAACTATTTAGCACCTTACACTTCTAGCTTTGGTCACAAATAGAAATATACATATACAGAGGAGAGAGCATGAATGATTCAGATTTGTATATATATACATATACAAGTATATATACTTATAGGAGATAGTTTGTATATATATATAGACATACATACATATATACATATATGGAAATATACATTTAAACATATATATCTACATAAATACAATTGCAAAATATATATATATATATATACACATTTATATATACATATATACATATAAATCTCTACACACACACACACACACACACATATTAGAGATTAACTTGCACGAGTGATTAACAGTGGTAGATGGAAGAAAAGAAGGAACCAAAATTTGTTATTATCCTTAGCTTTGCAGAGACATAAAACAATGAGTTCAATATCAAGTCTTGTCAAATTAATGGATAGTCATATGCTGAGTCATTTCCAGTCAGCATAAATCAACATAGAAGCTATACAAAAGTATGAAGGAAAAAGCATACGATTGACTTACCTTAGACAAGCTTCACCCTCAAAGATGATTCAACAGCACATGGACTAGAAATACAAAAGTTGTGGGATGAGAAATAGATATTAAATAGGGTTGCAAACAAGAACATCGGGGAAACTTTTACCTTCATGATGGTCCCCCTTATGCCAATGGTTATTTGTATATTGGGCATGCCTTGAACAAGATACTGAAAGATTTTATCAATAGATATATGTTGCTTGAAGTTTATAAGGTGCACTATGTGCCTGGTTGGGATTGCCATGGGCTGCCCATTGAGCTCAAAGTTCTGCAGTCCATAGACCAAGAGGCAAGGAAAGAGCTCACCCCATTGAAACTAAGAAAGAAACCTCCTCAATTTTCCAAGAAAATTGTGTTTATATATGTTTAAACACATATATAACATGTGTGTTTCTATTCAAGAAAATGAAATTTTTAGGTATAAAGCTAAATCACACAACCTTTGCCAGCATTATTGATGCATGTGCCAAAACAAGAGCTTTGGAAAAAGCTATGTCGACATTCACTAAAGCATAAAGAATTTTTGTCAAATGTTGTACTCACAGTTGCCATGGTAGACATGTTTGAAAAATGGAAGCATAGACAAGGCATGTGAATTTTTTGATAAAATTCACAAACAAAGTGTGGTCATGGCATGCCATGATTGCCAAAAATGCATCAAAATAGACTTGATGAGATTATATATATATATATATATATATATATATATATATATATATATATATATATATATATATATATAAGTTGTGATTGTCCTGCTAAATAATATGCTTCTTCATTAATATGCCTGATACAATAAGAAAACTTTGAAACTATGCACAACAAGTTATATGCTAAAAGGAAATCATTTAGGAGATACACAATATGATAAGATTGGGACAATCCCAATCTTACACTTGTTCTAGAGTATGAAGCTGCACAGATTTAAGTATTTGGGAAAATGTTTTTTCAAAACCACATTTATAGATGTTGTAAATTGATTCATTAGAGTCCCTCATTTGGCATGGCTTTGGCTGAGGCTGAGTTGGAGTATCCAGAGGGACACATATCAAGAAGTGTTTATGCTATTTTCAAGGTGGTTAATATAGCAGACACAACTGCTGATTTTCTCAAGGGACTTCTACCCAGTTTGAGTTTGGCTATCTAGACTACAACCCCATGGACAATTCCTAGAAATTCTATTGTTGTAGTCAATGGTTAGCTTCTTTATGTAGTGGTCTAGGTAAGAAAAAAATATTCTATAGATACTACTAAAAAAGGTTTTAAAAACCTTTGTTTGAAAGTAGCTAACATATTGTTGTTGCAGCAGATTTAGTTAGTACTCTACAATTGAAGTTGGGGGGTCGACTTGATGTGTTGGGAACATTTTGTAGTTCAGATCTTGAAAATTATAGTTATATCCATCCCTTAGAAAATAGGGAATGCCCTGTTGTTGTGGGTGGAGATTACATAATGACAAAATCTAGAATAGGGTTGGCTCATACTATTCTAGGCCATAGCCAAGAAGATTTTTTGACTAACATGAAATATAAGCTTCTAGTACCATCCCTTGTAGATGGTAATGGCAAGTTTACTAAGGGAATAGGGAGTAGGGTCCAATCGAAATCCCCAAGGGAATCTAAATCCTTCTTAGGACTAATAATCTCCTTATTGCATTCAAAAAAACACAATTTGCTTGAATTTGACCCTTGGTTCAATTGGCATCCTAGCTTATAATTTGACCCCTGGTTTAATTCCTATTCTCATTTTGTTTAACCTATGGGGAGAACATCTATGGTAATTGTGTGATGGGGGTAGTCCTTGGTGCATCACATTGAGTTCTCCTTCTATCCTTCTCTCACTAGTGCAGTTATTTCAATGGCTCTTTTGAAGAGGAATATTTTCTCAAGTAGCTTTCTTCTTTTCTTCGATAATAAGAGATTACATTTGTTTGTGCATGGCTACTATTGGATTATTATGATTGATGTCAAATGGATAATCATATGTTTAATGAAAATTTAGTAACATTTTGATTTTCATATACAAATAGAAGATGTGTTCATCTACATAGGCTAATCCATGTCCAAGTGGCTATAAGGAAAAGGAAGCAAATTTTAGTATAGAAAAATATTTTAGGAGAACCCTCTATTGGAGTTGCTCTTATATAATGGCATGAAATTATTTTTTATTAATTTTATTATTGGTCATTATGTGTGATGACATCCTTGAGTGAAGGAAATTATCATAAAATTTGGTGATCCACTCCTATTGGGATGACCTCCTAGTGGGAAGTGCCCAGTTTTGGGCAAATAGATTTAGTTAATAAGTGTTTTTTGGCCAACACCTTTGGAAGGGCATAACTATTGGTGAACAATTTAATTTGAAGGCATATAAATAGAGGCTGATTGGAGTTCATTTGCACAACAACTCATTGAATATTATTCCTTTTTTAGAGAAGAATGAGGGTAGATTTAAGGGCAAAAATTGAGTATATGCTATAGAAGATTTTTGAGCAGCATGTGAAGGATTATTTGTGCACATGAAGGGTAGAATTTAGAAGAGGTTAGGGTAGATATATATCAATTACATGAGAATATTTGTGAAATTATTTGGATCTCATTTGTGAAGACATTGGAATGAACTTATGCATGTATTGTAAAAGAGGATTGTAAAAATTTGAACAAGGCTATCAACAAATTTGTGTGGAAAATATGAAGAGGAAGTTTATAAATGTCAGGGCCTACCAAGACACCCTTAGGATCAAAACACAAAATGACCATAGTAAGCTTTTTTGGTAATTAATGTTTTGTTAACTACAATGATAAAGTAAATGCACCAACAAGTAGACATGACTAAGGTATACAACCCCAGGAACAAGACACAAAATAAACACCATAATTATTTTTTAATTAATGCTTAGTTAACTACAATAATAAAGTGAATGCACTGACATGTAGACATGAAGAAGGTATTAAACTTCATCTTATATTAGATATCCAATGCAATAAAATCACAAGAAACAACAAGCATCAAGATTGATAGACTAGTGTTCCCAAGGGTCCTATGGTTGCCACATTATGATCACTAAAAATGGACTTGTGAGACCACTTAAACAACAACCACAAGCCTCTCAATCCACACAACACACTCTTCAAGGTATATTGGCATTACCAGCATAAATAAGCCCAATAGGACTATGACCATACAAGGTTTGGTTTGAAGATCCAATTTACTAACACATTGAATAGGCTCAAAAGCTGATTGTGATAGCATGAAAAGAACCACAAGGCTTATGGGTATCCAAATCACCACCCATTTTTGAACAACACAAGCATAAGTGTATTTTTTTGTCAATGAGCAACTCTACAAAGAACATATGCATAGGAATAGAGTAATGAAATGTACGTATGAACCCATAAGAAGCCAAGGCACAATTTGAGACATGCATAGAAGAAAAGATATGCATGCACAACAAGAATAGACATGTGCCACTAAAATAGACATGCACCATTTCCTAATCAAGGTAAAAAAAAAGAAAATTTTGAAGTTTATCTTTCAATCTATGCACAATAAAAATAGCACACAATAAACACTAATTATATCATCTACACCCCATATCCATCCAACCTAGTATGATTGATTTACTTTGTTGATCCATCTGATCCTCCATGTAAAAACATAAAACATCCGGTGACTACTCACATTAATCAATGCACATCCGTATGATATTCAAATCACTAGCAAAAATCATACCTAGCAATAGGAAACCATGTGAAAATTATACCTAGTAGTAGGAAACCATGCAAAAAGCACTGAAGAGTCCAATCTTCCTAGAACATGTGCTAGAAAACCATGCAAAAACCAACCAGAACTAAACTTCCCTCAACACGCTACAAAAACCATGTGAAAACACACAAAACAAAAATGAACCCATGTGCGTGCGAAAAACATACAAGTAAGAAATGTTTGTTTTTGTTACATGTAAGCCCCGTGTTGATCAAAATTTTGACCAACACGGGGCTTATATGTAAAAAAAAGAAATTTTTGCCTTAACATTCTAACAACCTAAACTTATTTAGTTGATGGTCAAAAATTTTGGTAGAAAAATGAGGTTAAATGTAGTAGTGGGAGATTCCATCTCCCTCACCTCTGTCATTACTTCTGACATGCTCTTTGTCACTCCATGCAGACTACTCTCTCCCTACATCATTGGATCATTTCCTAGTACCACCTGCAAAGCCTACTGCACTATGTTCCCTAACAACATCATCAATGCTAACAAAGGATTTTCTTCCACCCTAACTTCCAAGCCCCTAGGTTGTGTCTACCTTGGCTCTATCTAACTTGACTCACCATGTTCATGAACTAACACTTAGATTTTAGGTTGATACACTAGATCATTGGATGTACACTAGATGCACTTTTCCCTTCATCCTTGCCTCACCCATCCTCCCTAGCTAACATCACCCTCTTGTTGTGTCTGATCTAGTGAACCTGATATGCTTCAATTGCACACTTACTTGGCCTCTCAAAAAAACTAAATAGCTATGTTTTCTCCTTTAACATGATTCCGTTCATATGAGAATTCCTCATCTATTTACTGCCATCACCTGCCATGATTTACACTTCACTATCCTTTCCATGCATTCACTCGATGCAACTTGTCACACTACTACCAAGTACACTTGCCACTTAACTCTAACATTCCAACACCCTTATCTCCAATGAGACATATCTTCCATCACAATCACCATGATCTACTTGCCAAATTTCAATTCACACATCCCACACTTTGTTACCAGAATCCTATAATAGTTTCATCCATAGAGAATTGAAAAACTTGACACTATTGCACACAATAGTCAACAATACTAGTCCATAAATAATGGTTATTCTACTATTATAAGCTTCTAGTACTTTAATGATGTATTTGACTAGAGATACTAGGATGGAGCCATGATCTTTTATTTTCCTTTGGTTTTTCACTATTTTTCTCTAGTGATCCTTTGATTTTATGCATTATTGGTGTCCACTTGTAAGTGCCTCTTCTCATTGGGAAGGCCATGTGTACCTTGACCATTTTTGCATGACAGCTTAGGTGAGGTTCTTTATCTAACATGTGTCTATTTGCATTTATCTTTTCATTTACTATGGCTATAAATTTTTTTCTTAATAGTTGTCATATCCTTCAAGTAAATTATTTGTATTTGGTCATGATTCCTAATGTGATATGATATTCATATCACCATAGTTGAGCTAGTGGTGGTTGTACTATGTCACTTTTTATTTTAGGCACTCAATGATAACATTTAATTTGCATCTCCTTACAAAAAGTGATAGTTAGTTGCATTCATCTAGTTTTCATTTCATCTAGGGTACCTTAAAAATAAATGGTTGGCACATAAATTAGGATTACAATTGCAAGTCTATACAAAATTATTCATAAAATCAGCAACATAATTCATGCATGGATATTAAAAGGCAAACAACAACATCAACATCATCTTGAGCTTATAACACTCAACTATCATTAACTTTTTCTCATCACAACATCACCACCATGCATCACACTTCATTATCCCCTAATATCCATTCCACCTATTGCATTTGTAACCTACAAATCTCAAACAATTCTAGTCACCCTTTCCTCTTATCACATTTCATTTCCTCATTATGCCACATCCCTCAAATCATCCATTACATTACATGACCTTCAAATCTCAAACAATTTTGGTCAATATTCCCTCCTACCACACTTCTTTTTCTTCGATTATTCATCACATTCTATGCATTCACTATTTCACCCTTCTCATTAGGGTCTTGAAGTTCCTTTGTGGTTTTCTAATCTCAAACATTGAGTTACATACATTCATATCATTTCACCCCTAATTTCATTTTTATGATATTTCTCATTGCATCCTCATTTCATCTATTGCAATTCCTTATTTGCATTTCATATTCATTTCATTTTCATCTTTATTTCTCTTTTTATATTATTTCATATTCACTTCATTAGTTCATTTTTTTATTTTTCATTTTCATCACTTTCCATCTTCATCACAAATCAAATATTAAATCTCTTCTCTCTATTTTTATCATTTCCATCCATTTTTCACTTTCACTTCACTATTATCATTTTCACTCTTCTATTTTATCTCGGGTTTGTTAGAATAAATTTTTATGATACTACATTGGGGGAGTATCCTTAGCATTGGAGAGTATTGATATGTTGCATTCATGATTGTGTTTGTCATTGATGACAACACAGTAGTGTTTTTATTAGAGACTAGAAGAATAGTAGTCATAGATCATATGTTGCGTAGCAATTGAGTAAGGGTTAAGTGATGTGTAGTTAACAACATGTTCCTGAGAGTGTCTTGATGACTTGGTTAAGAGGAAAAATTCTAGCTCGAAGATGTATGATAGTTGTGTTTCATTTACAAAATAGAGCATTTGTTTGGTAGTTTCTGATGTTTTCATTATATATTTTAGCCAAGATATAATAAGATGATGTATAGTCAACCAGTGAGAGAGGGTAGTTAGGTGGTGATGTTAATGAGTGCACAAGACTTGGAGTCGCACATGCAAAGTTTTGTATAGACTGTGAGCCCATGGTGCTATAGTAACTATAATTAATTATATATCTTATTTTAATTAATTGGGAAAGCCTTAAGGCTGACTGTACGAATTATTATGAAGATATGGTATAAAGGAATGATGTTTTACTTGATTATAAGGAGTATCAAGTATCTATTATGCATTGTATTTGTGAAGTGCAAAAATGAGCAGAGTGTTGATTGAATGTGTGTAGGTGATTAAAGGGATTATTGGATGCGCAGTTCATGATCTTGTTACAAGATTAGAAGGAGCAGAAGTGTGGTTGACAAGACAAAGATAGAGGAAGGAATTACAATTCAACTCTATTATTCTGTAAGGAATAATGTATAGATCATTTGGATAGTGGGTTCATTGGTCTTAAAAATGGAGCCGTTTGGGTAGTGGGTCCAGCTATCTTCAACAACTCCTAATAGGGTTGGCACAACTCCTAACAGGGTTGGAATCTCCTAATAGGGATTCAAAGTCTCCTAAAATGGACTCATATGTACTAAATGTTGTAACAAACTACTAACAGGGTCTATCCTCTAACAAGAAATATTTATAGTAGTACATCATCTTGTGGGTACCATCCCTACCAAAGTTTTCCCATTGATCAAGGGTTTCCCTAGTTAATATATCTAGTGTTATTTTGTATGAGTATCTTATTGTGGTTTTAGTTTACATTAATCATATGATTAAGTTTTTTTAAAGTTGTTATAAGTGATATTAGTTGTATAACTTATTCAACCACACCCTTGCCTCTTAGTTAAAGAAATGGACTATATATTGTAACAATAGGTATCAAAGCATCAGGTCCTTGAAGGATAAGCTTAACAACTTTAGGAGATTGATGGAGAATCATTTCAAAAAGAATAGTCCTAGATTTTATGGGGCCAAAGATGAAATTTGGAAGGAGAAGATGAAGACTCATCTATTGTGCATGGGTCCAAGGTATTAGATCTTGAAAAAGGAAAAGAAGAAAATCGTTAAAGAAACAAAGTGTTGTGGTGTCCACAACGCATGCCCCATTCCTCATTAGGAATGGGGACCCCCTACTTTTTTTGACACCTAGACTCACAGTTCGAGAGTTAGGAGAAGAAAATTTATTAGAATTAGAGTTCTAGAATCATCAAAATTGAAAAAATACAAAAAATAATTAGAAGTTCAGGAAAAAAAAAAAAAAAAAAAATTTGAAAAAACATAGAAAAATTGAAAAAATACAAAAAAATTAAAAAATTATGAAATCATTTAAAAAAAATAAAAAATAAAAATTAATCATGCGTTCAAGCACTTACACGCATAGGTGGAGTGCACACCACGCACTCAGCTCAGTGCGCAAAGGGGGAAGTACGTTATATAACCCCACATATCCCAAACACTTGTATGGTTCTCCATTTTAATTAGGGTTTTGGCTTTGGCAAGGTAAGCATTACACATCGCATGCATAGTGGCACCATGCGGCAGTAATAATCTTACCTAACACAATGATTCCTTACATTACATGCGCAGTAGTGCCTCCATAATTTTCACCCGCATAGTGTTATTAATCTTGCCTACCATGGTAGTGCCTTACCTTACATGCGTGATGGCACCTTCACATAACATGCACCTTACCTTACATTTGCAGGAGCACCAACACCTTAATGCATGTGGTGGCATTAACATTGCCCACCATAGCGATGCCATTTCATTTCATCCGTGTGGTGGCGCAGCACCAAGGTGCCTATGCTTGCATCATGCCAATTTTGCCTATGTGGTAGTGTGGCCTTGTGCCTAAATCTTTTATGCACCTACAATGGAAACTTTGCCCACATGGTAGCACGACCTATGCCCTCATCTTTTATGCGCCCACAGTGGCAACTTTACCTGTGTGGTGGTGCGGCCTTGCACCCTAATCTTTTATGCACTCATAGTGGAAACTTTCCCTGCACAATGGTGTAGATTATGCCCTCATCTTTTATGCACCCACAGTGGCAATTTCAGCCATGCAGTGGCACTTTAAACTCTCATGCACATAGTGTGCCTAACATAACAAGCATCGTGGCACTAACACAATCCGCACTTGTACTTTCATGGCGTCACTTGCACCCGTGTGGCACCCCTATACGTATCTCCTTTTTTTCTTTTTTCTTTTTTAAATGTTTAAAAAACCAATAAATAAATAAATAATAAAAAGAAGAAATAAAAGGGATAAAAAAAGAAAATAATAAAAATAAATGAAAATAAATAAAATGTCTAAATGGGGGCATTTATTTTCTTTTCTTTATTTTAATTCATAGTTTTTATGTTTTTGGACTAATAATGCTTTTTATCATAATGTACAGATATTTAAATGGCTTCTACATCTAGAGTAGCACCCAAACCTATCATGTTCAAATTCCAAGGTGTACCTTCAAAGTCAAGATTCCATGATGACTACACAAATTTAGGGGAATTCTTAAAAATTTGCAACAAGTCAATAAAGAGATCAACCTTGGTGTCTGCATTGATCCATTCTAAATTGGTGAATGTAGCATCACATGTTTGTCAGTGCAATTAGCTAAATTAATCATGGCCCTATCACAACACTTCATGCCTGATAAGAGGGTGGTCAAGAGTTTCATAGGGGAAGTGCTATTAGATTTGTGACCTGACAACATTGAGAGGGTTTTCCACCTACCAAGAGCAGACTTGTTCATTTGACTTTGGTATGAGGTGACTAAGAGATGGTACTAGGAGAATCAGCAAGAGGCCATTGACATTATATAATCCTTGTACCTGATTGAGAAACCTCCTTAGGGAAGGATAACTAGAAAAGCAGATATGACTCTGAGATACATGAAGGAAGACATTGGATATTGCATTATTCTCTTGAGTAGAGTCATGGGCTTACCCATAGTAGGCCACCTTAGTACCTTCATGGTTTTTTTTATTGAGACCATCAGACAAGAAAAAATACCATTAGATTTGGCCACCACACTAAGTGAAAACTTTTATGAGCAACTAAGGATGGTGAAGGACAAGAAAAAGTTTTACATAACTTCTTACATGGTGTACCTTCTTGTAGCAAGGGAAAAAAACTATCCTAGTTTGTATAGGAAAGGCAGTATGTAGGACCCCAATGCATAGCCATATATCGTTTACCCTCAACTAGTGATGAAGAAGCTCTCAGCATAGAGCAAAGAATATAGAATTGTGAATGATGCGTTCATGTTGGCAATCATTCAATTCATCGAGGGTGATTATGGAAAGAGATTATCCGATGAAGCCAAAGCATAGATAACAACTCTCGGAGCCTAGTTCATCTAGTTCAAAACATTCACCTATATATGGGTAGCTAGTGCATCCATCAATCCTAAGAAGCTCCCAAAGTACCCAAGTAACAAATTGGTACTATTAGAGATCTCCTAAAAATTTGAGTCAGTGTATGAGAAGATAAAGAGGCAATGGAGACCCTGCTAGGCATGGCCATTGATCATAGGACCATATCAGGTCAAGAGGAAATAAGATATTCTATCCTTTGAGTGGGAGTGGGAAAACTATCCTCTTGAAGAATACAACTCTCCCTGGCCATATTTCAATAATGTCAGGAAAGAAGAGAATCTAGTAGGAAAAGACTTCCATCATAAGGATGTCATTGAAGATCACTGGATGAATGCCACAAATGACTACAATGTCTGCATTAGAGACTATAGTAGGATTACTTTGTATCTAGCATAAAAGGCTCTCTAGTTGAACATCCTAGAGGAGATAAAGCAATAGGATTCGAAGGAGTTATTGGACCCCCTACTCAATGTGGATAAAATTGGCAAAAGACCTATTTTGAATGTAGAGGTTGACAGGAAAGAAAGGGATGACATTAATCATTGAGTGAGACATGTCATTAGAATGACAAAGGATTGGATCAATAAACCTTTTCCACTTGATCCAATTCCTGATACTGTAATCTTCCATGCACATGCTTGCCCAAAAAGGGGTAAAGGAAGGAAAGTCACAATTCCTACCTTTGTGCTCCAATCTCCTATTAGGCCAAAGACAGTCTACTAGCATGATCACCTAGTTGGATATTATTACCCTCCTAAAAAGAAGGGAAAGAACAAAAGAAAGAGGACCTCTCCTCAAATGATTTAGCCAGAACAGGTGCCTCCCCAATAGCAAGAATGGAGTCCACAAGGGTCTCAAGATACTGGAGCTACCCAAGTCTAGGTTGAAACACAGTTGCCTCTCGTTGTGTCTAGCCAACCATAAGAGGGAGAGATTCTACAAATTTCCATTCCTACTACGTAAGATGAGCCAACTTCTCCTTCTACCTCCAAGAAATAGAAGAAAAGGATTAAGATTTAGATGAAGAAAAGACAAAGGATCAATAGAAGATTAGTGCATAATCCATCTATTCTGAAAAGTATTTCAGAGACAGATGAAGAAGAAGAAATAGAATTAGAGGAGGAAGAGGAAGAACAAGTGCCCCTATAGGGAAGAACTTGGATAGCCAGAGTCACAGAGTTGTAAAGGAGAAAGAGTGTGATGGGTACCCTATCATCCACCCAAGCACAACCTTTAGAGCTTTCTTCTTTGGAAGATGAAGTAAAATAGTGGGTGGATGAGTAGAGTGAAGGGAGTGATGATGTTTTCTCAATATCAGATTTTGACTTCATGCCCATAGGAATAGAGTTGATCAGGGATAAAATTAGGGACACCCCTATAGGTGAACCTCAATATTAAGACTAGATGTAGATGTCAGCAGATACATAAGATCCTAATATTACTCCTCCATCTCCACCATTAGTTATAGTGGTAGAACAAGGCTTGGTGACCCCCCCACCACAAAGTTTGGAGGAATAGCATATTCAGAATGAACTAGTATCTGAGGAGAGATTGGAGAAAATGGTGACTGATGAAGTGTCAAAAGGAAAAATGGTGGAATATTCTCAACAAATTTCCCATGACATCAAGGTTCAAGCTACAGGGTCTACTGAGACTAAGGCTATAGAGGAAGACCCCTCCTAATAGGAGACAACTCTAAGCAAGAGTGAAAAAGGGAAGGAAGTAATTGAACACACCCCTTCATCATCAAGAGCCAAGTCCTCGACAAGATACATCCCTAGATGGGTTTGAAAGGAAATAATGAGGAGTATTAAGCCTCAATTTTGTGCTTCAGACGAAGAAATTTGTGACATTGCAGAGATCTTAAACAAACCTGAATCTCCATCACAAGAGGTAGCACCATTGACATTTGTTACTACTATACAAAACCAAGATTTTTTTATACAAGTAGCTCTCCCTCCTGAAGGCATAGATGTAGAAGGCCTTAGCCTCAAAGATTATGAGTTAAAGGATGTTATGTTGGGAAGATCTACACAGGATTCAGCTTGACAAATGATGACTATAGGAGTCAAAGAGCTCCTCAAATACATGGAACAAGAGGAGATTGAACTTTGCACACTTCAAAGGCCAGTTGAGATCCTAAAGGGATATCTGGCCAAGGTCATTGGTCCTCTTGATCTTGAACACCCTAAGCATACTTTGAACATTGTACTTAGAGAAGGGGGAGGTGTGCAATTAGACCCATTTTTGAAAGCTTTTCAAGAATCGCAAGAAAGTTTTGAGGAGAAAGGTATCAAGATTATCACAAGGAATTTGAAGTTACTACATCCTACACAGGAGAAAATGAATAAGATCATAGCAATTTTGAAGTAGGACTTTAGTGTCATGGATGAGGTACATGCCTAGAGTAAGGATTTGCAGACTCTATAAGCCATAAAGGGCCAAAGATATTGGGTTTTGATTGATGTATATACTGGGGAAGAACAAGATATGATTGATTATTGGATAGAGAAAAGCAATAAGGTGATGGAGACATTACATGAAGAGATCCATCGACTCAAGGACCAAGCCTGTGAGTAGATTTTGGAAGCAAAAAGGCATTATAGTGATGCATGATTTGATATTTTTGAAGATGAAGAATGAGAGAGGTTGTTACTTGTAGAGATAGTAGTGGATAATTTCAAGAAGATTTTTGTGGAGATTGCTGATGATGAAGACATATGTCAAGCCTTTAGGATAGAAGAAGCCCTATTAGAGTTGGACACCACACTCGAAGATTTTGTAGAGACTCAAATTAAGGTGGACAACTACAGATAGAAGGTGAAGGACAAGTATGAGGCTTTAGATCTTCTAGATGTGTCTAAGATAACTGATATGATAGAGAAATTCAAGGGAAAACATCCAAACATAGCTTTGGGATGAAGAAGAACAAAACGTAGATGCCACAATATCAATTTTGACACTTAGTAAAATTTTGAGATTTTGACCCTATCGAGGTCAACAACTCTGCAGCTCTGTAACTTTGTAGGTGGATAGGTCCATAGGTACATAGATCCATAGCTCTACAATTTAGAGGTGCACTGATAGTTAACTGCTAGTTCCAAAAACAATGCCTTCCCTGCATCGGGAACACATTTTGATGATAGTTTAACTTTTACACATGCCTAGTGAAGGACCAACTTCTATTTTTTGCACTCCCAAGTGCTCCTACTTTGACTAAAGGCTTCCTCCTACTTTCTCTCTCATGATTTCTCTATTTTTGACATGTAAAGGGTGCATGCATCCAATTAATGAATAAAATATGGATGGAGTCCCTCTAAGCACCAGATTAATTGTTAGTATGTATATATTTAGTTTTTTTTAATGTTTTAAAAGCATTTTATTGCATGAAGATATCTCTCACTCTCAACACAAATTGAGGAGATGATTTCTTATAAATACCCCATTGTAAAATGTTACAAAGGCTGTCATTATTATGCAATAAAATTATGCTTTTGGTGCTAGCATTCAGAGTGTAGTCATTCTTGCCTGAATGTGTCATTGTTTTGTGAATTTCATTCATGGAATTGTGAATGAGCCAAAAGTTTATTGCGTTGTTTATGGCTATGCAATCTTTTAGTTTTGGTGTTTGCTCCAGATTTACAAATTCTACTTATGTAACAAGCTTGAGAAGAGATCATCAAATTGTGTTTGCATAGCCTTTTGTCTTGCATGAGTGCACTTTCCATGGCCTTATGATTTGATGAAAGGTGAAATATCATATGATTGTTAAAGTTTCTCATGGATGATTGCATCAGTGGATTCTAGAAAGTACTTCTCCTATTTTCACTGGTTTCCTACCAATTTATTTGAAAGCTTAACTTGTAGCATGTTGTTTTCTATAGGTTATGTCCATTTAGTATTTCAATTTCAAGTTATTTCAATTTCATGTTATTTTCTTTCAAGTTTTGTCATTTTCTTTACTAACTCCTTGTTAGAATAGGAATTCATTTTAGTTGCACTGTTAGAATCGCATTCATTGAAAAGACTAGAAAATACAAAAATATTGTTCTTTTGTGTGTTATTTTGAGACAGAAAATAGATTTACTTCATTCTAAGATCACAGTAGAACTAGCAAAGGCCTCCTTGTGAACAATCACATTTATCTTCAACTGAGCAAATTTTGGGACGTCACAAGACAAATACTGATCCTTAGAGTTGATCCCAAAAAGATTAGCTTTTCAAGAGAGGAATTGCACAATGGATTCATGTCGTTGACCTCATGCATAATGACTGCCCAATAGAAGTGGCGCAAAGGAGGGCCCCTTTTGACTCCCAGAAAGGAAGAAAATTTGTTAAAGTTTCAAAATTTTGCACTTCTATAATAATCTATGCTTCGTGAAAGTTCATAAAATTTCCTAATTTTTTTGACAAACTAAAGTCCACAAGTCCACAACTATGCAGATCCATAGGTTTGCAACTTTGCAGGTGCACAGGTGCATAAAACTTTGTGGTGCACAAAATTTAGAGTAGTGAGAAAGTGTACTTTTGTAGAGAGGTGTGCTTTTTCTAGAATTGATGCAAGTTAGAGGATATTGATCCAAAATCCCCATTTCAGCAAGCATTAAGGTCTATGCCAAGTCCACAAGAGTTTCTCGAGCTTACCCACTTTTGCAAACCACATAGTGACAAGGGAACATCCTAAGTTCAACCACTTCCATTCAAACTTTCATAATCTTCCTCAACTCCACCTCCACTCCAACCACCTAGTGGACCACCACATACTCCAATAGCTACTCCTTAACAACCATCATTAAACACTCTAATGGGATTTTTCGCAAATTTTATGGACTCACCAGTCAACTTGAGAGGTGCACTCCATGACCTCCCTAAGAATCGTGAGAAGTTTTTCCCCAGGTTCATCTATGGTGAGACTCAAACTGCTAAAGATCATGTCAAGGTATTCAAGGAAATTTGCAATCACAAGCAAGTTGCTAATGAAGATGTGGTTCTTTGTTTATTCCCCTACTCTTTGGGGGAAATTGCCTTCAATTGGTATGTCAATTTGCCACCTATATGCATTGGAGATTAGGATACATTCAAAAAAATGTTCTTGGAATAATTCAAAGAATTCATCAATCGAGCTATGGTACATCAACAATTCATATCAAGAAAAAGGGACCCAGCTAAGATAGTTTCCTACTTCAACCATCACTTTCATATGGCCTACCACAAGTTGGAAATGCCATACACCATATCGGTTGAAGCTGATATTCAAATTTATCTGAATGCTATGGACCATCTTACTATGATCTTTTTAAGAAGACTTCATGCAAAAAATATTGACACATTGGATAATGTCTTTGTAGAAGTGATCACATTCATGAAGCAAGCCAATCCTAATGGAGAGGGAATGATGCTTCCTGCACAAGCAATCCCTACAATACTAGCATACCCCATGGGAGCACCTACAGTGCAGAGCTAGTTCATACCTATGAACCCAGTTCCATTACAATAGGTACCCACTCCACAAACTCAAGCAATAACATATCCATGGTATGAGCCTCCAAAAATAGCTTTCTTTGAACAAAAGGCTACAATTCTTGTGGAAATAGACAATAACCTCATTTTAGAAGTTGGTCGAATGAAGAAGACTATCACAAATGACCAATGAATTGACACTCCTTAGATTGTCATAAGGAAAAAATAACAACTTCCAAAGAAACAATGTTGGCCCCTACAACAACAATTTTGGTCAGAATTACAACACGTACTTCAACAGGATCAATAACAAAAATGCAACAATGCAAGAAATAACAATGGAGGAAACAACTTCAATCCTCTTGATTGCAACAATGGCTTCCAAAGGTAGAACCAAAAATGGAACACTCAACTAAATAATGGAAGCATTCCTACCAATAACAACAATAATGACATTCAATATGTTGATGTCAATCAATAAGATGATAGCCAAAATGCACTTAACAATGATGGTTCTTACTATAATGGTAATTAGGAGATGAATCAAAATTCATAGGTAAATGACAATCCTCCTCCTATACAATTCAATGCTATGCTATTAGAATCCTATGATTTTGCATAGAATACACAAGTGGAACAACTAGTATGTGAGGAATTCTCATTCCCATTTAGTCAGGAACCTAATATTCAACATGATGAGATGTTTTCTTTTTGCAATGACAATTAGAACACATAAAATCTTAGAAATAGAAAGGACCCCTTGAAAGATGGAATTCCTCTAGGTTTACAACCAAATCCACCAGATCCAAGAGTGAGTAACAATCTACCACTGGTAAGATCATTGTAGGGAGGACCAGAGAATCAGAATCAAGTAAACATACCAACAATACTGAAGAATCCTTCTTGGTCCACTAAAAAGTACAATGCAGTAGAAGATTTGAAAAGAACTAAAGCCAATATGTCCATGTTTGACATGTTACAAAATTGTCCACAACAATGATAAGCTCTCATGAAGACATTGGATAATAAAAAAGTTCCTAGAATAGGAATGTTGTCCCTCAAAAGACAGTATCTCAATAGGTAAATGCTACAAAAGTGATGCCCACAATGTTCAAAGACAAAGTTGAGGTATCCCTATTCTTGCTTAGCATTAGGATATATGGGAAGAATCTTCACAATTTCCTCATTGATTTAGGGGCTTCATGTAATGTAATGCCATTATCAATAGCTCAAAGGCTAGGAGTTAGTCATCAACCCTCTAATCAAGTGGTGATACAGTTAGATAAAATGGAGGTAAAAGTCATTGGTGTACTGAAAGATGTGCAGATATAGTTAACAGTTGACCCTTAGATTTAGGATGTTATTGACATACATGTGGTTGATATCTTGGAAACATATGGGTTGCTTTTAAGCAAAGAATGGATGAAATGTCTGAGAGGATTGTTTTCTATAGACTTCACTCAATTTTGGTTACCATAGAAAGGATTGAACAATCAAATCAAGATAGATGTTGAGCCAAAATTGGAAACAATGATCACAAATTACAATGCCCCAAATGAGATAGCATTCCTATAATTGTATTTGGGTTCATACAAAGTGATGGTATTGGATATGGTTCCAAACAATACACCTCAAGATCATAAAGAAGAACCTAAGGTGCCAGTACCCAAAAGTGAAACCGTGACACAATTCATAGATAGTATGGTGACTAATTTACAATGTTTACGAGAAGAAGTTGATCCTAGCATCCTCCTCCTTCTAGGATTTTTTTGGTTACATAAATTTAGTCACTCTGAGTTTGAATGCTTGTCTTGCCAAGAAGTAGTAGCGAAGGTACTAACACAAATGATAGAAAACAAGGATAAAAGCACCTCAATAGATAAACTCATAGAAAGAAAAAAATTAGTGAACTCATCCAACCTTGTTGAAAATATTGAATAGGAAATTGAAGATTTAAATGTGTCATATAGTGATACCTCTTAAGATGGGGGAGGCACGTCTTCTCCTCCCCTAGGGATGATTAAAGTCCAGAGAAGAAGATGATATGTGAAAAGTAAAGGATGGACTTTAGTAGACATTCATCCTAAACATAAAGTTGAGGAAATCAAAGAACTAATAGGGGAAATTCAAGATAAACAAGAAAAACATGCACTTCCTCTAACTACAGATTATGAAGGAGACTCATCAATTCTTGCACAAGGAAAGTTACAATGGGTTCCTAAGAAATAGTCATTTATGGCTCAAGTAAAGGAGAAGTTAAGGACAAATAAGCATAAAGTTAGAAAACCCAAGGAAAATGCAATTTGGACACTCCGCTTTGATGGTTCCAGGAGCAAGATGGGAGCCAGTGTAGGTATCGAATTGGTCAACACAAAAGGTAGGTCCTTCTATGCTACATATCAGTTACAATTTAGATGTACTAACAATGGTGCAGAATATGAGGCATTAATTTGAGGACTTCTCTTTGCACTAGAGAAAGGAGTCACAGCTCTTAAAATCGAAGGGGATTCTCAATTGGTCATATGACAAGTAAAATCCATATACTCTTGCAACGATAAAAGATTACCTTCTTATAGAAAAAGGGTATGGGATATATTGGATGACTTTGAAGCCTTAAACATCAAATCCATCCCAAAAAGAAAGAATGTGGTAGCAGATGCTCTCACCATCTTAGTAAGTGCTTTACAACTAGTTGAAGCAACCAAGTTGAAAATATTTTTAGTAGAATTGGTCATTGTTCCATCCATTCCCAATAATATCACCAACTTTTAGGTCTTTCAAGATGATCAACATATACTTGAGTTTATCATGTGCAGTCACCATTTTGAGGGACAAGAGATTGATGATACACCAGATGACAGACCTAAAGATGATGGGCTTGAAGATGAAGATGGGATTCTAAATTTAAAAACTAACACTATTCCAAATGGAATGGTTGAATTAGAATGCATCTTTTATCATGATGAATCAACACTAAATAGAAGGGAAACCTGAGAAAAGGGAATCAAAGAATGTGACTCATACAATTTGGGTACTGATGAAGAACCAAGAATGGTACAGATAGGAAAAGCATGCAACTCACAAGAAAGGGAAGACATGCTCAAATTACTCATCGAATATAAGGATATCATTTCTTGGAGCTATGAAGAGATGAAGACTTATGATCCTACGATTATCACACATGACATCCCGCTGAAGGTCGATGCCAAACCATTCTAACAAAGACAAAGATCGATAAATACTCTTATTCAACCACTAATCATAAAAGAATTAAAGAAGCTACTATATTCTAAGATCATATTTCCCATCTACATTTCCGCATGAGTGGAAAATTTGGTTCCTGTATGAAAGAAGACTGGAGAGATTTGTCTTTGTGTTGACTTTTGTAACTTGAATCTAGCATCCCAGAAAGACAACTATCCTCTACCCTCACTTGATGAGGTTCTAAAAATTGTAAATGATTAAAAATGATGTCTTTTTTAGATGGATATTTAGGGTATAATTAGGTGATGGTTGATGAAGAAGATAGACTAAAGATAGCTTTCACAATGAAGTGGGGTACTTTTTCTTATAGAAGGATGCCCTTTGGATATATTAATGCAAGAGCTACATTTCAATGAGCAATGGATGAAGCTATCAAAGGATTGATTAATATATGTATAGTCATCTACATGGATGACTTGACTATCTTTTCAAAAGATCAAAGTACCCACATTGTTGATCTAAGATAGGTATTTGATAGGTGTCTTAAATATGGCATATCTCTCAATCCCAAGAAATGTTCATTTGGCATTACCAAAGGAAAGCTCCTGGAACATGTCATTTTTGAAGCCAAAATATCTATTGATCTAGATAGAGTTGAATCCATTCTAAAGTTAGCACCTCCATATAGTCAGAAGGAATTGAAGTCTTTCTTCGGAAAGATAAACTTTGTGCAAAAATTCATAAGTGGTTTTGTAGAGATAGTTCATCCCCTTAATGATTTACTCAAAAAGGGGGCTAAGACAGAATGGGTTCCAGAGATTAAAAAAAGTGATTTGAAGATATCAAGGTTGCCATTTTGATGGCCCCAGTTTTGGTAAGTCCAAATTGTGAGTTGCCTTTTAAGATTTATTCTTTTGCTTCCAAACATTTTTGTGTAGGCATCTTGACAAAAAATAGGGAGAAAGAATATGAAAAACCAATTGCTTTTATGAGTTGTCATTTGAAGAACGTAGAGTTGAATTAGTCAAACCTTGACAAACAATCCTTTGCATTGATCAAGGTAGTAAAGAAGTTTCATCACTACATACTAAGAAGTAAGGTGTATGAAATTGTACCTGATCCAACAGTAAAGATGATTTTGATGCAGAATGAACTTGGTGAAAGGAGAGGAAATTGGATGGCCATACTTCAAGAATTTGATCTCAAAATTCAATCTATGAGATTAGTTAGAGGTCAAGGGTTGTCAAAGATAATAGTTGATAACCAAGATGGAAATGAAAAGGAATTCAAGTTTGACAATGAAATGGATAAGGATGATCAAAAGAGGATGGTTGTATCACAAGTTGATGTTAATCAAGGAGTGGTGATAGATGTATGGTACCAAGACATTGTTTATTATCTTTTACAAGACCAATGCCCCAAATGGATGAATAGTTTGCAATGTAGGGGACTTAAGATGAAATGTGAGTCTTACATGTTACTGGATAACAAGTTGTATAAAAGGAACTATGAAGGGATTTATTTGATATGACTAGGACAAGAAGAAGCCAAGGATGTCTTGGAACATTTCCATGACATATATGGTACAGGACATGGTTCAACAAAAGCAAAGGCTCAAATGACTTTAAGATCAGGTTATTTCTAGCCCTTGAAATTCAAGGATACTTTTGAGCATATGCATTATTGCCATATATGTCAAACTGGTGCTAATAAAGAAAGGCACCAGAAAATGCCATTACAATCGGTATATGAGGTATGCCCTTTGCAAAGTGGGGACTAGATTTCATTGGACTAGTCAATCCACCATCATCAATTGGACATATTTATTCTCATAGCCACAGATTACTGCACATGATGGACAAAGGCAGAAACATTCAAAAATTTCACTACTAAGGTGGTGACTGACTTTTTGGAAGAACACATTGTTACTAGATTTAGAATGTCATTCACTCTTGTGTGTGATAATGGGTCTACATTTGCATCCACATTCTTAACCCAGTGGGCATATGAAAACAAAGTCATTATCAAGTTCTCTTCAAATTACTACCTGAAAGGAAATGGGGTAGTGGAATCTACAAACAAGAACACTTTGGGAACTTTTACATATTTTCTCATGTATGGACAAGAACCTGTGTTCCCACTTAATCTTAGAATTCTTGTGTTGAAATTCATGATTGGGTATGCTAAAGATGCTGACAAAGTACAAATCAAATTGATGAATCTTCTAGAGATGGATGAAAAATGAATAGCTACATTGGAGCACATGGCTAAACATCAAGTTTTCATAAAAAGATGGTTTGACGAGAGAGCCATGATCAAATCATTTAGGATTTCTAACCTTGTTCTACTCTAGGATAAGGTGAAAGAAAAGTCAGGCAGCTATACCAAGTTTCAACACTTATGGATGGGTCCTTATCAGAATGTAGAAATTCTTGGAGAAAACACTTTTAGACTCAATTCCTTATAGGGGGAATTTCTTCCCTTGCCCATAAATGGGCAGTTTCTAAAGCATTATTTTGAAACCTAAAAGACGCAAAAAAAAAAAGTAGTTAGAATTTATTTCTACATTTAGCTTAGATGTTCATTCCTGCAAGTGTGTTTGCTTTCATGTTGCATGTTTACTTTCAGTCGTGTGTTTCCTTTCAAAGTTGTGTCAATCTTGGGGTTTAAGGTGTACTTGAGATTTTCTCTTAAGATTTTACTAACCACTCTTTGGTTCCAATTTTAGGAAGAGGTATTTCTTTGTCAAAAAATTTGGACGATTGTGTGTTTTATACCAACCAAGTGACTGACATTTATTGTGGAAATAGGGGATTTTCAGTTTGGAAATCAGATGCCTAGACCAACAAGTTCTCAATACTTTGCAAATTAAATTTTTTTATTGTTTTAGGTGTTGTCCAATTGAATTCAAAGATGATGAAAGATGATACTAACTTCAACTGGTTCAAATAGGTGGGGTCTCCTCGAAAGGTTGCTAAGATCATTGTTTGGCATGAGAGTTTCCTAAGAGTTCTAAAAGAGGAACACAAGGGGTGTTGAAAAGAGATCAAATCCAAGAAACAACACCGATGTCCTGACTACACAATCTAAGTGTAGTCAAGATATAGATTTTTTTTTTTAAAGAGAGAAAATACGGTGTTAAGTCTGAAGGATTCTAAAGATCTAAAATGGCAAAAGATACGTTCTCAAAATAAAGTATCTTGTATTCAAAGTATTCTTTCATCAAAATTAATGTTTTGAGTGATATGGAGCAATTATTCAAATAGCCAAAAATTTAAAAGAATGTGGCATCCCACCAAGAGCCTTCGAACTAATTCTCTCATCTAGTCAAGCAATTGATTTATAAAAATCATTCATGGAGATTCTAAATGAATGAATTGGAAGGAGTGGAGCATTGTTTTCAAGTTATCAAATTTTTTTGATATACTACATCCTGAAGTGTCAAAGGGAATGAATACACAACACAAACACTGAGTTTTGAGGTTTTGACTTCTAAGATTTTGGTTGCTAAGTCATCCAAAAAATGCTCGAGATGTTCAAATTTTGGTTGGTGTTTGACATGCATTAGAGGAATGTTTGTTGATGAAGAAATGCCTTGGTCATTTCTTCCTTTTTTTCAAGGCTATTTGTTGTGATGTCCACAACACACACCCCATTCCTCACTAGGAATGGGGACACCCTACTTTTTTTTTCTCCCAAACTCACAGTTTGAGAGTCAGGAGAAGAAAATTTTATTAGAATTAGAGTTCTACAGTCGTCAAAATTGAAAAAACACAAAAAAAAAAAAAAAAAAAATCAAAAAAACAAAAAATTAGAAAATTTTGAAAAAACACAAAAACATAGAAAAATTGAAAAAATACAAAAATTATGAAATCATTTCAAAAGAAAAAAGCCAAAACAAAAAAAACAAAAAAATAAAATAAAATTTAATCATGTGTTCAAGTGCTTACACGCCTGGGTGGAGTGCGCACTATGCACTTGGCTCAGTGCACAAAGGGAGAGTACATTATATAACCCCACATATCCCAAACACTTGTATGGTTCTCCATTTTTATTAGGTTTTTGGCGACTACAAGGTAAGTAGTACACATCACATGCAGAGCGGTGCCTGCACAATGGCAATAATCTTGCCGACTACGGCAATGCCTTACCTTACATGCACAACAGTGCCTCCATAATTTTCACCTACACAGTGGCATTAATCTTTCCCACCATGGAGGTAACTTACCTTACATGTGCGGAAACACCTTCACATAACATGCGCCTTACCTTACATGCACAATAATACCATGACATTAACATGTGCGGTGGTATTAACATTGCCTGCCATGGCAATGCCATTTCATTTCATTCATGTGGTGGAATGACACTAAGGTTCTTGTGCTAGCATCATGCCAATTTTTCCCATGTGGCGGCATGATCTTGTTCCCTAATCTTTTATATGCCCACAGTGGAAACTTTTCTCGTGTGGTAGTGTGGTGTGTGCCCTCATCTTTAATGCAGCCATAGTGGCAACTTTGCCTATGTAGTAGCGCGGCCTTGCACCCTAATATTTTATGCGCTCATGATGGCAACTTTTTCCACAGAGTGGCACAGCCTATGCCCTCATATTTTATCCACCTGAGGTGGCAATTTTTCTCATATGGCGGGGCTTTAAACTCTCATGCACATGGTGCACCTAACATAACAAGCACTATGGCACTAACACAATCCACACCTGCACTTTTGTGGCATCACTTGCACCCGCACGACACCCCTATACACACCTCCTTTTTAAAGATTTTTTAAAAATCTTTAAAAAACCAAAAATAAAAATAAAATAAATAAAAAATAAAAAGGGGAAATAAAAGTGATAAAAAAGAAAATAATAAAAATGAAAGAAATTAAATAAAATGTCTAAATGGGGGCTTTTTTTGCTTTTCTTTATTTTAATCCATAGTTTTTACGTTTTTGGACTAATAATGCTTTTTCTCATAATGTGTAGATATTTAAATGGCATCCACTTGTCATGTTCAAATTCCAAGGTGTACCTTTGAAGTCAAGATTCCATGATGATTATGCTGAGATCCAAGATATTGGCTTAGGACACATAGATTTAGGGGAATTCCTAAAAATTTGCAACAAGCCAATAGAGAGGTCAACTTTGGTGTCCACATTGATCTGTTCTGGATTGGTGAATGCAACGTCACATCCTATGTCAATGCAATTAGCTGAATTAATCATGGCCCTGTCACAACATTTCATGCCTGATGAGAGGGTGGTCAAGAGTGTCATAGGGGAAGTGGTATTGGATTTGAAACCTAACAAAATTGAGAGGATTTTCCACCTACCAAGAGCAGACTAGTTCATCTGAATTTCCTATGAAGTGATTGAGAGATGGTATAGGGAGCATCAACAAGAGGCCATTGACATTATAGAATCCTCATACCTGATTGACAAGCCTCCTCGAGGAAGGATAACCAAAAAAGTGGATATGACTCAGGGATACATGAAGGAAGACATTAGATATTCCATTATTCTCTTGAGTAGAGTCATGGGCTTACTTGCAGTAAGCCACCTCATTACCTTCATGGTCAATTTTATTGAGACCATCTGATAGGCAAAAATACCACTAGATTGGGCCACCACACTAAGTGAAAACTTGTGTGAGCAACTGAGGACAGTAAAGGACAAGAAGATATTTTACAAGACTTCTTACATGGTGTACCTACTTGAGTAAGGGGAACAAACTATCTTGGTTTGTATAAGAAAGGTAGTATATAGGACCCCAATGCTTGGCCATACATAGTTTACCCTCAACTGGTGAAGAAGAAGCTCTCAGGACAGAGCAGAGAATATAGAATTTTGAATGATGTGTTCATCTTTGCGATCATTTGATTCATTAAGAGTGATTATGGAAACAAGTTATCCAATGAAGCCAAAGCATAGATCACAGCTCTCAGAGCCTACTTCATCTAGTTCAAAACATTCACCTGTCCGTAGGTAGCCAATGCATCCATTAATCCTAAGAAGCTCCCAAGCTGCCCAAGTGACAAATTGGTATTCTTAGAGATCTCCTGGAAAATTGAGTCAGCCTATGAGAAGATAAAGAGGCAAAAAAGACCCTGTTGGGCCTGGCCATTGATCATAGGACTATATCAAGTGAAGAGGAAATAGGATATTCTATCCTTTGAGTGGGAGTGGGAAAACTGTCCTCTTGAAGAATACAACTCTCCCTGACCATATTTCAATAATGTTGGGAAAGTGTAGAGTCTAGCAGGAAAAGACTTCCATCATAATGATGTTGTTGAAGATCACTAGATGAATGCCACAAACAACTATGATCTCTGCATTAGAGACTATTGTAGGATGACTATGTATCTAGCAAAAAAGAATCTCCAGTTGAACCAACCAAAGGAGATAAAGCAATAGGATTTGAAGGAGTTATTGGACCCCCTATTCAACATAGATAAAATTGGTGAAGAGCTATTCTGAATGGAGAGGTTGATAGGGAAGAAAGGGATGACATTAATCATTATGCAAGACATGTCATTAGAATGACAAAGGATTGGATCAAGAAACCTTTTCCAATTGATCCAATTCCTAGTACTGTAATCTTCCGTGCACATACTCGCCCAGAAAGGGGTAAAGGAAGGAAAGTCATAATTCCTACCTTTGTGCTCCAATCTCCTATTAGGCCAAATATTGTCTACCAACTTGATTGCCCAGTTGGACATTATCACCCTCCTGAAAGGAAGGCAAAAAAAAAAAGAAAGAGGACCTCTCCTCAGAGGATTTAGACACAATAGGCGCCTCCCCAGTAGCAGGAATGGAGTCCATAAGGCTCTCAAGATATTGGAGCTACCAAAGTCTAGGTTGAACCATAGTTGCCTCTCGTTGTGTCTAGGCAACCAGAAGAGGGAGAGATTCTACAAGTTTCCATTCCTCTTGCATAAGATGAGCCAACTTCTCCTTCCACCTCTAAGAAATAGAAGAAAAGGATTAAGATTTAGATGAAGAAAAGGCAACAGATTAGTAAAAGATTAGTGCCTAATCCATCTATTCCTAAAAGTATTCCAAAGTGAAATGAAGAAGAAGAAGAAATAGAATTAGAGGAGGAAGAGGAAGAACAAGTGCCCTTATAGGGAAGAACTCGGCTAGCTAGAGCCACAGAGCTGCAAAGGAGAAAGAATGCCATAGGTACCCTGCCATCCACCCAAGAAGAACCTTTAGAGCTTTCTTCTTTAGAAGATGAAGTAAAATAGTGGGTGGATGAGCAGAGTGAAGGGAGTGATGATTTTTTATCAATGTCAAATTTTGACTTCATGCCTATAGGAATAGAGTTGATTGGGGATAAGATCAGGGACACCCCTATAGGTGAACCTTAATAGGAAGACTAGACGTAGATGCTGCAAGATACATAGGATCCTGATCTTACTCCTCCATCTCCCCCATAAGTTATGGTGGCAGAACAAGGCTCAGTGACCCCTACAACACAAAGTTTAGAGAAAGAGCATATTTAGAAGGAACTAGTATTTGAGGAGAGACTAGAACAAATGGTGATCGGTGAAGTGTCAAAAGGACAAATGGTGGAATATTCTCAACCACTTTCCTATGACACCAAGGTTCAAGCTATAGGGTCTACTAAGACTGAGGCTATAGAGGAAGATCCCTCCCAATAGGAAATGACTCCAAGAAAGAGTGACAAAGAGAAGGAAGTAGTTGAACACACCCCTTCATCATCAAGAGCTAGGTCCTCAATAGGAAACATCCCTAGATGGATTTGAAAGGAAATAATGAGGAGTACTAAGCCTCAATTTCATGCTTCAAAGGAAGATATTTGTGACATTGTAGAGATATTAAACAAACTTGAGTCTCCATCATATGAGGTAGGACCATTGGAATTTGTCACTACTATACAAAACCATGATTTATTTGCACAAGTAGCTCTCCCTCCTAAAGGCACAAATGTAGAAGGCCTTAGCCTCAAAGATTATGAGTTAAAGGATGTTATGTTGGGAAGACCTACATGGGATTTAGTCTAAAAAATGATGACTATGGGAGTCAAAGAGGTCCTTAAATACATGGAACAAGAGGAGATTGAACTTTGCACACTTCAAAGGAAAGTTGAGATCCTAAAGGGATATTTGGCTAAGGTCATTGGTCCTCTTGATCCTGAACACCCTGAGCATACTTTGAACACTGTACTTAGAGAAGGTGAAGGTGTGTAGCTAGACCCACTTTTGAAAGTTCTTCAGGAATGGCGAGAAAATTTTGAGGAGAAAGGTATCTAGATTATCACAAGGAATTTGAAGTTACTACATACTATGCAGGAGAATGTGAATAAGATTGTAGCAATTTTGAACTAGGACTTCAGTATCATGGATGAGGTACATGTCTAGAGTAAGGATTTGTAGAATCTACAATCCATAAAGGGATAAAGATATCGAGTTTTGATTGATGATTGGATAGAGAAAATTTTAGATAGAAATAAGGTTATGGAGACATTACATGAAGAGATCCATCGGCTCAAGGACCAAGCTCGAGAGTGGATTTTGGAAGCAGAAAGGCATTATAGTGATGCATGCTTGGATATTTTTGAAGATGAAGAATGAGAGAGGTTGTTACTTGTAGAGATATTAGTGAAGAGTTTTAGGAAGATTTTTTTGGAGTTTGTTGATGATAAAGACATCTAATAAGCCTTTAGGATAGAAGAAGCTTGTTAGAGTTGGACACCAAACTCGAAGATTTTGCAGAGACATGAATTGAGGTGGACAACTATAGATAGAAGGACAAGGACAAGAATGAGGCTTTAGATCTTCTAGATGTGGCTAAGATAATTGAGATGATAGAGAAATTCTAGGGCAAACATCCAAACATAGCTTTGGGATGAAGAAGAACAAAACCTAGATGCTAGAATTTCAATTTTGACACAGTAAAATTTTGAGATTTTGACCCTATCAAGGTCCGTAGCTCCATAGGTGCACAAGTCTACAGGTATGTAGGTCCACATCTTTGCAATTGAAAGGTGCACTGATAGTTAACTACCAATTTCAAAAATAGCACCTTCCATGATCAAGAATGCATTCTAACAATAGTTTAACTTTGACACACACCTAGTGAAGGACCAACTTCTATTTTTGGCACCCCAAAATGCTCCTACTTTGACTAAAGGCTTCCTCCTAGTTTCTCTCTCATGCTTTCTCTATTTTTGACATGTAAAGGGCTCGTGCATCCAATTAATGAATAAAATATGGATGGAGTCCATCTAAGCACTAGATTAATTGTTAGTCTATATATATTTAGTTTGTTTTAATGTTTTAAAAGCATTTTATTGCATGAAGATATCTCTCACTCTCAATAGAAATTGAGGAGATGATTTCTTATAAATATCCCATTGTAAAATGTTACAAAGGTCATTGTTATTATGCAATAAAATTGTGCTTTTGGTGCTAGCATTGGGAGGGTAGTCATTCTTGCTTGAATGTGTCATTGTTTTGTGAATTTTGTTCATGGAATTGTGATTGAGCCAAAGGTTTATTGCATTTTATCTAGTTGTGCAATATTTTAGTTCTGGTGTTTGCTACATATTTACAAATTCCACTGACATAACGAGCTTGAGAAGAGATCATCAAATTGTGTCTACATAGACTTTTGTCTTGCATGAGCCTAGTTTCCATGGCCTTGCAATTTGATGAAAGGTGAAATATCATATGATTGTTAAATTTTATCACCAATGATTGCATTAGTGGATTCTAGGAAGCACTGCTCTTGTTTTCATTGGTTTCTTATCGATTTATTTGAAAGCTTAATTTGCAACGTGTTTTCTTCTATAGCTTATGTCCATTTAGGATTTCAATTTCAAGTTATTTCAATTTCATGTTATTTTCTTTCAAATCTCATCATTTTCTTTTCTAATCCCTTGTTAGAATAGGAATTCATTTTGGTTGCACTATTAGAATTGCATTCATTGAAAAAACCAAAAAATAAAAAAATATTGTTCTTTTGTGTGTTTATTTGAGACAAAAAAATAGATTTACTTCATTTCAAGATCATAGTAGAACCAAAAAAGGCCTCCTCATGAACAATCCTGTTTATCTTCAACTAAGAAAATTTTGGTATGTCGTAAGACAAATAATGAACCTTGCAGTTGATCCCAAAAATATTAGCTTTTCAAGATTGGAATTGTACAATCGATTCCTACTATTGACCTCATGCATAATGACTGCCCAACATAAAGCTAGAAGAGTGCAGTGAATAAGAAATAGATCTATTCATGTGTAGCATGAGAGCAAGAGAAGCTCTATAATCATCCCTTCCAAAGAATGAATATAGTAAGGTAAAGTCACTGAAAACATCTCATGAAATTTGGAAAGCATTAGAATCTACTTTTGAAGGTGATGATCATGCTAAGAGAATGAGGTTACAAAGTTGGATAAGTGCATATCAAGATGCTAAGATGATAGAAGTTGAACCTATAGAAAGTTATATTGGTAGGATATTAGAAATGATTGTAGGAATTTGATCTCATGGTGGAACCAAAGATGATGATCAATTCATATGAAAGATTTTGAAAATGTTGACACCACCTTTCAAGCCTATAGCTCATATGATATAGCTAGTGATGTCCTACACTAAGGATTTCACCAAGGAAACTTTGCTTGGTAGATTGGAATTAGTAGAACTAGATCTCTAATAGTCTGGAGAACTTGCAAGAGTAGAAACAATTTTTAGTACTCTGAACATTTGACCTAATTTTACAAGAAGTGCAAGTACTCATGGAGATTTTCTTGGCAGCAATAGAGTTGTTGAAGACAAGAAGATTGAGGAAGGAATAGCCCTTCTGACGAGAAGAGAAAAATATGATAAGAAAATCTTTAAATGTTGGACTTGTAATGAATTTTGTCATTATGCATCTAAATATCCTAAAAGAGAGAAAAGTATAAGGGAAATTTTAACTCTGGAAGAGATAGAGATAGAAATTGTTTATATGCAAATGAAGATGAAGAATTTGATGAAAATGGTCAAAGTGAAAGTGATGATGAATTAGGATTTTTGGCTATCAAGGAAGACAATCTTGATAGAGAAATTAGAGAATAAAGAGCTCTAGTTACCCAAGTGGAAAATAAATTTGATTAGATAATTAACAATGGTTGTTCACATCACATGATTGGTGATATGAATAAGTTTTTTAAGTTCAAGAACCATGATGGAGGTATTGTTAGATTTTGAAACAATGCAACCTAATATATATTAGGAATTAGATCCATTACTCTTGATGGTTAAACTAACATTGATGATGTCTATTTTTTTGATGGATTGAAATATAGCTTGATGAGTGTTGGATAGTTGGTGGATAAGGGTTATTAGTTGTAGTTTACTAAGAAAACTTGCACTATCAAAGATAGAGATGGTAAGATGATTGGAACTATTAGTAGATCTAGAGGTAATGTATTTCAATTGAATCCTAATGAGATAACATGTTTGGTACCTAAAGTGAATAATAGTTGGTTGTGGTATGGAAGATTCTATCACATAAAATTTGATAATATTGTAAAGATTAGTAGAACTTTTGTAGTCAGAGGCTTGCCTAAAATTTGTAATCCTACTAATGTTGTGTGTAAGGAGTATATTTTGGCTAAATAGAAGAAAGTATCATTTCCTAGCAAGAAGTTCACTTCTATAGAGAAGTTGGAGATTGTTCATGTAGATCTAAGTGGTCCTGCTTGAACAAGAGGATTATATGGTGAAAGGTATTATATGATTTTTGTTGATTATTTCACTAGAATGATGTGGGTAGAATTTCTTAAAGAGAAATCATAATCTTTTGAGAAATTCAAGATATTTAATAATATAGTTTAGAATAAATCTAGTGTTAAGATCAAATAGAGGAGGAAAATTTACCTCTAGGGAATTTAACATATTTTGTGATGAAAATGGAATCCAAAGACAACTATCTCCACATAGAATACCTAAGCAGAATGGGATTACTGATAGAATAAATGACTTTTTAGTAGAGGTAGCTAGAGCGATGCTATTTGAGAATGATGTTTCTAAAACATTCTAGAGAGAAGCAATGAATACAATAGTGTATACTTTGAGTAAAGTATAGATCAGAAAAGGTATGGACAAGAAACCTTATGAACTATGGTTTGGACATTCACCATTAGTCAAATATTTTAAAATATTTGGGAGCAAATGTTATATTAAGAGAGATGATGAAATTAGAAACTTTGATCCAAGAAGTGATAAAATTATGTTTCTTGGTTACTCTTTGAAAAGTGAGGCTTACAAATGCTTTAACTATAGAACTAAGACAATAGTTGAGTGTACAAATGTAAGGATTGATGAGAATTTTAGAACCAAAGAAAAGATGATAGATTATAATTTAAATGAAGAAATGGATAACTCTGGAATTATTAGGCAGAATGTTGAAGTTTTCCTTAAGACTAACAATAAATTGTAGAATGATGTGAAAATTGTTGAGAAATGAGAAGAGCATATATCTAAACCTAGAGAAGAGATAAGTGTTGAGATTTCAAATCCCACCCCTAAAAAAAATATGAAAAGGAATCACCCACCTAAGTAGATGACTGGAAGTAAATACAAAGGTGTTATGAAAAGGAATAGAGTTAATGAGGAGATATGTTTGATATCTCAAGTTGAACCAAAGTGCATAGATGAAGTAGTCAAGAATAATCATTAGATCCAAGAAATGAAGAAATAATTGGATCAAATAGTAAATAATTATAAATGGCAATTGGTTCCTAGGCCAAAAGGCAAGAATGTGATAGGAATTAAATGGGTTTTCAAGAATAAGATGAATGAGCAAGGAGAAGTTGTAAGAAATAAGGCCAGACTTGTTTGTAAAAGTTATTCACAAGAAGAAGGCATTGATTATGAGGAAACATATGAACCTATAGCAAGAATGGAACAATAAGGATGTTCTTGGATTATGGAGTGAACAAGAAATTCAATATTTTTTAGATGGATGTTAAATCCGTATTTCTAAATGGAGAACTAGAAGAAGAAGTCTATATTGAGCAGCCTGAAGGTTTTCCTTTATCAGAAGACAAAGGCATGGTATGTAGGTTGAAGAAATCTCTTTATGGTTTGAATCAAGCACCAAGAGCCTGGTATGCAAGGTTGGGCAATTACTTGGTAAAGCTTGGATTTTCTAAAGATGTGGCAAATAGTAACTTGTATCTAAAAGAAATTGAAGATGGTTTATTGATCATTGTAGTATTTTTTGATAATATTATTTTTGGAGGCAATGATGAAGCTAGTGACAAATTTTTTGAAGATATGAAGAATGATTTTAAAATAAGCATGATAAGAGAAATGAAGTTTTTCCTAGGATTGTAGATTGTGCAAAATAATGATGGTATATTTATCTCACAAACTAAGTACCTAAAAGACTTGTTGAAAAGGTTTGGTTTGGAAAGTCGTAAACCTATTGGTACACCCATGATAATTGGTCATAGCATATCTAGAAAAGATAAGATACCTATAGTAGAACAAAAGACATATAGATCAATGATTGGAGGTTTGCAGTATCTAACTCACACAAGACTAGATATAGTAAATGCAGTTGGGATAGTAACTAAATTTCAAGTTGATCCTAAATAATATCATTTTGTAGAAGTAAAGAGAATACTTAGATATCTAAAAAAGGATATTTCATTATGCAATTTGGTATGATAGATTAGATGATTTCACGCTTTGTGCATATACTGATGTTGATTGGGTAGGCAATATTGATAATAAAAAGAGCACCAATGGTGTAACATTCTTTCTTGAAGGAAGATTGGTTTCTTGGTTAAGCAAGAAGAAAGATTATATTTCACAAAGTATAGCTGAGGTAAAGTATGTTGCAACAAAAAATAACTATAATCAAGTTTTATGGATGAAGCAGATGTTGAAGGATATCAGAATTGAGATTAAAGAATCTATTATCATTTACTGTGATAACACAAGTATAGTGAGTATGTCTATGAATATTATGTTGCATTCCAAGACTACACATACATCAATTAAGTATCATGTGTTGAGAGAGAAAGTAATGAAAAAGGAAATCAAATTGGAAATGTAAGTACCAAAGATTAGATTTAAAATATCTCTATGAAGCCTTTTCCTAAAGATACATTTGAGTACTTAAGAGGTATGCTTGGGGTTATGCCCCTGCCTACTTCTGAGTAGGTGATGTAGAGAGTGCATCAGTTGAGTGGTACAAAGAACTACTATTTGAATGGACTAGATGTTGATGCTTCCTAAATGGGTTAGTATCTAGTATGTACTGAGTCATGGAGGACTCTTGGTATTTGTTATTTAGTATATGGTATTGAACAATATCTTTGGATACTTGAGCTAGTTAATAATTTGAGCAGTTGATTAACATTTGGTATTTAACAATTGGTATTATGATTGACACCTTTGACATTGATGTCAATGGGGGAGAGATAGACATGAAAAACATCTCCTAAGGCATAGTGGAGAGCGTGCATGAGAATTAATCCTAAAAAATGGGGGAGATATCTCTTTAGAGAGATTTAGAAAGATTCATGTAAAGATTTTGGAATATGCCCCTATTGTATTCTGAATTGTTTAATGTGAAGTAAAAAAATTGATGTGTAAAGAAGAAGAAGATGAATAGATCAGTGTTCTAGAGGATTTTAGATTTGATTGATGAAGAACACTGATCTATTCATCTAGAACACTGATCTATTGATGATAATCATTTAATTCTTCCTTGCTTATTTATTTTACATCATAAACATCTTTCAACATTGTCAGTTTATTTTCATGCCATCATTTAAACCATTTTCATTATCATCTATTCCATTATTCTATTTTTAATATTATTTCATTACTTCACATTTCATTTATATATTTCATTTCATCACTTTCCTTTGTACATTTCATTGCACTTATGGATGTCATTACATAACATTTTAGTTCATCACATTTCATTTCTGCATTTCATTACATCAAATTTCATATATGCATTTTATTACATTACATTTCATTTCACCCCATTTCATTTCATTCCATTTATGCATTTCCTAACATCACATTTATGATTTGATTAAATCAGATTTCATTTTTGCATTTCATTACATAACATTTCATTCACACTTCTCATTATCACATCTCATTAATAGGTGTCATTTATCTACTTCATTTCTATATTCGTTATCCATATATCATGTTATTACATTAAGAATCTATACACTACATTAATCATCCACATTACATCAACATCTACAACTATCATATAAATTAAATCACACCATCACATACATTCATCCATAACATCAAATATCTAAAGTACATGATATTACAAGTGCACAACTTTGAACATCAAAAAGATTGAATACTCATATATCAAAAGATCAAATGATCAACATCAAAAGGTCCAAGGTCATCAACATTGACATCAAAAGATCATCATCACAAATGAAATACATGATAAAACAATAAAATTTCAATATAAAATGATACATAAATCAACCTTGTGTCTCGCGACCTCCATCACCTATATGTGTATGATCTGTAGGTGCCTTCTCACTTGGGGCACTCCTCCCATCTTGAGGAGCCTACTCTATCACATCTATCACAAGTGTCATAGGAATACTGATAGCCATCTAACTCATAGTTGCCCCATCTATCCTTAGTGGTGGTGGTGGTGGAGGCCTCTACACCATCAAATCTATAAAGGCCTATACTGTACTCATCAACCATCTTATCCATGCTTCCATGGAAATCATCTAAGTCTCTATATCTGAGGACCCAACTAGTGTCTATGGTGATATATTCTACTACCCCTATGCCTATCCCTATGCACCTTGGATCGAGACCTATATCTGAGGCCTCTAACACCTAATAAATTGAATGTCATCTGCTAATATGGACCTAATCTCCTTGGTCCTATCATAACCCATCTCACCTACTTGCTAGCTTTGTCCTATGCCACTACTTGTACCTTCTCTCATCATCACACCACCTTAACTATAGACCTCCCTAGGTCTCTCTTCTCTAACACCTTCTTGCCTCTACACTAGGCCCCATACAATAATCCTTCCCTGTGGCAACACTATTGCCCAACCTCTGCCTCCATATCTAACTTGTACCCTTCCTCCACTCTCCCTTATCTACCATCATTTTCATCATCCTCTCCTCCACTCAAATCCTCCTCAATGCCTTATATTGGCTCAACTAGATCTATGTATCTCAAGAATGGGTGCTCTCTAAACCATCATGCATAATCCTCCTCCATGCCTACATCTATCTCTCCATCCCTCAAGGCCCATACCTATGATTTCTTTGTCATCTGTATGAATTCATAATGGCATGCCTCATACTCCAATCTCCATATGCATATTGGCCTCTCTGACTACACCTGAGCATAGTTTGTTGCTCCTTATGGCATGCCCTACTGACAAACAAACTCTCTCACTAACCTCCTAAAGAAAAATCCCTCTATCACTAAGGGAATCTGGCCAAGAAAAAATCATGGACAAAAGAAGTACATAATATCACCATCATCCTCAGCCCATGGCTCTATAAACTTGTATGGCCTCCATATAACCTCATCAAGGTCATGCAACATTTTTCACCAATACTCTATCTTACTGAGATGGGGCTAAACTATCACACCTAAATAGGTATATATGTATGACATCTCTTAAGGCTATTATCAAAAACATATTAGTCAAGTAATGGGAAGATGCTCCCATGTCCATATATACAATAAAACCACCCCTTCTAATAATTATGTCACCTCTAAATACACCACCTAATGCAAATCATGATAGAGGTGGGCTAATGTGTGTAAGAATTTTCCTTAAGGAAAAATCACCCAAGACCAAGAAGCACAATAACTAGCACAAAATAGACCAACAAAGTATGATCAAAATAACAATATGATATTCAATTCATTGTAATAGTACACTAGGAGTGCTTGTACATAAACGCCTCTAAAAATTTTCTAGAATGTCTAGGAGTTAGTAATATGATAAGCCGCACAACTAAGAAAATGTCCATCAAGATTGGGCTATCCTCTATTAAGCAAATGAGTTAGTGGGATGATGAGAGGATAAGCCTACATAGGTGTGTCACATAAAATTATGTTGTAGACACCATGTGCTTAACTAGAGTGTGAACAACTGTGTTTTCTACATGAAAACTCAGTTAGTTATGCAAACTCTAGTGTTGTAGACACCATGTGCTAAAATAGAGTTGCTTACTCCTCTGTTGTCAAAATGACTACTCATATGAGTATGCAAACTCTTAGGTGTCTAACCCAAGAAATAATAAAATAATGCATTTATCCTAAGTAAACTTAAGTGAAGTGTAAATAATAATTATTTACACTAACACCCCCCCCTTAAGTCCAACTTAGGGAAATGAACTTAAGCTCACAAAAGCTATGATAAAATTCATAATGGGTCCTAGCTACTAGGCCATGTTAGATACCCAAGTACAAATGCAATGTTGAAATGCAATAAAATCTCTCTATAAATGGAGAAAGAGGGAAAACCTCATGGGAAAAACCCTACTCCAAAAAGAGAGATATGTACAATAGAGAAGAGAAGGATCATTTTGACCCCCTAGTGAAAAATCCCTCACCCCAAAGAGATCTCACAAATGAAGATACTTGACCTCTATGAGGGACTTGGTGAAGATTTCTCCTATCTATTGCTTAGTAGGACAATACTATAATGCAATGACCTACTCATGGATAAGCTCTCTAATGTAGTGCATATGAACCTCAATATGTTTGGTGCACTGATGTTGTACTAGATGTTTTGAGATTTCAATAGCACTTTGGTTATCACAATGGATGACTATGCATCTGGGTAGATCAAAACCAAACTCCTTTAGAATCTACTATAGCTAAATAGCTTTTTTTGTTGCATTCACAACTCCTTGATACATAGCCTCAATAAATGAAAGAGCAATGGTGTTTCTCTTTTTACTCTGCCAACAAATGGGGCCATAACCAAGATGAAACATATATCTTGAAGTAGAATTGTGAGAATCAAGGTCCCCTATATAGTTTGAGTATGTATAACCCACTAACTAAAGTCTTATACCAGCTGCATAGTGTATCCCATGTGTATGTGTACCCTAGATATAGTGCAAGATTCATTTGGCTACCTTCAAATGAAGTTCATGCGGATCTTGCATGAAGTGAGAAACCATGCCAACTATAAATGAGATGTCAAGGCATGTATGTGTCAAGTAGATAAGGCTTCCAACCAATTGTCTATACAAAGTCACATCAACAAGTAGAGTGGAACACTTGGTATCTAACTTAACACCTAAAAGAAAGGGAGTAGGTGCACCCTTATAGTCACTCATGTGAAACCAAGCAAGTAGATCAAGAGCATACTTGAGTCGTGATAATGTAATCCCTAAAGAAAACTGATGTATCTTGATACCAAGGAAATAATGTAGTAGACCCAAGTCTATCATTGAAAACTTGTCCTACAAAGTAGCCTTGACACTATCAATAATGGATGTTGTGCTAACTGTAATGATCAATTCATCAACATAAAGTACAAGAAGAAAATGTGAATCATCCCTCTAAAGAATGTAGAGATTTAGATCAAAATGACACTTAGTGAACCCTTTTGAGATGACGCAGGAGCATCTTGCATGGGAAAATTATTGGGGAAAAAAAAAATTTGTGGAGGAGAGAGAAAGTGACAAAAATTAGAGGAAAAATAATTTTTTTTAAAAAAAGGGAAAAAGGAGAAAAGAAAGAAAAAGAGGATTTCTATTTTCGAGGTGCATAGGTGGCATAATAGAAAAAAATAAAAAATAAATGGTTGTCATTCCATTTATCGAGGTGTTTGGGAAGAATTATAGAAAGTTATGAATATTGTAGAAAGTTTTGGAAGTTGTAGAAGGTTGTGGAGGAATTCTAGAAGGTTGTGGATAAGTCATGCATGGGGTGGTAAGTGCCTATTTAAGCAAGGCATATGAGCATTTCTAAATCAAGCTCAAGGAGTAGCTTGAGAAGTGGAACCTTGAGAAGAAGGTGAAAGCTTGAGGAGTAGAAGCTTGGGAAGTGGAAGCTCAAGGGGAAGCTTGAGAAGTGAAAGTTGTGGAAGGTGAAGCTTGGAAAGCTTGGAAAGGTGAAAGCTTTGGAAGGAAGCTCGAAAATGTGAAAAAGAAGGAGGAAGTGAAGAGTGAGTTTTCTTGAGTTTGTGGACAGTGCGCCGAATGTGAGGTAGTTTACACTTGGATCTTGGATTAAGTTTGTGAGAAGAGCTAGTGACTGCGGTTTAGAAACAAGGAGGTTGCTTGGTGGCTTGCAAGCACAAGTTGAGATCTCAGAGGTTTCTACCAGAGTGTAGATCTGGACTAGCTTAGGCTTGGATTGGATCTTGAGAGATCTTGGAGAAATGTTATTGTAATTGCTATTGGATTTTCAAGTATAATAAAATTGTCTTCATATTGTTGCATTCTTGGTTGTGATTTGGTAAGGGTGGTGTGGCCCTTTGTTAGTGGTATCAAAGTGTATCTACATTAGTGGTATTAGAGTTGTACCTTCATCAAGTGGTATCAGAGCAGGAGTTCTTGAGTGTACAAGCAGATTGCAAAAGTGTGAGGAAGTTTGTACTAGGACCTTGGTTGGGTGAAGTTTATTAGAGTGGGAGTCCCTGAGTGTGTAAACAGATTGCCAAAGCTGAGGCAGTTTGCACTAGGACCTTGGGAGGACATGAAGATTGATTAATGGATGCAGAGATGGAAGACTGGACTTGTTGAGGCATGATTGTGGAGAGCTGGTGGATTGCAAATCCATTGTCCTAGACTTGTGATGTGGTTCCTGATTGTTTGTGCGAGGTGGCAGGTTGTGATCTAACTTGCAAACAATTCAAGGTTGTCACAAGGAGCGTGGGAAGGATTTGTTGCAGAGGGTTTACGAAGATCTTGGGAGATGGCTCCAAGAGGATTGGACCCTAAGATGATTGCAAAAATCCATGATATAGTGGAGAGGAATTTTTCTAAGATGATTTCTCGGTTGGATGCTAGATTGGCTAATCAAGCTAAGAAGGTCAAGGTGGAAGAGGATGGTTTTGCTGATCAGTTTGTGGAATCTAATGCAAAACCTGCAGAGCAACTAGAGGTTGTTGCTGAAGATATTCCTAATGTTGGGAAAGAGGTTGGTTTTCATGGTTAGTTGGTTGAGTCTAACATGGAGATTATGGAGCACTCAGTCATGGATGATCCAGTTGTTGGTGGTGACTTGTATCTTGCAAAGCATCTTGTTGTGAGCAATAAGGTTGCTGGTGTTGAGAGTTTGGCATGTGTTGATGGAAATCTACATGTGGTTGTTGATGTGGAGCTTGTTATTGCTGGTATGGATTCACTAGTTGTTGATGTGAATGGGAGTTTGGTAATGAAGCATTATGTTCAGTTTGTTCCTGGGAGTGAGCATGTTGATTGGATGGTTGAGATTCTAGTGTTTGATAGAGTAATGCAGATGTGGAAGATTTGCATGGTGGTTTTGTTGTCCCTGTTGAAGTGGAAGCCTTTGGTGAAGATGAAGATGGTGGTAGATCTTTCTTTTTGGCATCAAAGTGTGGGACACACTTTTCTATCTACCGGGGGAGTCTGATGCAGGAGCATCTTGCATGGGAAAATTATTGGGGAAAAAAAAAATTTGTGGAGGAGAGAGAAAGTGATGAAAATTAGAGGAAAAATAATTTTTAAAAAAAAAAGGGAAAAAGGAGAAAAGAAAGAAAAAGAGGATTTCTATTTTCGAGGTGCATAGGCATCATAATAGAAAAAAATAAAAAATAAATGGTTGTCATTCCATTTATCGAGGTGTGTGGGAAGAATTATAGAAAGTTATGAATATTGTAGAAAGTTTTTGAAGTTGTAGAAGGTTGTGGAGGAATTCTAGAAGGTTGTGGATAAGTCATGCATGGGGTGGTAAGTGCCTATTTAAGCAAGGCATATGAGCATTTCTAAATCAAGCTCAAGAAGGAGCTCAAGAAGTAGAAGCTTAAGGAGTAGCTTGAGAAGTGGAAGCTCGAGAAGAAGGTGAAAGCTTGAGGAGTAGAAGCTTGGGAAGTGGAAGCTCAAGGAGAAGCTTGAGAAGTGAAAGTTGTGGAAGGTGAAGCTTGGAAAGCTTGGAAAGGTGAAAGCTTTGGAAGGAAGCTAGAAAGTGTGAAAAAGAAGGAGGAAGTGAAGAGTGAGTTTTCCTGAGTTTGTGGACAGTGCACCGAATGTGAGGCAGTTTACACTTGGATCTTGGATTAAGTTTGTGAGAAGAGCTAGTGACTGCGGTTTAGAAACAAGGAGGTTTCTTGGTGGCTTGCGAGCACAAGTTGAGATCTCAGAGGTTTCTACCAGAGTGTGGATCTAGACTAGCTTAGGCTTGGATTGGATCTTGAGAGATCTTGGAGAAATGTTATTGTAATTGCTATTGGATTTTCAAGTATAATAAAATTGTCTTCATATTGTTGCATTCTTGGTTGTGATTTGGTAAGGGTGGTGTGGCCCTTCGTTAGTGGTATCAAAGTGTATCTACATTAGTGGTATTAGAGACGTATCTACATTATGAGAGAAGGAAAGAATCTATCTTGGCATACAAAGCTCTTGGAGTTTTTTTAAGTCCATAGATAGACTTCTTTAATTTCCAAACCAAGGTAGCATCTAGTATGAACCCTTGTGGTAGCTCCATATATATCTCCTCATGAAGATCCCCATTCAAAAGTGTGATTTTCACATCCATCTAATGAACAACCTATTTTTGAGCTACCACTATAGCTAGTGTCAAATGAATGGAATTCATCTTTGCCACTAGTGCAAAGGTATCAAAATAATCAATGCTGGCCAGTACCTAAGAAAAACTTTTTTCTACAAGTCAAGCTTTATGTTTATCAAAACTTCCATCTGCTGTGAATTTGGTCCAATAGATCCACTTACATTGAATCAATTTTCTTCCATTAGGAAGAGAGACTAATTACCATGTATCATTTCTCATATGAGAGTTATATTCTTCCTCCATTGCTCTATCCCATTCTAGAATACCTAATGCTTCTTTAAATGACTGTGGATCTAAAGCAACTGCAATATAAGCATGTAGGAGTGAGTTGTGTTGTGATCTTGTCCTCCTAGAATCTGAAGGATTCCTTGCCAATGGTTTGGCTGCATCTAATGTCTACTTATCCCATCTAGGTATATTGGAAGAAGATGTAGTAGGAGTAACCTCAATCTCAACTAGTTGTTGCCTCTATCTTGGTTGCAAACAAACATCTTTCAAGTCACTATTATCACTATCACTCTCTTCGATGAAGGAGGAAAAGGGAGAAGTTAAAGAAGTAAAGCTTAGACAATTTTCTTCAAAATTTACACTCCTCTCATAGAATATATCATGTGTCCTTAGATCCATTAACTTATCAACTTTATGTGATTCCACATATCCAACAAAGATGTAAGGTTTTCTTTGAGCTTCTAATGCCTTGCATTTCTGTGGAGGTATTCGTGCCGATGTTGGACAACCAAAGAATCCAAAGTGCTTAACTGTAGGTTTCCTACTAGTCCATTCTTCAAAAGGAGTTATAACATCCAAAGGCTTGTGAGGACTCCTATTCTAGATATAGTTAGCACAATTCATTGCTTCAGCCCAACAGACTTGATCAAGAGAGTTGTTTAGTAACATGCAAATAGTCATCTCTTTGAGAGTTCTATTTTTCCTTTCAGCAACACCATTTTTCTATGGAATATATGGTAGTGAATGCTGAAGGTCAATTCCCTCTTGAGTGCAAAAGTGTATTAGTCTTGTGTTCACATACTCCCCCCCATTATCTATTCATAGAAATTTGATGGCTTTCCTCGATTGCTTTTCCACTTGAGCGTTGAAGCTGAGAAATTTTTCAAAAACTTCACTCTTATGAGCTATGAATAAGACCCAAGTAAACTGAGAGTAGTCATCTATGAAGGTGAATGCATAGAGAGACTTGGCAAATGATGGCATTGGAAATGGGCCTACCACAGTACTATGAACCAATTGAAGAACACATTGTGCTCTCCAAGACTTCCCCTTTTTGAACATTTTTTCTAGATGATTTCCAAGTGAGCAACCTAAACAAACACCTTCTAAAAATTGTATTTGAGGTAAACCATTAACCATTTTATTGCTTCTAAGCTATTGAATATATCTATAATTGAGATGTCCAAATCAATCATGCCACATTTTTCTTTCTACATTTGAATGTTATAACAAGGCTTGTGCATTTGATTTTGACACAAAGGAGGAGAAAGTGTAAAGCCTTGAATCATGATTGGCTTCACCTATTGCAATCATAGAGTCATCCTTGATGCTTTTAACTACCACTAAATTTGGAAGAAATTCAACTTTATTTCCACCTCCATAGTGAGTCATTTGGTAGAATAAAAGAAGGTTGGAGGTAAGATTAGGAACATATAGAACATCCTTGAATCTTCCATTATTCATGTCAACTTCACCTTTACCTTCAACTTCCACCTTAGTATCATCACCTACAAACATGTATTGTACCTCTAAATGTGTCATGGAAGAAAAATCTTTCTTTGACACACCCATATGATGTGTGACACCTAAATCAATGATCCATTCTCCTTGACTAATAGTGTTTGTGAGTAAAGCATGCCCTTTGCCCTTAGAATCTAAAGATGAAGATCCTTTCTCCTTATAAGCATTAGGAAATGGAACATTGTGTTTCTTCATGATGTTCTTCAACTCATCAATCTATATATGGTAACACTGATGTTTATCATGACCCATCTTCTTACAATAGGCACATTTTTTCTTCTCTTGATTAGTGTCCCCCCTTTTGTTTGTATTTGTGGAAGACTTGCCTTGTTGATTTGATGTTGGTGTCATCTTTTTTGTATCCTTTGTTTTTTTATTTGTTCACTTCTTCTTTTTTCCCTTTCCTTTGTTTGAACTTTGACCAGCTAAATTTTGAGAACCCTCATTATTAGCCACCAATGCCTTAGACTTTGAAGACTTGAGAATCCACATTGTTTGCAACTTAGTTTTTTCATCCTCTAACAACTAAGAATAATCATCAAAAGTGATTTTCCTATAGGTATCCCCTCATGTAGTCTTTCTGGTGTTGAAATAAGAGGCAAATGTGGAGTACTCAGATGGTAGCTTATTATGAATGAGATATATCAACCTATCATCTTTCATAAGACTACCATAATCATCTAGCTTTGTTCTTCATTCATTCACCTTAATAATTAAATCTTGTATTGAATCAAAGGTCATAGGATCTAGGGAGTCAAGCTCATCTTGAATTTTGTAAAAATCCTCCTCAAACACTTTACCATATAGGTTTTTGAGGGCATCCCAAACTTCCTTGGATGTATCATACTTCATGGTCTAATACAGGATCTTGTCTTCAACCCCCATCCTAATATCACTTAGGGCTTTCCTATTTTCCTATACCCAATCATCAATATCACTTTTGGATACTTGATCACCTATTGGTTTAGGAAGAGAACCATCTACATATTGAGAAACTTCATCATGCATCAATTTACACCATATTTTAATATACCATGTGGCATAGTTATGTGGTGTTAATTTGGAATGTTAAGATTTCCCATGATGCAAGAAATGAAAGATAATAGCAGGAAAATATGAACACAACACCAAGAGACACCCTCGTTATTCATTCAATCAACCACCCACCCCCCCCCCCCCCCCCCCCCCCCCCACCCCCCCAAACGAAAGATTTGAGAACTTTAAACTTAGTGCAATTACAATAGCCACTTGCCAATTTTGGCCTTAATGGATTTCTGATTTACTATGTACAACCTCCTTTTGTAGTCCAAATTTGGAACTAAGCAATGTACAACAATTTTGAAACAATACAATGGAAAAAAAGTACCTAATTCTAAAAGTGGTATTTTTGTCCACACAAGCCTATAATCTAATTGCAGATCTAGAAAGTAGACAAAAAATTACTCACTTTCAAAAAAAAAAGAACCTAACTTAGAGTCTAGATGAGCTCATACAGAGAAATTACAGTTGTGAAATGTAGGATTGGATAGGTACAATCACCAAAAAACTAAAATTTTTGACAAATCTATGCACTAAAACTAGAAAACAACATCACCACTAAAATGTTCAAGAAATTCTAGCCAAAAAAAAAAAAAAAATGCACCTAATTTGGACCCTAGATGATTGAGATATGGCCTCTATGGCTCTGATACCATGTAAGAATTTTCCCTAGGGAAAAATCACCCAAGACCAAGAAGCACAATAACTAGCACAAAATATACCAATAGAGTATTATCAGAATAACAATATGATATTCAATTCATTGTAATAGTACACTCGGAGTGCTTGTATATAAAGGCCTCTAGAATGCTTCTATGATGTCTAGGAGTTAACAATATGATAAGCCTCACAACTAAGCACATGTCCACCAAGAGTGGGTTATCCTCCATTTAGCACAGGAGTTAGTGCGATGATGAGAGGATAAGCTTACAAAAGTGTGTCACATAAAATTATGTTGTAGACACCATGTGCTAAAATAGAGTTTCTTACTCCTATGTTTTTAACATGACAACTCATATGAGTATGTAAACTCCTAGGTGTCTAACCTAAGAAATAATAAAATAATGCATTTATCCTAAGTAAACTTAAGTAAAGTGTAAATAATAATTATTTACACTAACAATAAGTATCTCCCTCATGAAAATCTTGGTGGCCTATCAATCATATCCTATATAATATAGCCCCATCGCATAGGACATCTGTGTCCTTGCCTATTTTGTGAGGAGAAATCCCATGATTAATCCAACTAACACTATAGGCAATGACTCATACTATAGCATCTAAAATTAGGACACACTATCATCCCTGATGTTGTTATCCCCAAATACATCTCTAAAGGTTATCCCATTAGAAACCTAATCATAATATACAAGATCCCCCATAGTAGAGATCTTGAGAATCCTATAAACATTCTTTGGAGATATTGTCATCTCCCCAAGTGGCATATGGAAGGTGTTGTGGTTCAAGTACCACCGCTCAAGCACAACTATCAATAAGCCTATGTTCACCTAGAATTGAGGCATTTGTAATAGATAAGTGAATCCACATCTATTGATCACCTTCCATTCTGCTACAAATAATCTACCTATCAGCTCCAAGGACCATGGGTACAATCTCCATACCATGAGATTTCTCCTACATACCTATTTCATCAAACAATTGAATAATGATGTTAGTTTTTATCACAAGTGATCATCCTACATTAATCAAATATCAACATCTAGCTACTCAGATAATGGTTCTTCTTGGACTAGTTATATTTCCTACTCTATATCCTGAGATGGACATGTTAGTTTTCCCTACTCTGTATCTTATAGGGGCACTATTTTCTACCTATTCAACATCAACTAATTGATTTTACATATCACTTTGTGGGCACAAATTCATTATTATTATTTTTTTTCTATAAAAAAATATCTTGGCTTCTCCTAGGCTCATCAATTTTACATCAAGATCCTACCCTTCGATGTGAACAATCCTACGCATAGTCAAACTCATCTATCTAGTCATTCTGTCATCAAATGTTTCCTAATCTAGTCTTTTGCACTATCTTACACTTTATAAGAATTATACAAATAGTTTGTGCTATTTCAACCATCAAAAGTGCTATTACAATAGTCAAAAGTGCTCTACAAATCAATTGCACAACTCCATAACTCAAATGCACCTCTCTGCAACATGGATGCACTATAATTTCCATATGCACTACTAAACATGTCAGATACACTATGCCATTCATAAGCGTTATCAAATACATATTATGCACTATCTGAACACACAAAAGTGATACTGCATGAAAAAGTGCTAGGGACAATAGAAAATATGCTACAACACATATATTAACCCTACCATTTATCCTTATTTTGAGCCATCAAACCTTGAATTTCAAATGTGCTATTGTATTACTTATATGCACTACAAAACATCTCTTATATGTTGAATGACCTAGATGTTGGAAATATTCAAGATATGATAGGTTACTAAGAGGGGAGGGGTGAATCAATAACCTTAAAAATTTTCTTTAAATTGACCATAGATTCATCTATGCTACTACATACATTAGTTCTGAAACATAAAACATTCATTACACAAAAGAACACAATATTTTGGTGACCTAGAAACCTTCCAAATAGAAAGTAAAACTGGGGTGGGGATGATACCCAAAAAAATTCAATACTATAGCATAAATTTGGCATGCTAAGGCTTGCATTGACCACTTCTGGTGATCTACCTTGTTAGGAGCACAAAGGACTGCTAGGTCCACCTTGTTAGAGGATTTACTAACATACAATGAAGTATGTACTCAATTAAGAGATTTATACAAAGACTATTTTTGTTAGAGGATTTAAAAAAATGATTCACCTATTAAGATGAAGTCGTGGATCTACTTACAACTAATTGCTGATAAGATCCTTTATGAACTGATCACATTATGTGATGAATATAAATTTTTTGACTATGCATTGACCTTGTTGTATTCTTTGAACTGTTGTTGAAAATCCTTCACAGATACTTTTCAAAATTACTTCACATTACTTTTCTATTCCTTCATATATTTGATATCTTACAATACATCTTACATACATACCTTTCAAATTTACAAAATTGTAAGGTTGACCAAAATACAAGTGAACAAATACATTACAAAGTTGGCCCAATAGTAAATAACTCAAGTTCACTGAACTGACTCGATGACCTTCTGATACACGGTGTCCACTGCATTACTCAGCATCATCATGCACTCAGTAGAAGTGAAGGCTCATTCCATACTAATCACTTGATGTAGTTCTACACTTGGTAACCACTAGTGACTTGGTAGATGTAGTGTCACTCGGTAGATACTGCACACTGAGTTTACCTTGCTTCACTCGGTAAACACTACTTTGTCGAATGCTTGGTTTACACTGAATCTCCATGACACAAACTTACTGCTTGATAGATATTGTGAAGCATGGTAGACACTAAAAAACTTGGTAGACATTGCTATTCTTCACATTTCCTATATTTACTTAGTAGCTTCAGGAATGCTTTGTATAAATTGCATAACTGCTAAGCTTACAAGGTAACCATTGGATGCTCAGTAAGCATTCAGAATTGAGTAAGTGTTGTCACTAATGACAAAAATAATCAAAATGCCAACAATCTCCCCCTTTGGCATTAGTGACAAAAACACTTATGAACCAAAACTTATGTTAACTGACATTCTGATTTTGATTTATCAAAATTGATTTTTGTAAATCTACTATATATACATATCTTACATATCTCCCCCATACATATGGCATACATAGCTTTTATTTGTACATATGTCAATTTATTTTTATTTCTTCACAAGTCTCTTTTACTCCCCTTGCTCTATTCTCTTGTTCATCTCATACTCCCCCTTTTTGACAATAATGCCAAAGAATATATAAAATAAATTCAAATAGAGACACTAAAATGTGAGAGAAACTCGGAGTGTACCTTGAGAATAAGATACAATTTCTTATCCCAATTATCTTACAAAATTTTTTAGGAGGAGAGAGCCACTTGAACTTCTGAAGAAAGTTTAATCATATGATCTGCTATAGAAACATTGTTGTCTTGAATCAATGTTTTTGAACAGGCAATATGTTTTTGCATTTGGTCGATGACTGGAAAGATCATATTTTGGATGTCAATAAGTGTAGATCTGATCCTGGGTTCTTCTCTAAGTAACTCTACTTGCATTTCTGACAAAAATTTCACCTTCATGTGATGTGAAGAGCTTGAACTATGGTCAAGCTGTAACTTTTGAGTACTAGCCTTCATTTCCACATCTATCTTATTTAATTTTTCTTAAACATCCTTGGTGTACTCGGTAACATCACAGAATTTGCCAAAAATTAATGTTACATTTGTAAACGATTGCTCAAGGTTGCTCAAAATTGTGGATAATTCTAGTTGCTTTATTGCAATGTGTTGAGCAATGTGCTCAAGCACCTTATTGTCAAATTTCTTCTCTGCCTTTTCAAAGAGTTTCTCTTGCCTAGAGGTGTCCTCATTGAACTTATTAACAACATCTTCTAATTGTAACACAATATGTTGAGATGGATCAACATCAACACCAATAGCTTTAGTAATTATATTTTTGGCATTCTTTATTATTGTGTATTCTCTATCCCTCTCTTCTCTTAGCTACTTCTACCTTGCCTTTAGCTCTAAAAGCTGACTGACCATTCTCATTTCATTGGCTGAGGCAGTGTCTAAATCTATCTTGGGAATGATAATTTCTTTATCCAAGTCTAAATCTTCATCGATTTCCTTACTAGTAAGCATAATTTTTAGAGGATTCTTAGGTTTTACTTCAGTGCTTACTTCCTTGGATTTAGAAACAGAAATAATAGTTGATATAGATGGACTAGCAAAAAAAACTTGAATTGGTCCAACTGGAGGAAAACTTAGAGAAGTACCAACTGTATCCAAAATTGATGTGCTTCCCAAAAATGATGTACCAATAGGTAATGTACAGGCTAGAATATTTATAATTGAAGTACTAATAGAGATTGGTGCAATCAAAGCTGTGGTAGAGAAAATTGTAGAATGGGCTATCGAACTTACTATACATGGAGCAAAAGAAGTTGGCATAGTTGATGATGTTGTGATTGAATACTCAGGTGTTGATGGAGAGGGTTATAGCTTGGTAGATGAAGTAACTGATACTTCCATAGAAGATTCTTGGAGTTATGGTGTGGCAGGAGTAGATGATATTTCTGATGTAGATGCAATCAATCCCATTGAAGTTGTCTCCAACCTTGATGATGTTGCTAGCTTAGGTGGAGAGTGAGGAAGGGAAGCAATCCACTTCCTCCTTGTCTTCCTCTTTAGCTTCTTCCCCTTTCTCTTCATGATCAACCCTTAGTGCCTGATAATCTCCAATATCAATAGTAGCACATGGAGTGTTGCCATCTTCTTTATCATCAATATCACCATCATCATCCTTGATCATCAATAGGCTTATGTTACAGATGATAGCTATTCTTCTACATGTTTTTTGAATCTCTTACAACATGCATAATGTCCTTAATTAGAATCAAACATGTCTAAAATCTAATCATCATTTTACCTTCATTATTCTTCATGGCTGCCTTTACTTCTACCTCATCAAGATTTGGTAATAGATTCTTCAAGGATTGTTCATAGATGTCTTTTTTTGTTTGTGTGGCTAATTCCCACCTTAGTTGTAGTCTTACTAATAATTCTTTTGAGATCTAAGGAGCAATCTAGTTTGGGGAATAATTCCACTTTCCCATTTTGGTGAGTGCTAGCTCCTTAATCTACATCTTCTCTACATCAATTCTAGTTTCAAACATTAAAGCTTTGAAGTTTGTGATGCTAGCTCCTTCTTCCATTTATTTCAACTTTTCTTGGAAGGTAAGTTGGGGCTTGTTGAATACTACTTCACCTTTATTTTTGCCTTTGCCTCTCTTGGTGAAAATAGTTGTGGAGGCCTTTGGAGGTTTAGTAATGATAACCCTCCCTTTTTTCTTTGCTAGCTCTACCTCTTATTCTAATTCTTGCTCTTCATTTTTTTGTTCTTAATCCTCTTCTTCATCCTCTCCTTTTCCCTTGGTAAGCATTAAGGGATCAGTGACAGTTTTCATCTTAGCAATCTTTCTCTTACCTTTTATGATTGCTTGAGGTAGCTTAATTTCTAATTCAATCCTTGCTTTTGCCTCATCATAAGTGCTAAAGACTGGTTGCTTGGGATCTACAGACTCATTTACTAGTGCTTCAATGATGTCCCTAGTTTCATCAATATTGACCTCATCAGGGAGAGGTTTCACCCATGCAACTCAGGGCCTAACTACTTGAATGTATAATCTATCACGGTCTACCATGAAACATACATCATCTTTATAGTCCTCAACAAGTTTAGGAGGAATCCTAAACCTATTGTTCATTCTTTCTTTGAAGTCTTCAAAATAATTATCCATTATATTGTCAAAGTTTACACCCATTTCTGCTATAAACTCATTTATCTGATACAAAATGGGAACATCCTTTCTGCATATGATAGAACCTTTGGATGGAAAGAATTTTTATACATAAAAGAAGAGACATGTTAACAAAGAACTAAATTTGCAAGGATTGTTCTTTGATGACCTAATGCTATCCATATTCTTGTTTGGTTGTCGTAGTAGTAGCTCTACCAGGTCATATTCCAAGTTTTTCTTTACAACTTTAAATGCTAAGTCTACTGCCTCACATGGCACGCTATTCAAATGACTAGAACTATAAATCTTGTGAGAAATTACATGAATTTTGAACCTTATCTCTACATCAATAATGGTGCTAAATTTCAAGCCTCTACCATCCCACTCGGCTAGGGTTTTCTTTTGGAGTTCATCCTGACCTAAGGTTTTGGTGGATTTACTTTTTCTCAAAATGGGAAGGCCAGTAATCTTGTGAATTATCTTTTTGGTGATCAATATGGGCTGCTCCAACCATAACTAACCATTATGAACATGGCTAAGAATATACCTAATCCATTTTATCTAAAAGCTTCTTGGCAAGTGTGATATGTGAGTCAACCCTTTTGTTTCCAAATGATTGTGCTCGAGTTTCAATGAGCCATCAACACGCATTTTTTCTAAAGCACTATCCATTTCTAGGGTTCCTATCTCTTGAATTGAACATTTAAAATGAGTGCAGATATTGTTAATTAGAAGTACCTTTGGTGTAATTTGTGATTGTGCACCATTAGGGTCTAGTGCCTCTGCCACTATAGGAACTAACTTGAAATTTGGTGCTTTTCATTCTACACCCTTGACCAACATCTCTAACCCTCTTTTTGCCTTGCTAATGTTGGTGCTTCTGGATGCCATTACTACTCAATAAGTGATGGAAATCTTTGAACAAATTCTCTTACTGCCAATTTTCTCAAAATCACTTGAAATTGCTTGAATGCACATCAAGATCTCTTTGCTCTAAGGATATTATGAAAAATGAAGTTGAATTTTTCCCATTTTGATGAAAAGTTTTCCATTAATGCTAGGTACCATACTATCATAGTGTGTGACTGACTGTCATCCACTAACCTAACTCGGCAAGAGTATCAACTTGGTAGATGAACCAAATTCCTTTTACTCCTGACATTGCTCGGTAAGGTCTTTAACCACTTTCCTCGATGGTGTCTAATGTAATCAGTGAAAGATAACCTTTCTGTGATCCTAGTGTATCTGGAATACTGATTGGATCATTTACATTCCTCATAGTTCTTGGAACTAGTTATGATTTCCTTACTGAGTATAGCTCCAATGCATTCTTAGGAATTTAGTTTGAGGGGATGTAGTCACCCACTTCTTGAGTGAGTTAACTTCCATGAGTTGAGCTTGTATCTTCAATGGATTTAGGAATCCATCACTACTTCATTTGTTTCCTTATGTTATCAGCCCATGCTTTCTTTTCATCTTCAATTTTGCCTATATTCATGCAGTTTTAAGCTATATGATCGAGTTTAGTGCATGTGTAACACTGTATAGTAGTGTCCTTCTTCCTTAGGTGATTCCTTGCACAATTTATACTAGTGTGTCCATATTCTCCACAATAATGGCATCTGCACTAGGTATTGTAGTCCCATCCAAATATTGCCTTTACAAGTTGTTTAGCTGGATTGAATGATTTGGATCTACATTGAGATGCCTTGTAACCATGCTTTTTGCATTTGTCACAATTACCTTCAAATTTTGGTTTCTCCTTGCATTCATTGGCTTTCTGACCATGTTGATTATAGTTATACCACTTTCCATTGAATTTTCCTTTTCCATTGCTCTAGCATTTGTTTGATGTATGACCAATTTTCCCACAATGATTGCATGAGGGTTTTAGATTCCTTTTTGCACCTTGCTTGGAAGATTCACCTTATTCTTCATTGTATCCAAGTCCTACTTTACCTTTTTTCTTATGAAAATTCTACTCATTTTGCCGAATCAGTTGATTCATGTCTTCTTGTGATTTCAACATTCTTTCATTGATTTATTTTTCAGTATTTAGGTCATTCTTTAATTTTTCAACAATTTTCTTTTCACATCTTAGTTCTCTCAATATTCTTTCATTAATTTTTCTTTCATAATTTAGATCACTTCTTATTCTTTCATTTTGTACTTTGAGAATCCTTATTTCTTTATTTGCTCTAGTGATTTGATCAATGAGGTCTTCATGCTGATTGGATTGATTCTGTCTTTCATTTTTTCTTGCCTCAAGTCTTCATTTGCCTTATTCCTTTGTTCCAAAATTTCACATAGCTTGATTGATTGGATTTCTTGTTCTCTTTTGAGTTTTCTTGCTTGTTCCTACAGAGAACCATTATTTGCTAGGAGTTCCTTGATTTCCTCATTAGCTTCATCTGAGCTACTTGATGGTAAAAGGTCTTCAATATTTTCTCCAACATATTGATGGTCATCCATTTGTCTTGCAATTTCCTTCCTTCTTTTCAAGGATTGGGAAAGATGCTCCTTTGCTTCTTTGAGTTGAGCTATGGCCATCTCTAGATCTAGCTTTTCATTTTCAATTGCCTTGTCAAGTCTGAATATCTCCATTTGACTTTTAGATCTTTGCTCAAGCTACCAAACTTTTATCCTGAGAACTGCAAAGCTCTAATACCAATTGTTGGAACTATTCAAGATATGATAGGTTACTAAGAGGGGAGGGGTGAATCAGTAACCTTGAAACTTTTCTTTGAATTTACCACACATCCATTTATGCTACTACATACATTAGTTCTAAAAAATAAAACATTAATTTTACAAAAGAACACAATATTTTGGTGACCCAGAAACCTTCCAAATAGAATGTAAAACTAGGGCAGGGATGATACCCACAAAACTTCAATACTATAGCATAAAGTTGGCCTGTTAAGGCTTACATTGACCACTTCTGGTGATCTGCCCTGTTAGGAGCACAAAGGAATGCTAGGTCCACCTTGTTAGAGGATTTACAAACATAAAATGAAGTATGTACTCAGTTAGGAGATTTTTACAAAGACTGTTAAGTGTACCTTGTTAAAGGATTTAGAAAATTGATTCACCTATTAAGATGAAGTAGTGGATTTTCTTACAACTGATTGTTGATAAGATCCTTTATGCACTAATCACCTTATGTGATGAATATAACTTTTCTACCTCTATATTGACCTTGCTATATTCCTTGAACTACTATTGAAAATCCTTCATAGATACTTTTCAAAATTACTTCACATTACTTCACTATTCCTTCATATATTTGATATCTTACAATACATCTTACATATATACCTTTCAAATATATGCCTGTATTTACTTGGTAGCTTCAGGAATGCTCGGTGTAAGCTGCATAACTACTAAGCTTACAAGGTAACCATTGGATGCTTGGTAAGCATTCAAAATTAAGTGTTTTCACTAATGACAAAAATAATCATAATGCCAACACTAGATGTGCCATCAAAACCTATGTATGCATTACAATTTATTGTGATTCACTTTTTCACTATATAACTAGGGTTTCATATGTGCTAAAATGCACTATGGATGCTCTATTCTATGACTTGAATGTGCTAAAATAATTCAAATGTGTTAGCAAATATGTCAAATGCACTAAAATGCCTAATCTACTCATTTATAGAGAAAATTTGTACAAAAATCAAAAAATCCATCCATAAATTCCAAATATTAAATAGAGTATCTCGATGACTCACCAAGGCATTGTAGTTAGTCAGACACTCATATCTATGACCCCTCTCAAATCTATTCTCTCATAATGTGACAACCATCCTCGCTAGCTCAAAGCTCCAAATCATAAAATTAAAAGGGGAGCATAAAAATAGCAAGTGTAAGAGGTCTTTTGACCTATTTAACCCTCCTTTGGGGTATTTATATGACATTTTAAACCCTATCCACCCAAATTAATGTTTTTGGCCCATTTTCTGGAACTGCATGTCATTGCAAAATAACTTGATCACCTGCATCTACCCCACTTTACTATCAACTATTATCATCAACATTTTTAGAAATAAAATTGGAATATCCCTATTTTTGCACATTAATTTTTTCCAATTTCCTTTCTGAGGGGGTAGTATTTTAGGGCATAAAAAAAAATCAAATATAAAAAATGTTCTACCCCATCTAAAATTTCAACATCAAATTAAAAGTGGGGTATCCAAGCAAGCTTTTTCAAAAGATTTTTAAACATCAAATTATCAGCAATCAAACATCAATTTATCAGCAATCAAACATCAAATCACCAACAATCTGGCATCATATCAACCTCAAATCAACAAAACATCATCAACTAGACAATTAGACATCAAAAATAGCTAAAAATCAAAAAATCAAGTAGTCTTTAAACTAATATGCTTCACATAATATAACACCCAAAAATTGGCAAAGACCTAAAATAACACAAATTTTGATCAAACAATGCAAATTAAGGACAAAATAAGATAACAAAGGAAAACAACAAACTTTCAAATCAATGGTAACATCAAGTCATTAATCAATCCAATAAAAAAAGACCCAAATCACTTTAAAAAGAGGAAAAGAAATTCATGAAATCATAACATGAAATAAAAAAGGAAAAAGGAAAAGACAAAAGTTAAAAATAAATGGAACATTTAATAAATCAATAAAAGCCATTTATCTTCACAAAAGTGAAAATCCTCCTTTTCAAATTTAAAAGAATTAAAAAATCCTCTTTTATCCTCACAAACTAAGTTTGTTGGACTCTTCCTCTTGGTGCCTTATGAGATATTTACAGTTTCACCATTACCTTCTAGTCAAAAGTAAAATCTTGATCCTTACCCCAACCCCCCTCTAAAATCCTATAAATAGGAGGGAAATTCAAGAGCAAAAGGACCCAAGTTTTAGGCATTTGCACTATAGGCACATTTAAATATATCATCTCTTTTAGCATTGTTATTATAGTGAATTCATGTCATTTTGATATCATTTTAGCATTCTTTTCATGTCATTCAATATTAGTTAGGCTTACATATGCACATGATTCTAGCATTCTAGTTTTATTATCTTCACATAATCTGCATTTTCATATATATCTAGCACATACTTTGATAGATCTACATTCATGGGATACTCTCATTCTAGAACTGTCACTAAGATGCTAGTTTAAGAGAAATTTTAGTGGTTATAGTTAGGGAAACATGAGATGTTCGTGGAGTCTTTGTAGTAATTTCTTGGGTTTAGAATAGTTCACTATTATTCTAATTGCACTATACTCTAAGATCTCATGAATACATGATTCCACCATGTACATGTATTACATAAGGCTATGAGCCTAAAATCTCTAAGATCCATATGTTCAATTTTCTTTTAAATTAAAGTTAGGAATGTACTATTAATTTCAAATAAAAGTGATCCAGATTTCCTAGTTGCCTCAATAGCCTTCTGAAGGTCTTCTCCTAGAATATTCCAACAATTTTTAAAGAAGAATGCTTGAAAGTTTTTAGGGCCCCTAGATTTATTAGAATTAAGTTGAAAAGGGGCATCTTTAATTTCTTCTTTGGTAAATTTCTTATTTAAGATTTTATTATCTTTTGTAGATATTATTTTTGGAATAGATCCTAACAACTTATTCTAGGCTATTAAATTTGATGGTTTGAAATTATTAAGGATATTTGTATAGTAATTCACAAAGGTTTCTGCTACTTGATTTGAGTTTTCAATTACCCTTCCTAAATTGTCTTTGATTTTTTTAATTTTATTAATATATTTCTCCTATTAATAGTACTATTATGAAAAAATAGTATCTATCACCTTCTAATAACCATGTTTCTCTTGATTTTATTTCCAGAATATTTCTTCTTTTGCAAGGATGATTTCCTATTTAGATAGAAGTTCTTTTTCTTTGATATATTTTCCATTATCTGTTCTTGCCTTAATGATTTGTTCATTTACATTTTTCATTTCCTCTTCATTCTCTATTTTTTCTTTAAATATGTTATTAAAATGATTTTATTTTATTTTTTAGTGATTTGAATTTGGCTATGAAATAAAAAATACTTGATCCTTCAAATTTCTCTTCATGTTTATTATTATTATTATTAAGGAATTCTTTATCTAGAAACCACATTTTTTCACACTTAAATAGATTTGGTGATTGTTTTTTTGATTCGTCTATTCCTAGTCTAACCAAATAGTGATCAAATCCTACATTATAGAAAATGATTATATTTAAGGATGATTAAAAGATATTAAATTTCTTATAAATATAAATTTGTCTAGTCTTTCTATTATATTACATAAGTCATCTCATCTATTATTCCATGTGAAGACCTTGTCAGATGTCAAAATACTAATAAGGTTATCTTTTGTGAACCATGGTTTGAAATCTAACATTACTTGGTTAATAGTCATAGATCCACCTGCTTTTTCTCCTAAATCTAGAAGTTCATTAAAATATTCCCCAATGAAAATATTTTCTTGTGGATTTAACTCTAAATAATTGCTAATCTAAGTCCAAATTTATTTCTTATTTATTGTTGGTGTTGGCCCATACACATTAATATAAAGGAATTAAATTTTACTTTTGAAGCTTTTAACTCACCCCCTCCTCCCTCTCCCCAATCCAATTTTTTTTTATACTATTATAGTGAAATCTACTCTCCTTGAATCCCATATAATACTAATCCTACCTAAGGCCCCTACTAAATTAACTAGTTCCATTTTCCAATAACCTAGTTTTCTATTAAGTTTTTCTCCTTTTTAATTAAGTTTTGAGTCTTGTATTAATACAATCTCTAATTCAAATAATGTTAAATTTCACTTGAGTAAGCACTTTTTGTTAAGGAAATTTAGGTCCCTAACATTCCATGTTGTTAGCTTCATGGCTCTATGGGAAGGAACTTCCCCTTCCCTACATTTAGAAGACCATTAATCTTTTTCTAGTTACTAGCCAAACCTATAGCTACTCTAAGTTTAGCTAAGGATTTCCTTCCTCTTTTTTCTTTGTTTTCCACATTTTTGATGTTCTATGCCTTGCAAATTTTCTATAGTACCAAAATTGTCTAGATTTTTACTAGTGTTTTACACACTTGTAGCAATAGATTCATCTTCCTCATTGCCTAAATATTCCTTTTCTAATTCTTTCATAATTTTATTACTAATTCATCTATCGTGCTCATCCTTATTTCTACCTATTATTTTCTTAATTTAATTATTTCTTCTATTTATTTTATCTATATCTTTCTAAAATTCTTCTAATTCTTGGATCCCAAACTCATCCCAATTTTGGAATTTCCCTAAGTTTTTCCTATTTAGATTATCCACGCCCCATTTATTTGGGATTTCTTCTTGAATTATCAATTTAGGTTACCTTAAAAATGTCTCCACATCAATAGGAATATATCTATAATCAACTTCTCTTTTCGCTTGGGAAGGTGAATTAGATTTCATTTGCTTTTGTTTTACATTATTATATACTTTTTTTGTTATTATGTCTCGTAGTTTATCTTCCCCTATTCCTACTAAAGTGCCTTAGACTATTTTTTTATCAAATATTGATTCACTATTTCTCCTGGAATATGTTAAATTGTATTTTTCTACATTATCCTTTAAATCCTTGTCTTCAAATTATTCCTTATTCATTTCCATGATTCTTTCAAGTAACCATTTTTTTACTTTCATCACTTCTTCACTTTCTTTATCTTCTTCTTTTGCATCAAAATCCTTAGGGAAGTTTTCTTCATCTAAGTCAATTTCATCCAAAGGAATGGGGGATTCAAGTTGATCCTCTATTTCTACTATTTTCAATGTTATTTTCTCAACTTCTACTAATTATTTCTAAAAATATGTTGTTCTAATTTCACTCTTTTCAAGATTAGAAATAACCTCTTTCTCATTTTTCCCTTCTATTCCTTGTTGTTTTCCAAGAACATTTTCTTCTTTGAGGGGATGTCTACCTCCTATTGGTGTTTGCAAAAACTTATATAGCTTTTAATTCCTTTTTTTTTTTAATTAGTTGTTGTATTATCTGGTTGTCTTTCTATTTCTTGAGTTGTTGGGATGATTTGTTTCTCTAATTCTTTTATATTTTCTTTTTTCTATATCTAGTCTACTATTATTAGAAATTAATGATTTTTTTCTTTCTTCTCTCTACCTTTCTTATAACTTTCCTCCAAATTAATTGTAGTTTCATTTTCTATGTTCTCTACTTCTTTAATTTTATCTCATGGGTTGGGTACACTCTTGGTTATTATATCATCTTAATTTTGTTCTAGCTCAATGTCCATATTGCTCAATTTTGATCTGATCTTCTCTATCTATGCCTCTTCCTTTAAATTATTTGTGGTATCCCCTTTTATTGGATTGTGTTATGGATTCACAACATTTGTCTCATTTTCAAATTCCGAAATGGGGACCCCCTCTTTGCTTTCTTTCTAGAGAGAGAGACCCCATTCTCCATAACAAGGCACCTAGTCGAGTGCCTCAATGAAAAGCATCTTTTGTTAAGTCTAGGTCAATTTAAATTCCCAAGTTAGTCAATATGGAATAGATTTTCATACCAAAGAGTCAGAATTGCACAAGTTAAATAATGTTTTTTTGCATATGTGCACATGGAACACATGGGCACCACTAGATGATGCACAATATGAGCTCAAAATCATCAAGTCCCAAAAGGATGCATGTGCACACCTTCTAAGGTGCACTATGTGCACATGAACAAGGAATCCCACCTATAAATAGAACATTCACCCTCTTATTTTGACACTTTTCAGCTAGGATACCCCCAGAGCTACATCCTCACACCCTTTGCACACCTTCTATACATTCGCAAAAGAGCTTGTCCCATCTACAAGCAACACATAAAGTATAAATTCTTGCACATCCACATATGAGAACACATGTGCACCATAAAAAGGTGTGTAATATGCACATGATGCACAAAGGGAACCCATCCTTAATGTCACTTACTACTTGTTTTTTTCCCTACCAAGAAAAAGGCATGCAAACAAGATGCACATTCGTAGGTGTGTCTAGTGCACAAGGTGCACAAGTGCATTTTTCTAGCACTATAGACCAATTTTGAAAGTCTTTTTTAGTTTGGTCAATTTTAACTTGTCTAATTGAGTATGCTAGAAGTGTCTTTGGGTTTCCTACTGATGATACACTGATATTTTGTCTTTTGTGCAAATAAAATGGCATCATCTTCATCTTTAATGGTTGCAAAGATTGCACCCAATCCAGTGGCTTTCAAATATCAACGAGCATCTAAGAAGTCCATATTTAAAGATAAACACTTAGATATCTGAGATAGAAAATTAGGGCACATTGATTGGAATGTATTTCTACTACTATGAAACAAACCCAAGGAATGATCAGCAATGGTGTCAACATTGATCAGAGTGGGCTAGTGAATGCATCTTTCCATCTAGTATTTGTCTAGTTATTTGAATTGACAATGAATCTAGCTCATCACTATGTACTAGTAGAAATGGTAGTTAAGAGTGTGATGAGAGAAATTGTGCTAGACATAAGGCCAAGAAACATTGAGAAGGCCTTCCATCTCCCAAGAGTAGATCAATACTTGAAAATCACTTATGACATGGTAGACTGGAGGTATTGGGAGAACCAGTTAGAGGCAAGGGAACTGGTATAGGGGATGTACCACATCACTAGGCCACCATTCAACTAAAGAGGTGGACAGATCAACATGACCCAAGGATACATGATTGATGATATTGACTACTCTATAGTCCTTTTGAGTAGAGCCACGGGCCTCCCAGTTGCAAGTCACTTAGAGACCTAGATGGTAACTTTCATAGAAGCCATTAGAATAAGAAGGATTCCATTCAATTAGGCTATGATCCTTGGTGATAACTAAGATGATAAACTCATCTTGGTGAAGAATAACTCACAATTCTATATGACCTCCTATGTATATACCTCTTAGCTACAAGACCAAAATATTGTTCTAGTTTGGTTAAGAGAGGGAGTAATCAAGATGTAAGAATGTGGCCATACATAGTCTACCCTTAGCTTGTGAAAAAGAAGCTTCCTTTTAAAAGACCCAAATATAGATGGGTGAATGATGGATTCATCTTTGCTATTATTTGGTTTAACAAAGGGGACTATGCTAAAATAATGTCAATAGAAGCAGGAACCTAAATATCACAAGTAGGAGCTTATTTCATATAGCTCAAACATTCACCTATATTCAAGTAGCTAGTACCTTTATGTGGCCAAAAAAATTTCCATCATTATCCTTCAAATATATTGTTACTATTGGAGATAGTAAGGCAAATTGCCTCATCTTATGATAGAGTGACAAACCCATTATACAATAGGAATAAGATCTATGAGTGGCCCATTATGAATGTGAAGATTTATCAATAGGAGAATGATGATATTCATCATAGGGATCAACATGTTATAAAATTAATCAAGGATTGAATTAGGAAACCCTTCCTCTTGGATGTAGTTCTCCAAGCTCCAACTCTACAAGTAACTGCATGACCAAATTAGGAAAAAGAAATCAAAGTCACAGTCCCTACATATTTGGTGAAGTCATTAGTAAGGCCCAAGATAGTACACCAATATGAATGGGAAGTGGAGTACTTCCATGTCTAAGAGGGTAAAGTAAGGTTACTCAAAAAAGAACCAAACAAGAGGCCCAACAAGAATAGGCTCAACCTGAGCAAGCAAGTGCTCTATTTGAAGAAGCCCCAATAGCCCAAGGAGATGCCACCACATTAGTACCTAAGAGATCTTGAACTAACATGATGGTGGTGGGAGAGAAAATGAGAAAGTCGAAGAAGAAAAGTAGTTTTTCCCCTCAGGTTTCAAAGACCATAATTGAGGCTTGAAATGAGGAAGAGGGGGAGGAAATTGATTATATCCCACTCAACAGGAGAACTTAGTTAGGACGAGCCAAGGAAGAGGAAAGGAGGAAGAGTTTAACCCAAACATGGTCTTCTATCCTAAAATAGCCAATTCAAATAGAATCATTTGACTAGGAAAAAGAAGGATCGACTACAGAGATGGGGGAGATGGAATAGATGTCTTCAATATTTTAAACTTTGACTTTATGCTAGTAGGTACATAGAGGGTAGGGGAAATGATAAGAGATACCCCTTAGAGTGAATCACTAGGAGAGGATTGGGATAATTTCCCTCCCTTATCCAAAGGACCACTTAGTATACCTCCTCCACCATTAGTTAACTTTCTACTTGAGCCTCTTTCTTAGGAAGAATAAGAAGCAGAAAGTATCTAAAGAAGGATAGATTGCCAAGAAGGAGAATAGATTCCTCCCAAAGAAGAGACTAGATCCTCACCATAGGCAAAAATGGAGGCTCAATTAGTAGTTTTCCCATGATAAGAGAAGAGTCTAGATCGAGGTGATAAGGGGAAAGGGCCAACTTTGGAACTTACATCATCATCTTAATGTGTGTCCCCCATGGGAACTATGTTCGTATGGTTGAAAAAGGAAGTCCTAAATCACCAAAGGAGATATATGGAATATATAAGGGAGGAGGGTATGACAGAGTTGATAAAGGTAGTCAAAGTACTAAAACCTCTTATAGGTGATATAAGAGACTAGCCTTTATCATGAAATATTAGAATGAAGATCTACTAGCATATATTTACATCCCATGTCCCTATGTGGATACTAAATATATTTCTCCAAAAGACTATTAGATGAAGGAGATAGTGATGGGAAGGCTCACAGTTGAGGCAGCCAAGGTTATGATCGCCACAAGCCTCAAGAAAGTGTTTACACACTTGGATCAGGGTGAGTTAGAGATTTTGGTATTAGGAAAGTAGAATGAGTTATTAAGGTGATATTTTAATGAAATAGTAGGCATGATTGACCCTGACCATCGAAAGGTGAGGATAGAAAGAGTGAGGATAGTTTGCGAAAGAAAGTGAATCATTTTTTAATGCTTACAAAAGGTGGCATCACACTTTTGAAGGTAGAGGGTAATTTGAACCTTCTACAAAGTATCTAGAATAATGCTAACAAAATGGTCACAATAATAAACCAAGATTTTGGGCTAACAGATGAAGTACATACCTACACCAATGATTTAGAAGCATTAAAGACTAAAAAAGGTGAAAAGTATTAGATGTTGATGGAGGTATATAAGATGGAAAAATTAGATAAAATAGATGATGATTTAATAATTAGAATAACTGAGAGGGGCATAAATTAGTTATCTAAGGTCCAGATGTACCAATTGCAAAAACATTCACTTAAACAACTTCAAATCTTATCATTCTATAACTTGTTCTCCATAGTCAACTATCAGCCACATCAACTAGATGTCCACTATCCTAAATATAATAGATTTTTACAATGTAAACATTAATCCATAAAACAACATAAATAACATATGCACAAGTTTGACACTAGGATTTAAAGTGGAAACCTAACTTGGGAAAAACACTTGCAACATGTTACTAATTTTCACTCTTCTAAAGTGAGCTCTGTTAGGAGCCAACCCTATTAAAGGTTATGAAACATGGTGTTAAATGTGACTGTGTTAAATGATTTAATCACCATATTAGGAGAGGCCTCTTTAGAGGACTTTAGAGCATTCCCTTATAATGTCATCTTGTTAAAGGATTTACATATGACTGTTAGATCAACCTTGATTAATGGATTTCAATATTGTTTGCAATTGTTAGAAAGTAACATCAAGATTTTGATCTATTAAGTACAACTCACTTTACATGTACAAATCTTTGTTTATCTCCTAAACTAATTCAATTTCTAGCCTTAATTATCATATATATCTATGATTCGAATGGAAACCCTTCAAGAAATCACACTTCACTTCTTCTCAACTTGTCTCAACCTTTTTCTTAGAGTTACCAATCAATAACATCAACAACCACTCCAATATTACTCTCTCTAGAATGTCTTGAAATTTTCCCCTTGTACTTCCTTAAATAGGTAATTCTCTCTAGAACACTCATTGTAATGTTGAGTGCTCAATGTCCTAAATGTTCTTACTTGAGACAACCTTTGGCATAAACAAGATGAAAAAAATATTCAACAGGATTTTGAATTCAGTGTAAATTTTTGGGATCTCTACATGATGTAATCAATAATGATTCCTTCAGTGACCATTAAGAATTTTTGCTAATGAGAAACAAAAAATTGATTGCATATCCCTTGAGTCAAACTTAAATAATTGAATGTCTCTCAATCTCAAATATCAATTTCCATGTTATTCACTTATCCATTTACATGCAACCATGTAATAATAATATTCTCTGAAATAAAACTTATAGGGAAGGCCAATATGATCAAGGTGAAATATGCTAGATATCAATGTTTTCTCACACTCAATAGTGGTAAACCAAATAAAAATTAAAGTTCAATAAATTGTAACTTTAGTATTATTGGTTGGCCTCATTCGAAAATGGGGGAATGTTAAAACAAATGATTTTCCATATATTGAAATCAAAATATTCCAATAAACTTTTCCATGGATATTCTAAATGTAAAATTTTATCTTCTCAAACTAGGTAGATACATTATTTACCTATATTATCTTATTTCTCCATATTTATCTCTAATGAAAATCTCCATCCAATAGTTGGAAAAATCCTCTATATTAGGTAGGGATTTCTTACATTTACAATTGGCTTTGATACTCTATTGATTTCTAAATAGGATCAGTGTTGATGGAATCGAATTGCCTTCATGGTATATCCTTTGCAAAGATAATGATCTTATATTTCTATTAGAGAAAGGATCAAGAGTAGACATGTCCATTCATTATAATAATGATAATTAGATATATCATTGTATTAAATTCTCTAATATAATAATAATATGTAATTTCTCAAATAATAATATATATCACATTATATATATATATATATATATATATATATATATATATATATATATAATAAACTTATATTTCAAATATAACAAGTATATATGAATTATATCTCATATATAATCATATATATATTCATAGGTATATTCGACTAAAGCTACCCAACATCAACACCTCCAAGTTATTCAAAAAAATTATTCAATTGTATATTGTGTTTGATGTTACACAAATGTCAAGTATATACCAAGCAATCATTACATGTCAAACTCACTCAGGCAATAGAAAATAGTTTCCAATGTCTGTCGATCATCCTAGAGTAAACCCAATTCTAAGACAATATGTGTTGAGCTTCACACAAGCACCAAACAAAGTTTGCAGGAACACATTGTCTACTGAGTTCACTCAGGCACCAAAGAGTTGGCATGGAACTAGTGTTAACCAAGCTCACTCAATTACCAAAGGAATTCAATTCAGGATACAATGTTAACCAAGTTCACATGGTTAAAAAAGGAAAACTAAATAAAGTCTTTTATGAGTTAGTGTTGACCAAGCTGGGTCAGCTAACAAAGGATTTTCTTGAATCAACATATTTAGTTTGATAAATTTATTTGTTAACTCTAGCCAACTTAAGGGATGAATATTGAATATTTTTAATTATATTCAAACCAACTTGACTAGGAAAAAATATAAGTATAAGGTCAAGTTGTGGGATTGAAGATGAGAACCATGGGATTAAAAAGATAAATAAAGGAAGCGAATTGGAAGGATAGCAAAGTATCCTGAGTTTACTGAACTATAAAGTTTTATCTGATCAAGGAGGATCAATTATTCAAGCTAGAATAGAGATCTAAAATTAGAAATTTAGTTGCATAAGTAATCAGGTCATATCATTATTACTCTCTAAAGATTGTAGTGGTGTATCAAATCTCTTAACAAAGCTAGCTTAATAATTATTTGCTAAATCCTCTAACAAGATGGAATTTCTAAATTGAAGTATCTAAAGACCTCTAACAAGGTGATTAAATCCTTTAACAAAGTCACACCTAACAGTGTGTTTTATAATCTTTAACAAGGTTGGCTCCTAATAGGGCTCACTTTAGAAGAGTGAAAAAAAGTAACTAGATGCAATTTGTGGCTTTTCCCAAATTGGGTTTCCATATTAAATCATGTTTTCATATGTGTTCATGTTATTTTTTGTATGATTATGAAACTAATTTAATTAAGGTTAATCACATTAAACATCTTAAGAAGTAATATTTTAGTGTTAACTGAGTTGTTACAATTCTTAGTGTTTGCTAAATGGTTTAGTACTAACTGAGTTACAACATTATTTTCAGTTTTAGTAGAGTTTAGTTTTGATTTGTATTGACATCTAAGAGATTTGGGATTTATTTTTGTGGTAACTAATTCACCCCTCCCCTCTTAGTTACTCCTCTTATATTTCCAACAATTGGTATAATAGCTTTTGTTTCTTGCAAAGAAGGTTTCAAGTGTATATGAGAAATATGTTAGCAAGTAATACTAATCTATCAAGAAAATAAAGCATTAACTAGCATAAAAGACATACCATATATGAGAGACAAAGTGAAACCCTCAAATGAGAATATGAGCCATGGAATGGCTCTCCCAATGAGGATGGTCACTTGATTTAGTGATGAGTCTAATGGATTAGTTTGGGATGTATGCTCAAGCTTCAAACTAGCTTCAATGGAGATTTTTGGGATTTTTGGTGTGGATGCATGCAAGAGTATGGATTTGGCTTCAAAATGGCATTATAACTTTACTTGATGGATTGTGATTGAAATGGCTTGGGAGGGGATTCAATTTATAGGCTAAGGGCTTGAGGGATGGAGGGCTAAGATGCAAGGATGGAGAAATGGTTAAGGAGGTTTGAGATGCACTCAAAAGAGAGCACATGGATGGTGCTTGTTTAGCACCACTCAAGGAGTGACACATGTCACAAGGTGAGTGGATGGAGGAAAGGGGAAGGATGAGTCAACAAAGGAGGCTCAAAGGATAATATCTTCATAAAGATCCTTCATTATGGCTTGTAAGAGCTTGTAAGAGTCTTTATGGCTTTTGTAAGAGCATTCATTGTTGGGTGGTTGGGATATTTTGGAGGGAGTTGAGATTGTTGACTTTCCTTGGCTTAGGAAAGTCTTAAGCTTGCTTAGGGAATGTGACAACATTAGGGGGTGGATTAGGCTTGGGTTTAGGATTAGATTAGGCTTGTTAGAGATTTGCAAGTGGATGGCATTCATGAGGGTGGGTGAGTTAGCGACTAAGCTTAGTTAGTATGGGTGGATGGGGTGGATTAGGCTAAAAAAAGGGTTTAGGAATAAGTTAAGGGTTCTTAGATTTGAGGGTTTCATTTATCAAATAGGTTTATTTAATAAATGGGTATTTTGGAATTAGATAGAAGAATAGGATTTAATTGACAAATAATAGGTTATTTGATTTATCAATTAGGACTATAGATGATTAAATAAATTAATCAACTAGGGGATGGCAAAGGATTAATTAAATAGGAATTTAATTAATGATGCCTTTAGAGATAACTAAATAGGATTACCAAAGGAATGTAATCAAATTTTGGTGTCTACATCAAGGACCTAAGCTAAAGATCGAGATGTCTTACAGAAGGGAGATCCCTAAGCTGAACAGAGATAACTTCAAGGCATGGCAAGAACTCATGAAATTGCATTTGGTAACCTCTGGAGACTCAAATCTAAAGTACCTAGACACCAAGTATGTGGCACCTACCAGAACTATGACTATTGAAGAAATTACAAAAATGAAGAATCATAATATCATGATGATTGATATTGCTTCAACTCTCAACTATGTTGAATTTGATGAAGTCAAAGACTATGGTACTACTTATGAGATGTGGACCAAGCTAAAATCCATCTATGTAGAAAGTCTTCAAGGATAATTTGATCAAATGAGGATGAGAAAATTTCAAAATATAGTGATAGAATCAAAGCTAGTGTATGTGCAATCAGAGCCTTGGCAAGAAAGATAGAAGATGAGACAGTGGTAAGAAAGTTTCTCTGAACACTTCTTCCTATATATTATATTATACTTTTAGAAATTCAAGAGATGAGATGCAATTCCAAGAATGATATAACATTGGATGTAGTAGAGTGTAGATATATAAAATTTGAATTAGATAACTATGATAACTATGTTCCTAACACTAGAAACATAGAGTTTGCATTTCAAGCCAAGCTATCACTCAAGAAGAAAGCTCCACAATCTAAAAATCAATCCGGCAGTGAGGATGAAGATGGTTCTAACAAAAGTCTTGAAGTCATTGAAGCATTACTTGCAAGAAGATTTCCCAAGGGAAAAGGAAAGTACAAAGGTAAAATTCCATTGATCTTCTTTTCTTATGAAGAAGTTGGTCACATTGCTATAAGGTATCCAAATAGAGAAGGAAAAGAAGAAAAGAAGAATGACAAGTATAAGGGCAAGAAGGACTTCAAAAGCTACAAGAACTACAAAGAAAAAGGTAAGAACTCTTGTTACATTACTAAAGATTCAGATAGTAGTGAAGAAGAAGATGAAATGGTCTACATTGTTGTTAAGGATGAATAAAATGATGAGAATGATAAGATGACACTTATCTCACATATTAGTAAGAATGATACATGGATTATTGATAGTGGTTGTTCTCACCATATTACTAGTGACAAAACTAAATTTGAGAACTTAGTACACTATGATGGTGGAAGTGTTATCTTTGGCAATGATGAGCCCTATATGTGAAAGGTAAAAGTTGTATTCCACTAACCAATGATCTCGGCTGTGATAATGCTTATTGGGTTGAAGGATAGAAGCATAATCTACTTAGTGTGGTTGAATTGAATAACATTGGATTCAAGGTAGAATTCATGAGTGGAAAGGCCAATATGCTAGATGGAAAAGGAAATCTAGTTGGAACTAGAAAGTAAACAAAAGGTAATCTATTATACCTAGATCTTAATGAAATGTCATGTTTCATTACTCAAGTAGAAGAAAGTTGGTTATGGCATAAGAGATTGTGTCATGTAAACTTTGATAACCTAGTAAAAATAAGTAAGAACAAAAGGGTTAGAGGCATTCCAAGCCTAAAGAAACCTAACATGAGCATGTGCAAGAATTATCAAATTGGTAAGATGGGAAAGACAAGTTTTAAAAGAAAAAACTATCATTCTAAGGAAGTGTTGGAGCTAGTTCACATAGGCCTTTGTGGACCTATTGGCACATAAATCTACATAGGAGGTAATTACTTTATTTTATTTTTTGATGATTATTCTAGAATGATGACTATTATATACCTAAAGGACAAATCAAAACCTTTTCAAAAGTTTAAATGGTATCCAGCTAGAGTGGAGAAAGAAATAGGAAAGGAACTAAAATGTTTAAGATCAAATAGAGGAGAAGTCATTTCTAATGAATTCAATGAATTCTATAATGAGAGAAGAATCAAAAGACAAGTATGTGCACTTGGTACACCTCAAAAAAATGGTATTATTGAAAGAAGGAATACATCAATCATGAATTGTGCAAGGACCTTGATGATAGAGAAGAATGTTGCTATCAAATACTAGGAGGCAATCAACACTATAATTCATATCTTGAACTAAGTTTAGTTGATGAAGGATTCAAATTAAACACCTTTTGAATTATGGTACGGCTATAAACCTAATGTGTGTTACTTCAAAGTATTTGGAAGTAACTATTATATTTTGAAGGAGTCTAGAAAAAGAATTTTTTATGTAAAAAAGTGATGAAGGCATATTTTTGGGATATTCCAATAAGAGAAAAGCATATTAAAATTATAGAAAGTGCACATGTGAAGAATGATAAATTTTTTAAAAAGATTCAAGAACAAGGCAATAAGAAACCTAAAGAGTATAGAAGCTTTACATATAATGAGCATAATACTATACCTAAAAATCAAACAATTTAAAATCAATAGCCTTCACCACATGAGTCCCCAAAATCTCTAGTTCAACCCAAGTTGCATCAAATGCAACCCAAGTCATCAGAATCACCCGATTCATCAGAAGGACTTGAGTTTTAGTAAGAGGAAACTGAGTCACAATTTGATGGACCCAAGTCATAGTCAGTAGGACCCAAGCATGATTCAAAAGATCATGGTGAACCTAGTGAATCCAAAGAGAAGGAGCACAAACTTGCTAGATATGCTAGAAGGCATCATGCAGTTGAGAAAATAATTGGAGATCAGTCAATTGGTACAATGACAAGGAACAAACTAAAAGGTGCATGTTTTCTTACTAAATTTGAACCTAGAATGGTTAAAGATTCATTAGAAAATGAAAGTTGGATTGAATCTATGAATGAAGAAATTGATCAGATAAAAAGGAATAAGACTTGGACTTTTGTTCCTAGACCCAAGAATAAAAGTGTAATTGGCACAAAATGGGTATTCAAAAATAAGTTGAATGAGAATGGAGAAGTTTCAAGAAACAAGGCAAGGCTAGTTTACAAGGGTTATGCTCAAGAGTAAGGTATTGAATATGGAGAAAACATTTCTCTTGTTGCTATACTAGAAGGTATTAGAACACTCCTTGCATATGCAACACACCAAGGATTCAAAGTGTATCAAATGGTGGTGATATCAGTATTTCCCAATGGAATCTTAGAAGAGGAAGTCTACATTGAGCAACTAGAAGGCTTTGTTGATCCCAGCAAAAGGGACATGGTTTGTAGACTACACAAAGCTTTGTATAGTCTCAAATAATCCCCTAGAGCATGGTATGAGAGATTGCACAAGTATCTCATAAAGATTGGTTTTCAAAGAACTAATGATAACAGTGGCCTATAAAGATAAGAAGGACCAGATAAGAAGATAATTGGGGGAGTGAATTAGTTATCCAAGGTCTAGATGTACAAATAAAACTTTTCAATGCTTAGTAGACCCATGTCCATAAAAATTTATTATGCATGCATCCATTAGATCATAAAACTCTTAAACTTTGTAGGTTATTGTCCTAGGTCAAAACAACTTTGCAAAAATGTAAACATGAAACATAATAGATTCAATAACACATTTGATACAAGGATTTTATGTGGAAACCCAATTTGGAAAAAAATTGCTAGTAACATAATACTAATTCTCACTCTTCTAAAGTGATTCCCTATGAAAAGCTAACCCTATTAAAGGTTACAATACACACTATTAAATGTGACCTGGTTAGAGGATTTTAATCACCCTGTTAGGAGTGAGCCTTGTTAGAGGACTTTAGACCATTTACTTGGAATTTCACCTAGTTAAAGGATTTATAAATGACTATTAGGTCAACCTTAATCCAAAGGATTTACCCTAGACTGATACAATGATTAGAAAGCAATAGTAAGGCTTGATCTAATAGCAAATATACAACTCACTTGCAAATTACAGATCTCTATTTTAGTCCTCCATTCTTCTTGGCTTTCACACACTTCAGCTCTGATAGCTTGTTCACTCTTCAAGCATTAATACTCTTAAGCCTTCTTGCTTTGCATGCCAATTGCAGTCTCTTCTGTTCGACCACTGGATGAAGTAATACCCTAGACTCCTTATCTTTCTTAGGCTCCTATACATGACAACCTTTTCTTCTAACTAGCTCTCTCTATAAATAGAGATTTAAGATCTTTTTCTACTTAACCATAATCATCCATTTTAAGATTAGGTAGGATTAGGTAGGATACAATGAATCTACCCACTTTTCCATTTGGTTCCTCTAGAAACTTCTTTCTCAATCTTCCTTGAATTTGCCACAAAACGGTTTACCTTGAATTTGATGCCACTAGCTCATCATAGTTATCTCCCACATGCTTCACATAATTCAAGAAAAAAAAATAATCAACTTAGATTTGTCAAATCTATAATTTAACATGAATACTAGCACTCAGAATCAATATGTTGTCACTCAACTTCCATACTATTCTTCGACTTAGTTAGCACTAGTTTACTTAGTGAACACTAAAGTTTACTAATGCTCAAAATCAACTAAACTTTATGCAGCTTACACTATGTTCACTTAGCATACACCGAATCTTCACTTTTCTCAACTCCAACTAATTTTTTTCTTGGCTTGCACTAACTTTTCTCAGTATCTACTATGCACTCAGTAAAGCTTTGCAGACACAATTCTTCTTACTTGTTCTTATAGACTTAATTAATATATCCAAACTTTGCAGCCTTAAGTAGACAAACAATACACTATATCATCACTATCTTAAGTGATCTTTGTACTCCTTTTTCATACCATAAGTTAGCCTTTCCTCTAGGTGATCTTGTTATCTCATTTGATCAAATCCTCTTTATCAATCAAACAAATGATAATACACAAATCAACTAAGCAGTTGTCTTACCAAAAAGTAGTGGGTTTGACATCAGTGACAAAATAATGCTTGAAACAAATCCTCATACTTGTATCAATATTTTCTCAATGATCTCCCTCTTTGGCATTAATGGAAAATTGATACCAACAATAATACCAAAATGAAAATAATTCCTTGTATTGAAATCTCTCCCTCTATCAGTAGCTTTCATCTTCTATATAGGCTACAAAATTTTGTTCTAATCAATAGAAAATCAAATCTTCCTCATGACTTCCTTTGTCTATCATCTTGTACGACTTTTTCTTTTGAATTTTTCTAATCACTCCCTCTTTCTAATATTTAGGTATCTTTCTCTTTGTCTATACTTATTTCTCCTTTAGGAGCATATCTCCCTCTAAGTAGATATTTCATATTTCTTTCTCCTTCTAAAGTATTTCTCATTCTTTCTTACTTTGTTTGGTATTTTTTATTTCTCCCTCTTTGGAAAAAATGCCAAAGACTTGTCATCTCAACATGAAAATGTTACCAATTTTAGTTTCTCCCTCTCTCACCTAATTTGTCACTGATCTACTATTTTAGCTCTTTGATCACTTTAGACAACTCCTAAAGTAAGATCCACTACATCAATATGTACCATGTGTCATTCATCTCAATTGATGTAGGACACTATTATGCTTCTTAAGTAGCTTTGGATAGGGGTATCACCCCTAGTTTACCTCTTAGATACTCATGGGAATCCTTAGACAAATCTTTTGTGAATATATTAGCTATTTTTTCTTTGGTATTCACATATTCTATCCTCACTTCTTTGTCTTCAACTAATTCTCTAAAGTAATGATACCTAATTGTGATGTGCTTAGTCTTTGTGTGCATCATAGGGTTGTTAGATATGTTTATAGAAATTGTATTGTCACAATAAAGTACCATAGGTTTAGTGATTTCTTCCTTAATACCTTTGAGTAGCTATTTGATCCATACAATGTTTGTACAATTTACTGGAATAGCCACATATTCAGCTTCATTAGTAGATTGAGAAATGCAAAAAAAATTCTTGATAGTCCAAGTGACCAACTTCTTTCCTAAGAAAAATTCTCCTCCACTTGTGCTTTTTTTGTCATCAATGTTTCCAACCCAATCAGCATCAATGTAGGCTCTCAACTTAAATTTTTCATTTTTCTTTTAGTATAGACCATAGTCTTCTATTCCTTTTAGATATCTCATAATTCTCTTAACAATCATCAAATGATTCTCCTTGGGATTAGTAGAGAATCTTACAACAATTCCAATAGATAATGCAATGCTATGTCTACTACATACTATATATTGCAATTTTCCAATCATAGACCTACACAATGTTTAATTCACATTCGTTGAATCATCATTCTTTGACAACTTGTGTCCTATTACCATAAGTGTGCTAATTGGTTTGGAATCTTCTAATCTAAAAGTTTTCAATATTTCCTTCACATACTTAGATTGATTGATGTATATACCATATTTCATCTCATATACTTGAAAACCATCAAAGAACTTGATCTCTCCAAACATAGGCATCTCAAATTCTTTCATCATTTCATTTGAAAATGCCTTACATAATCCATCTTGACCTCCAAATATGATATCATCAAAAAAAAATTCAGCTATTAAAATACCTATACCTCCTTATGTCTTCAAGTATCTATTGTTGTTATCATCAATCTTCACAAGATAAGTATGAAGTATATCATATCATGCCCTTGGGGTATTCTCTAAACCATATAAAGTTTTGTGTAGTCTACATAACATGTTCTTGTTGCTAGAATCAATAAATCCTTCTTGTTGTTCCATGTAAACCTCTTCTTCTAATATGACATTAAAAAATATTGACTTCACATCCATTTGATAAACTTTGAAACCTTTGTACATAGAGTAAGAAAGAAAAGTTCTTACTCCTTCCAATCTTGCAACAAGGGAAAATGTTTTTCCATAGTCTATCCCTTCTTCTTATGTATACCCCTTGTAAAATAATCTTTCCTTATTCCTTTTGTCTTCACATTTTTCATCTAACTTGTTTCTATACATCTACTTGGTTCTAATCACGTTCTTGTCCTTTGGTTTGGGAACTAGAGTCAATGTCTTGTTCTTCTCAATTTTCTCAATCTCTTCTTTCATGGCTATAAGAATTTTCCTAAGGGAAAAATTCACCCAAGAACTAAGAACTCAAACACAAGCACAACTATAGACTAGAAAGGAGTATGATCAGAATAACAATGTATTCATTCAATATGCATTGTGAAAGTACACAAGGAGTGCCTATATATAAAGGCCTCTAAGATACATCTTGAATGCCTTATAATTAGCTACATGATATGTCATACAACCAGGCACATGTCCACTAGATATGGTTTATCCTCAATTAAGCATGGAAGTAAGTGCAGTGATGAGAGGATAAGCCTACAAGGGTGTGACATGCAAATCAATATTATAGACACCATGTACTAAAATAGAGTTGCGTACTCTGGTGTTGTCAACATGACAACTCCAAGAAGTGTGCAAACTCCTAAGTGTCTCGCAAAATAAAATAATAAAATAATGCACTAACCTAAGTGAACTTAAGTAAGTGTAAATAGTGAATACTTATTTACACCAACACCCCCCCTTAAGTGCAACTTAGGGGAATGCCCTTAAGCTTTCAAAAACTAGGATGAAATGTATGATGGATCTTAGCTACTAGGCCATGTTAGGTACCCATGTAAATAATGAAATAAAATCTCTCATAAAGCAGAGAAAGAGGGAAAATCTCATGGGAAAAACCCTCCCTAAAAAGAGAGATGAATAGGGATGCACAGATGGATGGAGTAATCAAGAGCCCCCCATTATGACTTACATCCAGTATATACAAAAGTGAAGAATGAGAAGAACAAGAACCTCAGAAGAGGAAAAAATCCCCTCTATAAGAAAGAAGAGGAAGTGAGACAAGGTAGTCCCCCCCCCAAAATGAAGAATGCCTATCAGTGAAAGCTACTCCAATGAAGAAGCTAGTCCAAGAATGTTGAAAGATGTTCCTCCCTTTTAGAAGAAAAAAAGGCAAAGGTACAATCCTAAAGATGCATGGTGGCCCTAAAACCTACTCAAGTATCCCTGTGATAATGCTAATGTTTGCCCCTTCCAACTGTGTTGAAAAGAAAAAATGCATATCAAGCAAGGATGTCTGTTGAACCTATTCCAATGAACCATCTATCTCCTCAATTAACAAAGAGACCTCCTCCAATTGTTGTACATAAGGATCAACAATCACACCAACCTATAAATATTGATCATGTAGAGAATGGACATCAGGGTTAGAATGAGCCCTTGCAATAACCGTAGAAGGATTAGCTTCATCAAAGAGAAGATGTAGGTCCTCAAGGCTATCTCCCAAGTCAATCGAAGCTGGAGCTAGAAGAAAAGATGTACCACGTTATGTTGGACCTTTCACTATGGCAATGTAAGCATGTAGACTATACTAATGATGTGACCTCTCACTATAACTATCAATAGAACCCCACATGTTTGAATCTATTGAAGCACTATCATTTGTGTCACTATTAGTTTCCACTGTGTCTGAAGTGCAGAGAGGATTAGAGGATAAGCTAGGTGAACTTTCCCCAAAGTAAACATCATTCTCCACAAAGATCTCGTGAGTCTTTGGATCCATAAGTTTGTAAGCCTTCACATTGTCTTCATATCCAATGAAGGTACAAGGCCTAAGTGTCGGTGTCTTGCATCCTCTTGAAGATAGGTTTTCCCATGATGGACAACCAAAGACTCTAAAGTGAATCACATCTATTTTTTTGCCACACCATTACTCAAAAGGAATCTTACCTTCTAAGATATTATGAGGAGACCTTTTAAGTATGTGAGTAGCACTGCTAATGGCTTTAATTTCAAGTGTAGGATCAAGAGACTTGGCTTCTATCATGCAACTTGCCATGGTTTTGAGAGTCCTAATCCTCATAGTTGCAACATCAGTCTTGTGTAGACTGAATGCTGGTGGATTCTCAAGATCAATCCCCTCAAGTCTAAAAAAGTCCCTAAGTCTTATGTCTACATATTTGTTCTCATTGTCCACCCCTAGTAACTTGATGGCTTTCCTTGATTTGTGTTCAATATGAGTCTTGAAGGCTTGGAGCTTATGAACCACTTCATTCTTATGATGAAGGAAGTTGACCCAAGTGAATCTTAAAAAGTCATCAACAAATGTGAGGATGTAGTAGCCTTGGCTAACTGAAGTCACTACAAAGGGTCCTACTAAAACCATGTGAACCAGCTAAAGAACAAATGGAGCTCTAGAAGACTTCCCTTTATCATACTTCTCCTTGAGATTCATATCCACTAAACATGATGAACATTCTCCCTTACAAAAGTTGATGTTAGGTAGACTTTTCACCATGTGTTTTGAGAAAAGTTGTTGAAGAGAGTGGAATGTAAGATAACCAAACCGCTTATGCCATAATGTAATTTTTGAAGTAAAGTGAGTCAACAAGGCTTAAGAAGGAGACTTAGGTACAAAGTGGGAGAAGGAATAAAGCCTCTTATCATCATTGACTTTTCCCACTGTAACCAATGAATCATCTCTAAGACTTCACACCATCACTGAATCTAGAAGGAACTCAACTTTGTGACCATCTCCAAGGTGAGTGATTGGTAAATTGATAGGAGATTGGAGCTAAGGTTTGGAATGTAGAGAAATTCTTTGAATTCCCCATTTTCCATTTCCACACGTCCCTTCCCTTCAACTTCCATTTTAGTATCATCCCCCATGAAGACGTGTGGTACCTTTGACTACTTCAATGAAGAAAAGTCTCCCTTTGAAGAACCCATATGATAAGAGGCACTTGAGTCAAGTATCCATTTCGAAGAAGAACTTGTGTTTGCCATAAGTTCTTTCCCTTTACCCTTTGAAGAGGTTGGATTTGAATCCTTGGAATTACATGACACTTGAATCTTATTCTTCCTAAGTATATTTTATAACTCATTAATTCTTTTAGTCTTGCAAAGATTCTCATCATCATTTGGCTTTTTGAAATATGCACAAAAGATTTTGTCCTTCTTTTCATTACTTCCCTTCTTGTTGGAATAAGAATCACCTTTCTATGAGGAGGAATGGTTTGTCTCAAATTATGATTTCTGCTTCCACTACTTCTTCTTATTGTTTCTTTTCCCTCCTTGACTTGATTGGTGCTCATCACTAGCTACCAAGGCTTTGGTATTTGATGGCTTGAGAAGTCCTAAATCCATCAAGTGAGATTGTTCAACAATCAACATCTCTACAAATGCATCAAATGAAGGCTTCTGGTAAGTAGATTCCATGGTCAACCTATGAGTATTAAAACTTGAAACAAATGAAGCATACTCTGAAGGTAGCCTCTTTAGGATGTGATGAATCAAATTTAATCCTTCATGGGATTTCCATAATCTTTAAGAAGTGCCCTATACTCATTGGCTTTGGTGATGTAATCCTAAATTGTGTCAAAATTCTTTGGATCCAAGAGAAGTAAATCATCCTCAATCTGAAATCCCTTTTCTTCATCCACCTTACCATATAATGTTGCAAGTTTATCCCAAGCTAGTTTCGATTCTATGCAACTAGCAATGTGAAATAAGAGATCACTATGAACACAATTCCTAATGACTTCTAAAGCTTGTTTGTCTTGAGCTTGCCAATTAACGAGTTCTTTAGCATTAGTAGGTTTGGTAAGTGTACCATCAACATAAAGACTATATCCATTTTTCCATTAATCTACTCCATGCAATATCTTTCCATATAGAATAGTTGCGTGAAGTTAGAGGTGGGCATTTAGATGAAAACATGATGCAAAAATGAAAAGAGCACAATAGAGAGACACAAAAACACAGTACACACTCCCCCTTTTCACTCAATCAAAAGACACCCACCCCCCCCCCCCCCCCCCCCAAAAAAAAAAAAATGCTTTTGGCACTTTATAGGTAGTGCATGTACAATGGGCCTCTTGTCAGAATGAACAAAGTGGACTTTTTGATTTTGCTTTTACAACTGCCTTTTGAGGCCCAAATCTATCACTAAGCACTATAGCTTAGATGTACAAAAATTCTGAAAAATAATCAAATCTTTACAATGCAAAAAAAAGCCCTAATTTTGAAAGTGAAAATTTTGTCCACACAACCCTAGAATTTGACTACACATCTGGATAGTAGACAAAAAATAACACCCTTTGAAAAAAAATAGAAACTAAAATAGTGACCAAATATGCCCATACAGAGCATTTGAAGTTGCAAAATGCAGGATTATGTAGGTACAGTCACCAAAAAATGCAATTTCTACAAAATCCTTGCACCAAAACTAGAAAACAACACCACCATTATAAAATTTAGGAAATTCTACCCAGTTTCAAAAAATAATTGCACCTGAATCGGAGTCTGGATGACCAAGTTATGGGCTCGCAAAGTCAAGCTAGAAAATCAAAAAGCAATCTGGAGAGAGGTCTAGTAGGAAAAGTATGAGCTTAAATTTGATGGTCAAATAGCCATCAAAATAGTTCAAAATAGCTTGGTTTTGATGGTCAAATGGTCATCAATTTTGACACAGTGAAATGCTGACATCAGCAAAAAAATTGGGCCCCTTGTTGACATGTCACACTGATTGTACCATCCATAATGTACAGACTGACACATGTCATATGGTAGTGGGCTGATGTGTTCATATGGACCTCTATGTAGGTTGTTGATGTAGGCACCATGTGTTCTCTAACTGGTGTGACACATGGAGAACAAGTGTCCTCTGGGGAGGTGACTAGGCCTGTCAGCATGGTAGTGGGTTGTACACATGTAGGCTAGTGTGCACGTTGAGTAGGACTGACTGGAATCCCATGGAAATCCACATAAGCAATGATGTGGCCTCTACAGTAGAGATGACAGGTGGTGGGATCTACTATCTAGAACAATAAAGAGACACTGTGTGGTGCTATCTGCTTCACTGGCATAGAAAAAAGTCCACATGGTCATGGTTAGAGATAGTCAAGTGTAGTTGCCAGAATTCATTTCAGGGCCAAAGGTTTGTCAAATCGCAGGGGCTAGATTATTTTTTGGTGAGTATTAATTGGGATTTTTAATCCCATATTATTGTGATGGGAAACCCTTATAGGGTTTAAATGAGTTGAGATAGTGATTAGAAGGTAAAGAGGTGCCGTCGGGAGTGTTGGGTGGTCACTATTTGGATGGTTGGTAGGAATATTTGCCAAAATTTGCTAGGTGGTCAGTGGAGTTTGATAAGACAATTGCAAAAAATGAAAGGTGCCCATAACATGGTACAACTTGCAATTAAATAAAAAATTCCTCTACACACAATCAACCTCCAAATGGCAGAGCCGAGGTGTCACTACCTAGTTCTGCTAAAAAATATTTCTCTGCTGGGTGCTTGAAGGGAAATTTTTTTTTTTTAAAATGTGTAGTCAAAAAAGTAGAGAAAAAAATACAAATCCAAAAATGAATTAATGAGATTTGCAAATGACCATACCTGAACTACAAATCGACACCTCCAAGTGTTGATTTGCAAAAACAAATTGCCTCACAATCAACTTTGGGCCAAGATAGCTGAGTTTATAGTCAATTTTCACCAAATTAGATTCCATATGCAATGATGAGGTCAAATCTGGCTATAAATACTCACAATTTTTGCAATACTCTAGATTTGGGCTGAGGTCCTAAAGCAACAATGGTCTCGAATGATTATGTGATGAGAAAATCTCCAAGCTCTGATACCATGTAGGAATTTTCCTAAGGGAAAAATTCACCCAAGAACTAAGAACTCAAACACAAACACAACTATAGACTAGAAAGGAATATGATCAAAATAAAAATGTATTCATTCAATATGCATTGTGAAAGTACAATAGGAGTGCCTGTATATAAAGGCCTCTGAGATACATCTAGAATGCCTCATAATCAGCTATATGATATGTCATACAACTAGGCACATGTCCACCAAATATGGGTTCTCCTCCATTATGCATGGAAGTAAGTGCAGTGATTAGAGGATAAGCCTACAAGGGTGTGACATGAAAATTAGTGTTGTAGACACCATGTACTAAAATAGATTTTCATACTTTGATGTTGTCAACATGATAACTCCAAAAGGTGTGCAAACGTCTATGCATCTCACAAAATAAAAAAATAAAATAATGCATTAACCTAAGTAAACTTAAGTGTAAATAGTGAAAACTTATTTACACCAACAATGGCTTTACTCCAGTCCTCATTTTCTAAGGCATCTTTCATTTTCTTATGTTCGTGCATGCTTAGAAAACATGTATCACTTCTTAGCATGCTCCTTATCATTGGTCTAGCATCTTTGTCTCTAATATTTTTTTTTAGCAGGGTGATGTCTTTTACATACTCTAACAATCTTGGTTCTACTCTACCTTCCTCATTAGGTTTTTCAACTTCTAAATCACTGTGTACTTCTTTATTAGGTAATTAAACATCTCTTTTATGTACACTTATCTCAGAATTAGAATGTGTCTCAGCTTCTATTTGTAACTTGGTTCCTAATTGTAGCTCAGTTCCTAAATGCAACTTGACATTCATTTTATGTGACTTGGCAGTCACTAAAACTTGCCATTGATTTGCAACTTGATTTATAGCATCTTCATCAAAAGAAATACCTTCATAATAGTATAAAAAATATTTTTTATTCCTCTGGTTCCTTCATAGGTTCAGCCTCATGTACCTACGTACATTCATCAAACTTCACATTTGCATTTTCCACAACTTTTTTAGTGTTATTATTTAAAAATTTATATGCTTTACTTCTTGTGGAATTGAAAAGGAATATACCTTCTTCACTTTTAATATCTAATTTACCATTCCTAAAATCCTTAAGAATGTAGCACTTTCTTCCAAATACCTTAAAATATTTTACATTGGGTGAGTATACACATCATAATTCAAAAGGTGTTGAATGAGTACTTTTCTTAACTTGCACATGGTTCAAGGTATAAACAATTGTACTTAAAACTACTCTCTAGTATTTCAAGGCAACATCCTACTCCATCATGAGTGTCCTAGCATAGTCCATTACATATCTATTCCTTCGTTCATAAATTCCATTTTTTGAAGGGGTGCTAGGTGCAAATGTCTATCTTTTGATTCCTCTGTCATTATAGAACATCTCAAACTCATTTGATGTAAATTCTCCACCTTTTTCAGATCTTAGTCATTTCAAGATTTTTCCTCTCTCCTTTTCAACTCTAGATAAGTACCACTTAAACATTTGGAAGGCATTAGATTTCTATTTTGAGAAACATAATTATCATCGTCCTAGAATAATAATCAACAAATAGGATAATGTACTTGTTACCCTTGTAGCTTTGCACAATAATTGGTCCACACATGTTACTATTAAAAATCTTAAGAATTTATTTAGAGGTGTGAGTCTTACTTTTAAAACTAGATTTTGTCATCTTGCCTAACTGACATTGTTTGCACATTATATTGTTAGGTTTCTTCAATTTAAGTAAACCTCTCACTCTTTTAATGTTATTGATGGTAACCAGGTTATCAAAATTAACATGACATAACCTCTTGTTCCATAAACACACATCATTAAATTCTACAACAAGACAAGTAGCATCCTTCATATCAAGATAAAATAGATTACCTCTGGTTTGATCACCTTTCCCAATTAGTTTCCCATTAGTATCGTAGATTTTAGCTATCTTGTTCTCAAACTGAACTTTACAACCTAAACTATTCATTTGTGACACACTCAACAAATTATTGTTAAGTCCTTAAACATAATAAGTATTTTCACACAAGATCTTTTCTATAAGTTTGATAGATCCTTTTCCTTTTATCAAATAGGGTGTGTCATTACCAAACCTTATACTATTTCCATCATAATAATTCAAGGTAATGAAGTTACTTTTATCTCTAGTCATGTGATGTGAACACCCACTATCAATGATCCATCTATAACTCTTGTTCACATAAGACACTAGTGTAGTTCCCTCTCCTCATCAGATTCATCCTTCATTGCAACATACACCACTTCATCATCATGGTCATCAAATCCATCTCTAGTTTCCTCTTCTGTAATGTAGCAAGACCTCTTGCCTTTGTCTTTTTTATCTTTGTTATCCTCATCTCTTTTACTTTTGTATTTGTCTCAATTTCTATTGTTATTCTTCTTTGGACATCTAGCAACAATATGACTAAGATCATTGCAATTAAGAGACATGATAGGTAACTTACCTATGAATTTTTCTTTGCCCCTATGAAATCTCATTACTAGCAATGCTTCAAGTTGTTCTAAATCTTAGTCATCTATATCACTATCACTAGAAACATATTTGATCTTTTTCTTCTTCTCTTTAGGTTCCTTTAATGACAACTTATCTTTGAAAGTAGATTCAACATTGTCAAATTTGAAATTATCAAAAGTAGAGAGTTCAAAGGTAGCAAGCCTACCTACTAAACCTTCAAGAGTTAGATTAGAACCTAGTATACATCTTAAATATTGTATGGAAAAAAATCTAATAGCATAGATGGGAAGTTTTGTTCTTAGTACTTTTCTTAATACAATATCATCATCAATCTTACCAGTAGCTCCACTTATAGCCTTAACAACATGTTTTATTCTAGAGAAACATTAAGCAACATTTTCACCTTCTTACATTCTCTTATCATTGAACTTACCTCTAAGACTTTTAGATTTAGCTCTTAAGACATTTGCATCTCTTCCATAAATGGTGTTAAAAGAATCCCATATCTTCATTGCATAATCACAACCCTTGATTTCATTGAACTCATCATAACTTAGGATAGGGGAAATATCCAACATTTTTTGATTGTGTTCTTTCTTCTATTTTAAATAATCAGTAGTTAGGGCTCTAACAGGATTGACATGCTCAATAATGATGGTAGATTGTGCAAGTCTCCAAGACCTCCTAGGAGTAGCTTCATCAGTCTTTGATATGTAAGGAAATTCTCCTTATTGAGATTGGGTACATCTCTTTTTGACATCTTGATCTTTTTCTTATAGTACCTTCAAACTAGTCTTCTTAAGCACTATGTCTCTGACACCAATTGTTGGAATTCTTTAGAATAACTAAGAGGGGGGCATGAATCAGTTATCCAAGGTCTAGATGTATAAATAAAACTTTTTAATGCTTATTAGACCCATATCCATAAAAATTTATTATGCATGCATCCATTAGATCATACAACTCTTAAATTTTATAGGTTACTATCCTAGGTCAAAACAACTTTGCAGAAATGTAAACATGAAACATAATAGATTCAATAATACATTTGACATAAGGATTTTATGTGGACACCCAATTTGGGAAAAAACACTAGAAACATGTTACTAATTCGCTCTCTTCTGAAGTGATGCCTTGTCAAAGGCCAACCCTATTAAAGGTTCCAATACACACTATTAAATGTGACCTGGTTAGAGGATTTCAATCACATTGTTAGGAGTGAGCCTTTTTAGAGGACTGTAGACCTTTCACTTGGAATGTCACTTAGTTAAAGGATTTACAAATTAATATTAGGTTAACCTTAATCCAAAGGATTTACCCTAGACTGATACAATGATTAGAAGGTAAGAGTAAGGCTTAATCTGATAACAAATCTACAACTCACTTGCAGAGTATAAATCTTTATTTTAGTCCACCATTCTGCTTAGATTTCACACACTTCAGCTCTCATATCTTGTTCACCCTTCAAGCATTCATATTCTTAAGCTTTCTTGCTTTGCATGCCAATTATAGTGTCTTCTATTTGACCACTAAATGAAGAAATACCCTAGACTCCTTGTCTTTCTTAGGTTCTCACACATGACAACCTTTTCTTCTAACTAGCTCTCTCTATAAATAAAGATTTAAGATCTTTTTTCATTTAACCACAATCATCCATTTTAAAGTTAGGTAGGATTAGGTAGTATACAATAAATCTACCCACTTTTCCATTTGGTTCCTCTAGAAACTTCTTCCTCGATCTTCCTTGAATTTTCTATAAAATGGTTTACCTTGAATTCTATGCCACTAGCTCATCATAGCTATCTTCCACACAATTCACACAATTCAAGAAAACAAAATAGTCAACTCAAATTCGTCAAGTCTATGATTAACATAAATATTGGTACTCGACATCAATATGTTATCACTTGGCTTCCATACTATTCTTCCACTCAGTCAACACTAGTTTATTCGACAAATATTAAAATTTACTGATGCTTGGCATCAACTAAAATTTAAACAACTTACACTATATTCACTTAGCATAGATTGAATCTTTACTTTTCTTGGCTCTAATTGATTTTGTGCTCGTCTTGCACTAACTTTTCTTGGTACCTATTGTGCACTCGGTCAAGCTTGGTAGACATAATTCTTCTTACTTGTTCTTCTAGAATTAATCAATGTATCCAACCTTTGTAGCCTTAAGTAGATAAATAATACAGAGTATGTGCAGGATCATGGTCAACCAAACTATGGCCTTAAGTGGCAATGAAAAACTAGCAAATCAGGGTTATGTCAACTTGACACATAATTTTAAAGTGGTTGTAAGAAAATAATCTATAGAAAATTGAATGTAGTTTCTAAACTACTAGGCCTTATTTAGAGAAAAAAAAAATTGATTGGTCAAAAGTTTGGATTTTAATACAATACTACGAAAATTTTAGGGCAAAAATAAAAATTAGGTGTATGTCTGACCACCTTAATCAAAATCAAATGATAATATTTTTTAATATAATTATAGATATAAAAATTAGACTCATGCCTAGATGTGACACATATTTTTGGGTATTTTTATTCCAAACAAATAATTAAATATGAAATTTCTACTAAAACTTTTTCAAAAAAAAACTCCCATGTCTGACCACCTTAACTAACTGAAAACTTTACCATATTTATTTATTTATTTTCCTTATACTATGCAAAGCATAGAATGTGACACAAATTTTGGATTTAAAAAATGTTATACCATTTGAAAGCTATAGCTATTTTTCAATCAGTATTTCAATGAGAACTTTACAATCATCTTCATTGAAAATTAACTAATAAATACTTATCAAACTCTGAATTTGATAGCAATTATATCGATGGAATCTCAAGAGTGTCATAAAAAAAACCGTTTCATTTCAATCAATTTCAATGAAAACAACATTGTTAGATGGCTACCAAAAGTCTAAGTGTCAGTGAAACCCTTCTCAAATACATTTTTGGGTTGACCAAATAGGCTTGATAAATACTAAGCCTAATTGGATAACTAAAATAAAATTGCATATCCGATCTGTAATCAGATACCCAATATGAAATCGAGTATCTGATCACTATGAGTTTTCCAACTGCAATTTTGGAGAGAAATTTGAGAGGGAAACTTTAGAGGGTTTTAGAGTGAAATTTATTTGAGGGAAGTGTGGATGTTAATATTATTATTACATATGATTATTATTATTATTAACTATTGTTATATATAGTAATATGTATAATAATTATTATTAAATATAATATAGTTATAAATATTATTATTATTATAACTAAATATAATATAGTAATATATATGATTATTATTATTAAATATATAATCTAGTGACATATATGATTATTATTTTTATATAATCTAATAATATATTATTACTAAATTAAAATATACAATATTATATTATTATTAAATATAATATTGTAATGAAATACATCGAAAGAGGTCATAGGTTAACCTATGACACCTTTCGATGCATTTCATGACAACATATGTCCCTACGGCCACTAGTGACCCCCTTTCAATGCATTCCTAAGGGGTCCTAGGGCCCCTATCGACATATGTTGTCATAAAATGTATCGAGAGGGATCATAGGTTAACCTATGACCCCTCTCGACACATTGTAACCAACCAAATGCATCTCTAGGGGTCCTAAGACCCCTAGGGACATAGGTTGTCATAAAATGCATTAAGAGGGGGTCATAGGTTAACCTATGACCCCTCTCAACACATTGGAACCAATCAAATGCAGTGATAGGGGTCCTAGGGCACCTAGGGACATATGTTGTTGTGAAATGCATCAAGAGGGGTCATAGGTTAACCTATGACCCCTCTCGATGCATTAGAACCAACCGCATGCATCCCTAAGGGTCCTAGGGCCCATAGGGACTTATGTTGTCATAAAATGCATCGATAGGGGTCATAGGCTAACCTATGACCCCTCTCAATGCATTAGAACCAACCAAATGCATCCTTAGGGACCCTAGGGTCCATAGGAACATATTTTTTCATGAAATGCATCGAGAGGGGTCATAGGTTCCTCTCAATGCATTGGAGCCAACCAAATGTGTCCCCAAGGGCCCTACAACCCCTAGGGACATTAGTTGTCATGAAATGTATCAAGAGGGGTCATAGGTTAACCTATGATCCCTCTTGATGCATTAGAACCAACTAGATGCATCCCTAGGTGTCCAAGGGCCCCTAGGGACATACGTTGTCATATAAATACATTAACCTATGACCCCTCTTGATACATTGGACCAACTAGATGTTTCCTAGGTGGCCCTTGGACCCCAAGGAACATAGGTTGTCATGAAATGCATTGATGCATCAGTAGGGGTTCTAGGGCTCCTAGGGACATACGTTGTCATAAAAATGTGTCAAGGGGGGTCATAGGTTAACCTATGACCCCTCTTGATACATTGGAACCAACTAGATGTGTCCTTGGTGGCCCTAGGACCCTTGTTGACATATGTTATCATGAAATGCATTGATGCATCAGTAGGGGTTCTATTTGTCATAAAATGCATCAAAAGGGGTCATAGGTTTGATGCATTGGAATCAACCAAATACATCCCTAAAGGTCCTAGGGCCCTTAGGGACATACGTTGTCGTGAAATGCATCGAGAGGGGTCATAGGTTAACCTATGACACCTCTCGATGCATTAGAACTAACCACATGCATCCCTAGGGGTCCTAAGGCCCCTAGGGACATACATTGTCATGAAATGTGTCGAGAGGGGTCATAGGTTAACCTATGACACCTCTCGATGTATTGGAACCAACCAAATGCATCCCTAGGGACATACATTATCGTGAAATGCATCGAGAAGGGTCATAAGAAAACCTATGACCCCTCTGGATGTATTAAAACCAACCACATGCATCCCTAGGGGTCGTAGGGCCCCTAGGAACATACGTTGTCATGAAATGCATCGAGAGGAGTCATAGGTTAACCTATTACCCCTCTCGATGCATTAAAACCAACCAAATTTATCCCTAAGGGTCCTAGGGCCCCTAGGGTCATACGTTGTCATGAAATGTGTCAAGAGGGGTCATAGGTTAACGTATAACCCCTTTCAATGCATTGGAACCAACCAAATGTATCCCTAGGGGCCTTAGGACCCCTAGGGACATAGGTTGTCATGAAATATGTCGAGAGGGATCATGGGTTAACCTATGACCCCTCTCAACATATTATAACCAACTAAATGTATCCCTAGGGGTACTAGGGCCCCTAGGGACATACGTTAACATGAAATGCTCCGAGAGGGGTCATAGGTTAACCTATGAGCCCTCTCATCACATTGGAACCAACCACATGCATGTTGTCATAAAATGCATTAAGAGGGGTAATAGGTTAACCTATGATCCCTCTTGATGCATTAGAAACAACCAAATGCATCCCTTGGGTTCCTAGGGCTCCTAGGGACATAAGTTGTCATGAAATGTGTCAATAGCGGTCATAGGTTAACCTGTGACCCCTCTCAACACATTAGAACCAACCAAATGAGTCCCTAGGGGTCCTAGGGCTCCTAGGGATGTACGTTGTCATGAAATTCATTGAGAGGGGTCATAGGTTAACCTATGACCCCTCTCAATGAATTGGAACCAAGCACATGCATCCTTAGGGGCCCCATATACATTGTCATGAAATGCATAAAGAGGGGTCATAGGTTAACCTATAAACCTTCTCGATGCATTGGAAGAAACAAAATGCATCCCTTGGGGTCCTAGGGCCCATAGGGACATACGTTGTTGTGAAATGCATGACCCCTCTTGATGCATTAGAACCAACCAAATGCATCCCTAGGGGTCCTAGGGCCCCTAGGTACACACATTTTCATGAAATTCATCGAGAGGGGTCATAGGTTAACCTATGACCCCTCTCAACACATTGGAACCAAAAAAATGTGTCCTTAGGGGCCCTATGGCCCCTAGGGACATATGTTGTCATGAAATGCATCAAGAGGGGTCATATGTTAATGACCCCGCTTGACACATTAGAACCAACCACATGCATCCCTGGGGGTCCTAGGGTCCCTAGGGACATACGTTGACATTAAATGCATCTAGAGAGGACATAAGTTAACGTATGACCCCTCTCAACACATTAGAACCAACCACATGCATCCCTATGGGTCTAAGGGCCCTTAAGGACATATGTTGTCATGAAATGCATCAAGAGATGCATTGGAACCAACCAAATGCATACCTATGGGTCCTAGGGCCCCTAGGGACATAGATTGTCATGAAATGCATTAAGAGTGGTCATAGGTTAACCTATGACCCCTCTTGACACATTGAAACCAACCAAATGCATCACTAGGGGTCTTAGGGCCCCTAGGGACATACACTATCTTAAAATGCATTGAGAGTGGTCATAGGTTAACCTATGACCCCTCTTAACATATTAGAACCAACCACATGCATCCCTATGGGTCCTTGGTTCCCTAGGGACATACATCTTCATTAAATGGGTCGAGAGGGGTCATAGGTTAATGTATGACTCCTCTCAACACTTTGGAACCATCCAAATGTGTCCCTAGGGGTCCTAGGGCCCCTAGGGACATACATTATCATGAAATGTGTCACGAGGGGTCATAGGTTAACCTATGACCCCTCTCGATGTATTAGAATCAACCACATGCATCCCTAGGGGTCCTAGGGCCCTTAGGGACATACGTTATCATGAAATGTGTCGAGAGGGGTCATAGGTTAACCTATGACCCTTCTTGACACATTAGAACCAACCACATGGGTCCCTAAGACCCCTAGGGACACATGTGGTTGGTTCTAAGAACCAACCACATGCATCCCTAGGGGTCGTAGGGCCCCTAGGGACATACGTTGTCATGAAATGCATCAATGGGGATGCATGTGGTTGGTTTTAATGCATCAAGAGGGGTCATATGTTAACCTATGACACCTCTCGATGCATTTCATGACAATGTATGTCCCTAGGGGCCTAGGACCCCTAGGGACATATTAAACTATGACCTCTCTCGATAGATTGGAACTAACCAAATGCATCCCTAGGGGTCCTAGCAGCCCTAAGGACATACATTTTTGTGAAATGCATCGAGAGGGGTCATAGGTTAACCTATGACCCCTCTCGATGCATTAGAACCAACCACATGTGTCCCTAGGGGTTGTAGGGTACCTAAGGACATACATTGTCATGAAATGCATCAAGAGGGATCATAAGTTAACCCATAACCCCTGTTGATGCATTGGAACCAATCAAATGCATCCCTAGAGGTCCTAGGGCCCCTAGGGACATACTTTTTTGCTAAATGCATCGAGAGGGGTTATAGGTTAACCTATGACCCCTCTTAATGCATTCTAACCAACCACATGTGTCCTTAGGGGTTCTAGGGCCCCTAGGGACATACGTTGTCATGAAATGTGTCAAGAGGGTTCATAGGTTAACCTATGACCCCTCTTGATGCATTAGAACCAACCACATGCATCCCTAGAAGAAATGCGTTGAGAGGGGTCATAGGTCTCAATGCATTGGAACCAACCAAATGCATCCCTAGGGGTCCTAGGACCCCTAGGGACATATGTTATCATGAAATGCATCGAGAGGTGTCATAGGTTAACCTATTACCCCTCTTGACGCATTAGTACCAACAAGCTTACAACTTTCCAAGCCAAATATTTTTAACAAGTCCTTCAAATACTTCACTTGTGAAATAAAAATGCCATCATTATTTTGTACAATCTGCAAACGTAGGAAAAACTTCATTTCTCCTATCATACTCATTGTTCATTTCTTCAAAAAACTTATCACTTGCTTCATCATAACCTCTAAATATTATGCCATCAACAAATATTACTATTATCAACAAACCATTCTCTATTTCTTTCAAATACAAGTTACTATCTGATGTACCTTTAGAAAATCCAAGTTTTGCCAAATATTTGTTCAACCTTACATACCACATGCATCCCGAGGGATTCTAGGGCCCCTAGAGACATTGGTTGTCATGAAATGCATCGAGACCCCTCTCATTACATTGGAACCAACCAAATGCATCCTAGGGATCCTAGGGCCCCTAGAGACATACATTGTCATAAAATGCATCAAGAGGGGTCATAGGTTAACCTATGACCCCTCTCAATGCATTAGAACCAACCACATGTATCCCTAGGGATCATAGGGGCCCTAGGGACATATGTTGTTATGAAATGCATCTAACCTATGACCCCTTTCAATGCATTGGAACCAATTACATGCTTCCATAGGGGTCATAGGGACCCTAGGGACATACATTATTGTGAAATGCATCGAGAGGGGTCATACATTAACCTATGACCCCTCTTGATGCATTAGAACCAACCACATGTGTCCCTAGGTGTCCTAGGTGCCCTAGTGACATACATTGTCATGAAATGCATCGAGAGGGGTCATAGGTTAACCTATGACCCCACTCAATGCATTGGAACCAACCAAATGTGTCCCTGGGGGTCTTAGGGCCCCTAGGGACATACATTGTCATAAAATGCATCAAGAGGGGTCATAAGTTAACCTATGACCCCTCTCGACACATTAGAACCAACCACATGCGTCCTTAGGAGTCCTAGGGCCTGTAGGGACATATGTTGTCATGAAATGTGTAGATAGGGGTCATAGGTTAACCGATGACCCCTCTTTACACATTTTAGAACCAACCAAATAAATCATAGGTCATAATAATAATAATAATAATAACATATATAATATATTTTGATATTATATTTAATAATAATATAGTAAAAATAATAATAATATATTATTAATATATATATATATAATATTTATATATTATTAATATAATTATATTATAATATAATAATCACATATATTAATAATAATAGGTCATAATAATATATAATACATAACAATAATCCTAAATAATATTACTCATCATACATTCCCCTTAATTCCCTCCAAAATTTTGGCATTGATATCGGATATTTGATCTAAAATTGGATATCTGATTTGTTATCAGATATTTGATCCTAGATCGAATACCTAATTAAACTGGCATGATTTTTCCAAAATATTCTTTGTCACTACAGACTCGACAACATCACTTTTTGTGGGCCATTTTCATGGGTTTTGGGAAAACTCATCCTTTGGGGCCCAAAGCATCGAAAAGGTTTGATAATATATCATTAGGTGTCAAATATTGTCATTCGAATGGGGAGCAGTAGTCATTGAAAGGATGAATGGAAAAGCAAGGTATCCAATGAAGACATTGTGGCATATAGGGAAAGGGACAAGTTAAATCACCAAAGGAAAAGACAAGGTATGTTAAATATGAGTCAAGTTGAAGATGAATTGGTCAAAGGTGAAATCATAGAGTCAGATAATGAATATGTGTAGTTGGGGAATGAAAATGTACCAATTGATAATGATAATGTCGAGATTGAAAATTTAGAGAATGAAAATTTGGAGGATGAAATGCTACCAAGTCATAATGTAAAATGCATGATTGACCATGCTGAACATGAAAATGCAAAAGAACCTTACATATCTCCTAATTGTAATCAACATGAAGGTTCTAGAACACCAAAATGGATAATTGAAATTGATGAAATGATTATTACAAATCTGGAAGGGGAAAAGTCAAAAAGAACCATTTGGTTATGGGCTTCAAGACTATATAAGATATTTTTTGGCAACAAGACAGTGGTGGCGCAATGTCATCTTTTTATGCACTTATTAAAGATGCAAAAGATTAGACCTATGTTTTCCAAATTGAAGATTCATGTCAATAAAAAATTAGAAAAAAAAGTCATTATTGTGAAGAATATTTTTAGTGCTCTCAATAGCATTGGAAAAAATAGCAGGGAGAAGGATAAGAGAGCTACTCAAAGGGTTATTACAACCTCTTTGGTAAGTCATCATTTCAGAAAGGGTAGATATATGAGGCAAACTTTTATTGACTTGAACCTAAATCATACTACTTTGACAAGAGCACTTAGTAGATGAGAGAAAATTGATGATCCTTTTCAAAATGAAACTTGGGCTTTTGGTGGGAGACTTCCACATTTTGATAAGAAGCTAACTGATGATGTGAAGGAAGAAATTACACAATTTTGGCAATCTAGCTCAAGAGTATCACCCAATGCTAAACACGTGTTAAAGTTGAGAATTGGCATTAGAGACTGCACGCCACATCCTAAACATTATTTGGTGGTAAGTCAAACTATGTTGTTCAAACAATTTAGAGAGAGTCATCCAAGTCTTCATATATCACAAAGGGATTTTGAATCTTTGAAGCCATTTTATTGTGTGCCACTTAAAATTCAAAATACTTGTTGCTACAAATATCATGTCGAGTTTTCTATGCACCATGAACTATTATGCTCCATGTATTCTACTTTGCATAGTAAAGAAATGTTGGAGAATTGTGGTGCTAGTGGGCTTCCAAAATCATCAAGAGAATTGCTAGATCAATTTTTATGTCATAGAGTTGATGGTTGTTTCTTTTATAGAAATGTTTGCTTAAATGAGAAGTGTTCAAAATGTGGTGACTTATCCAAAGTTTGACACATGTTTCCATGAGGGGTCCAAACAAGATCTTGGAAAGACAATACTAAAACAAAAAGGTATATGAAATGGTGAAATACACATTGAAGAGTGGGGGTGAGGTCTCTAGATGTGAATTGGTTGCAAAAGAAATTAGTGTGGCTAGTTTTATTTTAGATTTCAAGACAAATCTTTTTTTTAAGTATGCAAGACATAGTCATAGGTCTCAGTGGTTGGATCAACAATTTAGAATGTGTAAGGAGACTTTTCCCATTGGCACTATTATATTAGTTGTTGACTTTGATAAGAACTACACATTGCAACCTCAAAATGAGACACAATCTTAGTATTACAACTCCATTCATATTTCCATTTTCATCCACATAACATATACACATGCCCCTAATAGTGCGAAAGATAATCAGAAGATTATTAGAGAGTATCATTTTTATATGAGTGATGATAGATCTCACTCTCATGAGTTTCTGCAATATTGTTTTGAGAATTATTTTGATTTCTTAAAGGAGCATGCAATTTCTATGGATAGACATATCATTTGGTCAGATAATTGTATAGGTCAATTCAAGAATGCTTGAATATTTTATTGGTTGTGTAGGATGCATGTAGAGAGGGGGGTGCCTCATATTTGGAGTTTTTCTAAGTCTGGCCATGGGAAAGGGGAACATAATGCAGCAGGGGCATGTCGGAAGAGAGCTCTAGTTAAGGAGCAATTGAAGATTTCAAGAGCAAAGCTTCTTGATGCTCATAGCATTGTTGATTGGTATAGTCTAGCATTATCATAGGGGGGACTCTTGATTCAGTGGTATGTAGGTTCTTTTGGTTGGTTGAGGAAGGGTCCATAGGTGATAGATTAGATTGTGCTACAGTAAGAGACTCATCAAAAATGAATTCATTCCAGAGCTATGATTCTAGTACATGGACCATTTGGACATGACAGCTAGCTTGCTTTTGTCCTAGTTTTTTTTGGTGTGATTGGGATCATTGTGATTTGAGTGAGTGGGTGGACACATGGGCTCCACATTATATTACTCCATTGTCTATCATAGCCTCTATTAGAAATGATGACATGGAAAGTTCACTTGAGCATAACCATCCAATAGATTTTCTTCAGCCAGGACATGTCTTTACATTGGTTGCACCATAAGGGAATGATGAGAAATCTGATTATTGGTTAGCACATTGTGTAAGAGGTAAAAAAAATCATGCACATCTAATCACAGATGATAATGGATTCACATATCCTACTAGTTTAGTGGTTGTAACTGGAACATGGCTGTAGACATACATTCTTAGAAGGAATGAAATTCCTACATTTGAAGACTATCAGAAGCACAAAATAATTTTCATATATTCACATCTTATTATAGCAACAAATATAAACTTGTTGAAGTATCAAGGAAGATTACAAGTAAAAGAACTTTTTACTATTACTAATGTTGATCATGAAGCCTTGTTGGAGAACCTAAAATAGAGAGAGGACCCTACTGGAACACTCGACTAGGTATATTTACTTATGTTATTTTCCTCATAATGATTTAGTGAACCGATGATTATCTTGCTTAATACAATAAGTTACTAATATTTTTTATGATATTGGAATGTAGTTACATCATGAAGAGCAGTCATGCATGAAGATAAAAAGCTAAATAAGGAGTAGAATGAAGAAAAATCTATTATATTTTTGACACTATGATTTTTGAGAATACTTTTATTGATACTACAATTTTTGACACTACTATTTTTGACACAAAAATTTTTGGTAGTTGTGTATTGATGTAATAATAATGAAATACTTGATATATTGTAAATGTAAACCTGTTCATTTAATGTAAGAAACAAGGATGATTTTACTTAATGCAATTTATGTGGTGACACCTAAAAATGATCATTTTAATACATATTAACACCAAACTTGCATTGTGTCAAATGCCAAAAACTCAAGAGAGGTAAAAATAATGTTTTTTCTTTTAATACTAACCCTAGTGACACCCTTGTTCCAGCCATAGAGACCCTCGATCCACGGCCACCCCGTATCGAGGAGTCTCCAAGGTGCTCTAAGTGTGTTTTTAGGTCAATCTTCGAAGGATCATAACTTGGAGCTTGTGAGGGCTATTGATGAAATGTGAAATTCTATAGGATGGTGATGTTGAGGCCTAAAATAACCTATCTCATTTTCAAGATATCACATTCTATTTGGATTTAGTATAGTGATATTGCTGGATGCCAAAACTTGCAGTGTACCTCAGTTCATAGGTGCACCACAATGTAACTTTGAAATCATTGATCTTGGGATCAAATCATCAGCACCATTAGCTCTAGATGGATTGGTGAACCCTAGTGACACCCTTGTTCTAGCTGTAGAGACCATCCATCATCTACGGCCACCCCATACTAAGGAGTCTCCAAGGTGATCTAAGTACATTTTGAGGTTGATCTTTCGAGGGTCATAACTCAAAGTTTGTGAGGGCTATCAATGAAATTTTGAATGCTATAGGACAGTGATGCTAAGACCTAAAATAACCTATCTCATTTTTGAGAGATCACATTCTATTTGTATTCAGCACAGTGATCTCACTCGATGCCAAAACTCATAGTGTGCCTCAGTTCATATATGCACCACAACTTTGAAACTACTGATCTTGGAATTGAATCATTAGCACCATTAGCTCTAGATGGTTGGGAGAACCCTAGTGACACCCTTGTTCTAGCCATAGAGACCATCCATTATTCGTGGCCACCCCATACCAAGGAGTCTCCAAGGTGCTCTAAGTGCATTTCGAGGTTGATCTTTCGAGGGTCATAACTTAAAGCTCATGAGGGCTATCGATGAAATGTTGAATTCTATAGGACGATGATGCCAAGGCCTAAAATAACCTATCTCATTTTTGAGAGGTCACATTCTATTTAGATTCAGCACAACAATCTCACTTGATGCCAAAACTCGCAGTGTGCCTCAGTTCTTAGGTGCACCATAGCATAACTTTGAAACCATTGATATTTGCATTGAATCATCAACACCTTTAGCTCTAGATGGGTGGGTGAGCCCTAGTGATACCCCTTTTTTAGCTATAGAGACCATCCATTGTCTATAGCCACCCTCTACCGAGGAGTCTCCAAGGTGCTCTAAGAGCATTTTGTGGTTGATCTTCTAAGGGTCATAACTCGGAGCTCATGAGGGATATTAATGAAACATTGAATGTTATAGGATAGTGATTCCAAGGCCTAAAATAAACTATCTCATTTTTAAGAGATCACATTATGTTTAGATTTAGCACAGGGATCTTGCTTGATGCCAAAACTCGCAATGTCCCTCAGTTCATAGGTGCACCACAGCGTAACTTTGAAATGGTTGATCTTGGCATCAAATCATCAGTACCATTAGCTTTGGATGGGTAGGTGAACCCGAGTAACACCCTTGTTTTGGTCATGGAGAACATGCATTGTCTGTGGCCACCCTATACCAAGGACTCTCCAAGGTGCTCTTAGTGCATTTCAAGGTCGATCTTCTGAGGGTCGTAACTCAAAACTCGTGAGGGCTATCAATGAAATTTCAAATGTTAAAAGATTTTGATGTCAAGGCCTAAAATAGCCTATCTCATTTTTGAGAGATCACATTCTGTTTGGATTTGGGACAACGATCTCACTCAATGCCAAAACTTGCAGTGTGCCTTAGTTCATAGGTGCACCACAGTGTAATTTTGAAACCATTGATCTTGGTATCAAATTATCAATTCCATTAGCTCTAGATGGGCAAGTGAACCCTATTAACACCCTTTTTTCATCCTTGGAAACCATCCATTGTCTCCAACCACCCAGTGCCAAGGAATCTCCAAGGTGCTCTAAGTGTGTTTCAATGTCAATCTTCTAAGGATCATAACTCAGAGCTCATGAGGTTTATCAATAAAATGTCAAATGCTATATAATAGTGATTCCAAGGCCTAAAATAACCTATCTCATTTTTGACAGATCACATTCTGTTTTGATTTGGCACAGCGATCTCGCTCGATGCCAAAATTTGTAGTGTGCCTCAGTTCATAGGTGCACCACAGCATAACTTTGAAACTACTAATCTTGGCATTGAATCATCATTCCATTAGCTTTGGATGGGAAAGTGAACCCTAGTAACACCCTTTTTCTGGTCATGGAGATCATCCATCATCCGCAACCACCCTATACCAAGGAGTCTCCAAGGTGCTCTAAGTGTGTTTCGAGGTCAATCTTCTAAGGGTCATAACTCAAAGGTCATGAGGGATATCAATGAAACATAAAATGCTTTAGGAAAATGATGACAAGGTCTAAAATAACCTATCTCATTTTCAAGATATCACATTCCATTTGGATTTTGCACAGCAATCTCGTTCTATGCCAAAACTCACAATGTGCCTCAATTCATAGGTGCACCACAACATAATTTTGAAACTATTGATCTTGGCATCAAATCATTAGTTCCATTAGCTCTATATGGGTGGGTGAACCTTAGTGACACCCTTTTGCTAGCCACAAAGACCATCCATCGTCTACAACCACCCCGTACCAAGGAGTGTCCAAGGTGCTCTAAGTGCATTTCAAGGTTGATCTTTTGAGGGTCGTAACTCAAAGCTCACGAGGGATATTGATGAAATGTTAAATGCTATAGGATACTGATGTTAAGGTATAAAATAACCTATCTCATTTTTGAGAGATCACATTCTATTTGGATTCAATGCAATAATCTCGCTCGATGCCAAAACTCATAGTGTGCCTCAGTTCATAGGTACACTACAACATAAGTTTGAAACCACTAATCTTGGCATCAAATTGTCAGTTCCATTAGCTTTGGATGGGTGGGTGAATCCTAGTGACACCCTTGTTCTGGTTGTAGAGATCATCCATCATCTATGGCCACCCCATACTGAGGAAACTTCAAGGTTCTCTAAGTGCATTTTGAGGTCAATCTTCTAAGGGTAATAACTCGAAGCTCATGCAGGCTATCAATGAAATGTCAAATGCTATAGGACAGTGATGCTAAGGCCTAAAACAACCTATCTCATTTTTAAGAGATCACATTCTATTTGGATTCGGTAGAGTGATCTCACTCGATGCCAAAACTCATAGTGTGCCTTAGTTCATAGGTACACCATAGCATAACTCTGAAACCATTAATCTTGGCATTGAATCATCAAAGCAATTAGGTCAAGATAGGTAGGTGAACCCTAGTCACACCCTTGCTCTAGCCTTGGAGACCATCCATCATTCATGGCCACCTTGTACCAAGGAGACTCCAAGGTGCTTTAAGTGTGTTTCGAGGTCAATCTTTTGAGGGTTGTAACTTGAAGCTCATGCGTGCAAGCTATCGATAATCCCTTACCAAGTTTGGTGAACTCATCTAATTAAGAATTTAAAGTTATAGCAAAAATTGCTCAAAATTACAAAATTTGCATAAGTAGCAAAAGTTGCAAAATTGCAAAAGTTGCATAAGTAGAAAAAGTTGCAAAATTGCAATTTTGCAACTTTTGCAACTTTCTCTTGCAAAGTGAAAATGAGTGCACAGAGTTAGCTAGGGGTTTGAGCACAACCATACAAGGTTGGAAACACCTATATAAGGTGTGAAATGATAGCATACATTAATGAAGCTAGTTTTGTTAAGTGGATCAATATGGGTAATTTGATCAATGTGAGAAATGTATAGATGTTATTCATATGGATATGGTATTGGGAAACCAAGTTAAAATGGTTTAATCTAATCAAGTCTCTTAAGTTGGGATATTTTGAAGTTATGTTGAAATTGAAAAGTTGTAGTATGAGGATAGTAACAAAGTGAAGGGCTAGTTATCAAAGATTATGAGTCTAGGAATAAGTTCATGGTTGGGAATAGAATCCATGGTCGAGAAGTGGAGTCCTTAAGTGTGTTGAGATTACATTTGAAGCCAAGAGTTAGTTTCAAGGTTGAAGTTGGAGTTTAAAATCAAATTTGGGGTTATGTGAACCTTGTGTAGAAGGTTAACAAGTGTGTTTATGTCATGATAGCACTTCAAATTAAAAATTGCATCCAAATTTGATAATAAAGGTTGTTAAAATGTTATGCACAAATTATTGCATTTGAATTGAATATAACAAACATGATCAAAATTAATGATATTCCATAAACATGAACAATACTAGATACTAAATTAATATGTATATCATTGTGCACATAAATGACAAAAAAATATATCAAAATACATGTATCCATAAACAAATTACACAAATATATATCAAAGTTCATGTATCCATAGAAAAATTATAAAAATATATATCAAAATACATAGATTCATAAACAAAATGTGGCTGATCACACCATCAAAATGTGTATAATATCAATGTTTCTATAAACAATGTGGCATATTCCATCTCAAAATGTCTCATGATGCATCCTATGACAACTATTCTATCCTATACTACTAGTGGATGATCAAAATGTAACCTCTTCGCTACACGAGGTGGATTGGATGCCTCCTACATTAAAAAAAAAAAAAGGAAAACCCAAAGTTAGACTACTTAATTTATATGATTCTTTATATCTAACATAGAATTACTCAAATGCATAATGATATTTTTTTTAATGATATTTTATACTATTAAACTTTCATAATAAATACCTCTCTTGTCGACCTCCTACGCTGGTCAAGAGTCCTCTCGTATGCCCTCAGCAATGCTTGTACCTTGTTGATTGTGTCCTGTGTATGTTCAAATATGTTTGTTAGATAAATCTACAACTTACTAGTGTAGGCTCCTCCTCAGGATATAGTAGTTGTATCATCAAAGATACAAAACTCTCCCGTCCAACCTCGTGTGCACTAGGAGTTTCCTATGAGATACAAAATAGTAGTTGTTAATATCATGGAAATGAGTTTTGAATTTATTTATGAAGATAAGGAAAATAAAAAATAAATGATATTTATACATACAATGGGGCTCTTAGTGTGAATTGAAATGCCTGAGCATCTACAATGTGTAATTTGTATGGGCTCATCACTAGTAGCCACACCCTATACAATAAAGAATGTAATTAAATTTCATTACAACAAACATTTTACAAGAATTCATCAATATTTAATCAAATAAAAAGCACCTAATTACATTTCCTTTGTCAATTGGTCCTGGCTCATCCCCCACACTTTGTCCCCCAAGGATAGGTGGTACCTACAAGATAAAAGAAAGATTAGAAACCATATATGTTACAATATCAAATGAAAAAAAATAATGAGAACACAACATAATGTACTATAGATATCTCAAGACCAAATGAAATAGTCGAGAGCATGACATCATCAACATGTCTCAACTCCTCCCTAGTCATCAACTAAATATGAATGAAGCTCACATAAATGTATAAGTCAGTATGGCTTAAAAATTAAAATTACTCTATTATAAAAATTAACTTTAAATTGCATATGTGATAACAAAAAAATGTATACACATACCTACACAGAAGGAGTACATGCCTCTACATACCCCTCCTCTCTCGTATTAGGGTCTATAGCCTTTGCACATGCATCTATTGTATCCTCGTCTAATACAAATTGATACTCATAAAGATCACCTATGGGACCCAGACAAATATTCTTGCATGTAATGAAAGTATGAGGCACACAAATGTGTGATGAGCTAGCTGATGATGAACTCATGCTAGCATCATCAACACAGGGAGGCAGGACTGACCTAGCCTAAGATATCAATAGGCTACTCAGTCTATGGATGGCTCTAATGGTCTAAGAGTTGGCCTCTATGATAATATTAGGATGCTGAACTTGAGGAGGGGGGGAGATATTAGTAGGGGGGACAAAAGTGCCAGCTTTCTTCTTCTAGGAAGAGGATCTATCTTGAGGAGCTCCTAGTCCAACACCCATGTTGGGCTTCATGCTCCAATAGTTCACCTTGAGTTTCAACACAAATTATGCATACAATTTTCTAAGGAAATAAAATGGCACCTCTAAATTTCTATGTGGAGGGATGTCAAAACCCATCCACCAATGTTCCCAAAAGTTTTCACATATGGCGTCATTTGTGCACCATTTAATCAATATTTTGGGCTTTTTGTGGTCGACTGGTAAATCAATTTTTGGGTTCGCAAAAAGGGCAACTAAATCATCTTTACTTATATTGAGGACTGCAACCTCATCATAGTCCAACCCATCATCAAACATCTCATGCATTTTTTCATGCCAATGAAGAGCAACATTTTGTTCCTTGGTAAGTGTTTCAATGTTATCCACTATGGTGTTTAATGTGGATAACAAGAAGCTATTGTAGGTACAATGTTATATGTTGTTTGTAAAACCCTCAATTTGGTGAGATTTTCAAATATCAAATCTTTGATCCGAGGAGGGTTTTGAGGGGTAAAGGATCATTTGGTGGATGATTCTATGAGGACACCAGATCATTTGGTGAGGGGTTACAAGGAACAATATTCCTTGCCTCAGTATCATCATTTTGGTCAGCCATACCTATTAATTTGCAAAACATAATTTATATTAAAAAAACCTAAATTTTAACAATTTCTATCAAGAAAAATCTAAATTCTGACAAATTCAACTAAAACTAACAAATTTATAATAAAATTTGGTAAATTTATACTGAAATTGATTAAAAACATTTTAAAAATACCTATCATCGTGTATCCAATTACAAAACGGATATCTAAGCTTGCAAAATGTTATATCACTATTTAAATAGAAACCCTCGAGCTATTTTTTTAAAAATAATAGTACAATTATTGGGTATCCAATTTGATATTGGGTACCTGATATTATTGGATATCTAATTATATATTAGATATTTGATAATATCGGGTATTCGATATCAAATCAAATACCTAATAAGGGTTGGGGGCCTACTTTCCAAGTTTGGTATCAGGATGGGTGGAAAAAAGTCAAAGTGGATTTTGAAACTCTTTTAGAAATTTTTAAACTCCATTTTTGTCACACCATGATCCTACACATACCCTACACTACATCATCACTGTCTTAATTGAGTTAACATCTATTTTCCAAATACTCTAACAAGGTGGAATTTCTAGATTGAAGTGTCTAAAGACCTCTAACAAGGCCACTCCTAATAGGGTGAATAAATCCTTTAATAGGGTCACACCTAATAGTGTGTTTTGTAACCTTTAATAGGGTTGGCTCCTAATAGGGTTCACTTCAAAAGAGTGAAAAACAATAACTAGTTGCAATTGGCAAGTTTTCCCAAATTGGGTTTCCATGTTAAATCCTAGTGTCATATGTGTTCACGTTATTTTCTTTATGATTCTACAACTAATTTAATTAAGGTTAATGACATTAAACATCTTAAGAAGTAATATTTCAATGCTTATCAAGTTGCTACAATTCTTAGTGTTTGGCAAGTGATTTAGTGCTAACTGAGTTACAATAGTACTTTTAGTTTCAGTAGAGTTTGGTTTTGACTTGTATTAACATCTAAGGGATCTAGGATTTATTTGTGTGGTAACTAGTTCAACCCTCTCCTCTCAGTTCTTCTTCTTATATTTCCAATACAAATATTATATCATCAAAAAAAGTTTCAGATAACAATACCTCATTGTTCTTGCCAATTTTTAAGTACATATTATAATTATCATTTGTTCTTGTAAAACTAATCTTCACAAAGTGTTTATGAATGTTAAATATGATGAAAGATCAACCCCACAACTCTCAAGAATCACCTACATGCAAAAACATATCATAGAAAGAGAGAGGCAAAAAGCTATGGAGGTTGGAATCACTAGATCCATAGATGAGACATTCTTGATGAGAAAAAAAGAAAGATTTCTATTATCAATCATGAATTAATCTCAATGAATGTTTACAATAAGAGACTGTCCTTATAAAGGAGATCAAAACCCTAAAAAGGTCTAACCTAGGTTGTACAATAATAATTAATAAAAGAGTTAATTATTAGATGCCTAAAGTTTGGCTTAAGCAAACTAGAGTTAATTAGAAAAAAAATCTAATTACTTTAACACCCCCCCTTAAGATAAACTTAGGGAGTAGCTAAAAACCTAAAAAATACTACTAAAAGTAGAATTGGGTCTCAAAAACAAAGCTTGATGAGGTACCCAAGCACAACCAAACCTCTTAAAAGAGACTCCATAAAGAGATGGAAAAAATGCTAGAAGAAAACTAGTTAAGGATTGAAGAAGCCTCCAAACTAGGGAATGTCCTAGAAGATAGGAAGAAAAGATGATCATGAAGAACATCAATGAAGTATGTAGAAGTTGCAAAGCTCTATCAAAAGTAACTATTGATCTGAAGAGCCTCAAATGAAATAGAACATGACCAGGTAGAGAAGATTGTAATCTACATTGAATTAGGAGGCACATAAAGGAAAACAACTAAACTCAAAGATATAGATGGAATGAAATATCAAAGCTTGAAGAGTTGATCAATCAAGCCAAGGAAGCATGAGAAACAAAAAAAGAACCCCCCTATTGTAGACAAGGGTGAGGTGATAGGAAGCTAGAAAAGTGGGCCAAAATAATTGCATGTAAAGGAACCACGATCAAGATGCATAAAATAGTACATATATTTGTACTGAGGTGATCAATCTCAAACATGACAATAGGCTAATGTCATAGAAGGGACAATCATTGGACAAAGGAAGATGGCAAGCAAAGGCAAAACATCAACCCCCCATGGCACTCTAATTATGAGAAGTTCATGTACAATAAGGCACAAGATATGGTTAATCCTAAGAATACAACAATCTATACAAGTGTCCTCAAAATGACACTTCTTGAATCATAAGGAATAAAAAGGCAAACAACTAAAATGAAAATACAAATTCAATATGGTACATTATTTCAGGGTCTTTCAAGAATGCATACAAATGATGTATTAATAGACTAGAAAAGACATAAGACTAATACAATAGATAGCTCAAGTCATGATGAACCATCTAAAGCAAGAAAATTGATCCCTAGAGTTGAAGCAACTAAGATATCTACCAGAATGCAAAAATGCAAAAGACTAAATAGAATGTGCCTAGAGAAGAATTTGGAAAAATAACTAGCATCACTAGAAAGAGCTCAAAAAGAGCTTTCCAAAAATATAAATAATTTCCAAATTGGAGATCAAATGCTCAAGTTATGCCTCCCAGAGTGTAAAATTGTACCCATGACTTTAATAGTAGAAAAAGCAATAAAAATGAATTAAAACTAAAGATGTACTAACCATTGTGATGGCCTCGGAACCAACTTTCTAATGATATCTCTTTTGTGGAAAATAGAGTGCATATGCCTGAGATATGAGTACAAAAGAGAAGGTAGGTCCAAATAGATCCTAAGGAGGTGATAGGAACACTGATGCAATGTTGACATGGTGCTGATGTTAGCAACTAACAAGCCCAAATTTGATGGTCAAATGACCATCAAGGAAAAAATGCCAAAAAAATGACCCCTATCAAAAAAAAATCTAATTGCTGGAAATATTATGTCAGGCAAAGGGCCAGTGCTGGATTAAAAATTAGTGGCCAAAAAAGGCAAAGGCATCAAAAGAAAACAAGATCACTAGAAAAAATAATGTTAGTAGCAAAGAGTTGGAGATGGTAAAAAATAACTGGTGGCCATGAAGATGCCACATGTTTAAAGCCAAATTTCCTCAAGAAAGAGGGAAACTATTAAAAAAGAATCTCAAACCAATGATGTCAAAAGAACCACCATCAAAGGAAATAAATCTGATATAAATGGAATGCCTTCAGTGGGGGAAATATTATTGGTTGATGGCAATAAATATGTCTCGTTATGTTACAAAATGCCAAACAGCAATGTGTAGGGTGAGCCACCACATTAGAAAACATGTGTAGTAAGAATCGTAAACTAGCAGACTCATAAAGAGCATTTTCATGTGGGCTCGAAAGAAGTCTTCACAAGAGAATAGTGCCTATGAACAAAGAATGGAGTGCCAAAAATGAAAAAAATACAGGTTTTCCAATATAACTTCCATAGGCATAAGGAGATGCTCAACATTTTGTATGAGTTGGAGATGATTAAACTTCTATGAGGACTTCCTTTGGCACAAGGGGACATGCTTTAACTAGCAATGTGTTGTCAGTCTTTAGGGGGCTTGCAGGAAGTATAAGGTCTACATTTGGTCACCAAAGAAGGCCCAAAATTTCACTCCATGAAGATAGAGAAACGTGTAGTGGGGGTCATATTGAGTGGTAGACAAAACTCAAACATTACCTTCCTTATAAAAATGTAGTCTCCAACTCCATGCAAATCAAAACACCATGAAATCCAGCCACTCTAATTCAAAGTGGGATTATTAAATATTGAATGGAAGACTACATAGCAAGATAGAAATAGACAAGAAAATTGTCCCTCCATCCATTGATGTTCTTTAGTAATGAGAGCTAAGTGTTTGACCAAACTACTTTCATGTGAGTCATGATGTAGTACCATTTCTGATAGATCAATAACTGAAACTAAGTGTTTAATTAAAGAAATTTCATGTAATTCACTGTGCAGTAACATTTCCAATGGACCAATTTGGGGATGCATCCAACTATAGAAGAGATTGAATAATAATTTGATTAAAGCCAATGTTGATGCAAATCAAAACACCATTACCTTCCATAAAAAATGTAGTCTCTTATTCAAAATAGGAATATTGAATTAGACCACTTGAAAAAGTGGTGTGCTCACTCTAACTCCAATGCCTAAGTTTCAAGGGTCTCTACCTACTCCAACTTTTCCATGGGCATTTCCACACCACAAAGGTCTGCCAATTACACATCTACCAAAAAGAGGGCCCTTGTACACAAGTCAATCAAGCACTTTATAACCAAAAAACTCCCATGGCCAATCTGGCATGTTCTTCTCGAAAACTCACTAAATGGAACATGAACAATAGGTATAATAGACTACATGGGCACATCAATCGATTCATTTCCCAAAAAACAAGCACTCAATCCAAAAGAATTGGCATGCATCTGGACAATAAAATCCCAACATGGCAAAAGGAGATCGGCCTCACATATAGGTAGGTTGTGGGAGGAGCACCAAATATGATAGTGGGAGAAACTTTTGTTAGATTAAAGCATGTCCCATACTTAGAACCTATACTTTGACCCAATGAGAGGCCTAACATAGAAATTCAAATTCACATTCTGAGTAGCAGCAATAGCACCCGAGATCAAATCCCTAGACATAAATGAAAAATCTCCAAAGAAAGGTGGGTGAATTGAGCTACCAATGCATAAGAGGGTGTGTGAGGTGTTATTCCCCTCAAAACTAACACCTAATCCAAGAATCTCCTTGAGACATGAGATACAAAATAGCTACCTCAATCTGCATGCCCAAGTCAAAATGGCCTAGATGCAAAAAACTATTTGCCTTAGATTTTAACAATGTCCAAACTAGACATATTTTATATGGAAATGGTAGTTTTTAAGTGCTTTGAGATCAATGGTGATATCCAATTTTTCTCAAAGTACCTCAAAATTTAGTGACCCCCTAGATCTAACATAAAAAATTGCCTCAAGTTGAGATCTGAAAACCAATTCCAAACCTCTCAAGAATAGAACAGGGGCATGAAGATCTGAAGCTCTAATACCACATTGAATTTGATGAAATATCAACCCCACAACTCTCAAGAATCACCTACATGCAAACACCTATCACAAAAAGAGAGAGGAAAAAAGCTATGGAGGTAGGAATTGCTAGATCCATAGATGAGACATTCTTGATGAGAAAAAAAGAAAGATTGCTATTATCAACAATAAATTAATCTCAATGAATGTTTACAATGAGAGATTTTCCTTATAAAGGAGATTTAAATCCTAAAAATTTCTAACCTAGGTTGCATCATAATAATTAATAAAAGAATTAATTATTAGATGCCTAAATTTTGTCTTAAGCAAACTAGAGTTAATTAGAAAAAAAAAATTACTCTAAAAAGTGTGGTCTTTCATACAATCCTCTATGGGCTTGTTTCAAACCATATAAAGCTTTATGCAACTTACACACCATATTTTTCTTGATAGGATCTACAAATCCTTTCGGTTGTTCTATGTATACTTCTTCTTCAAGTATCTAATTCAAAAATGTAGATTTGATATCCACTCGATATACCTTAAATCCTTTATAAGAATAATATGAAAGTAGTGTTCTAATTCCTTCTAGTCTAGCTATAGGGGAAAATGTTTCCCCATAGTCAACACCTTCCTCTTGTGCATATCCTTTGCATACCAATCTAGCCTTATTCCTTGTGATCTCACCATTTTCATTCAGCTTGTTCCTAAATACCCACTTTGTTCCAATAATATTTCTGTCTTTAGGTCTGGGTATCAACATCCATGTTTTGGTCTTTTCAATTTGGTCAATTTCTTCAGTCATTGCTTGTATCTATTCCTCATTCTCCAAAGCATCTTTCATATATTTGGGCTCAAATTCATAAAGTAAGCATGTATCTTTTCTAAGTCTTTTTTCTTGCCATAACACCAAATTGTTTGTCTCCACTTATTTTCTCAAGTGTGTGATGTCTTCTTATATATTTTGCTAACAAATGCTCTTTTCTTCTTTTTTCTTCAACATGTTCATCTTGAAAAATGATTTCAAGCTCTTTCTCTTTCTCTTTCTCTTCAACAATTCTACTTATAGCTTATCTCCACTTTTTCCATGACACATTTTTCTCCATCATCAATGTTGTAGCACAATCCATGATTGCTCTATTTCTTCTTTCATCTATTCCATTTTGAGGAGGGGTCTTGAGTGCTAACATCTATCTTTTGATTCTTGTTTCATTGCAAAATATGTTGAACTCATTGGAAATGAATTCACCACCTCTATCAAATCTCAAACATTTTAGACTCTTCCCTGTTTATTTTTCAACTCTATCCAAGTATTAATTAAATGACTAAAAAGAATAAGATTTTTCTTTAAGAAACATTAGAGTCATCATTCTAGAGAAATCATCAACAAATAAAATGAAATATTTGTCTCCATAATATATTTGAATGCCAATGGGTCCACATAAGTTAGTATGAACCAATTCCAAAATATCATCAGATCAATATGTTTTACTCTTGAAACTATACTTTTTAATTTTTCCCAGTTGACATTGTGTACATGTAGAATTTTCAAGTTTCTTCTACTTTGGAAAGCCTCTTACTCTTTTCAATTTATTAATGCTAACCAAATTGTTAAAATTTGCATGACATAACCTCTTTTTCGATAACCAAATATCTTCATGTTATGTAATCAAATATGTCTCGTTAGATAAATCTAGATAGAAAAAATTACCTCTTGTTTGATCGCCACTTCTAATTAGCTTACCATCAACATCAAATATTTTGGCCTTTATATGATGAAATTCAACTCTATAACATGATTTTTTTAACTATGAAACATTCAATAGATTATAGCTAAGTCTTTCAACCTAGTAAGCATCATCACATTTGATCTTATTAATCAGTTGTATTGATCCTTTACCTTTCAAAAGACATGTAACATCATTACAAAATTTAACATAGCTACTCTTGTATGGTCCAATGCTCTCAAATTTACTTCTATCACTAGTCATGTGATTTGAACAACCACTATCAATTATCCATCTACCACTTTTATTCACATTCTCATCTTCATCACAATCTTATTTCATAGAAACATAGACAATTTCTTCATCATTACTTTTAGATTCAATGATAGTTTCTTCTTCAGTAGTATAACAAGATTTCTTACCTTTGTCTATGTAGTCCTTGTTCTTCTTGCTATCTTGGTCATATCTTCTTCCTTTGTACTTGCTTTCATTTCTCTCATCCTTGTCTTCTCTATCAAGACATCTAACAACAATATGACCAACCTTATTACATGAAAAAAATATTTTAGGAAGTTTACCTTGTATTTTCCTTTGCCTCTTCCAAGTCTTCTAGCCATTACTACCTCAAGTTTATCAAGTTCATCATCAAAATTATTACTATCACTTTTCACATGTTCACCTTTTCCTTTCTTGCTAAGAATCAATTGTGATTTTAAAGTAAATTCAATAGTAGCGGGAGTGTAATTATCAAAATTTGACATCTCAAAAGAAATAAACCTACCAATTACACCTTCCATAGTTAGGTCATTACCTAGTGTACATCTCAATTCTTGTATGGTAGAGACCCTAATAGCATAGATAAGAAGCAGAGTTCTTAATACCTTGCATATAACTATTTCATCTTCAATATTTCCATTGGCACCTCAAATAGCATTAACAACCTCTTTGATTCTTGTATAGTACTAAACTATATTCCCACCTTCTATCATTCTCATTTCATCAAAGTTCCTCTCAAACTTTCTAATTTGGCTCTCAAGACATTATCATCTCCTCCATATATGGTCTTTAGTTTATCCCAAATTTCCTTTGTATTCATGTACTCACTTATGTCATCAAACTTAGCATAGCTTACAACTAAAGGAATCTCAAACATTTCTTGACTGTGTTCTATCTTTTCTTTTAGTTATTGAGCAATTAGAGGGATTTTTATCATATTCACATATGCATTATCTAGAAACTCTAGTTTGACATCACCAATACCATCTATATGTAGCCTCACCAATATTTGTCATACTGGAAATTTTTCTTTGTTAAATGTTGGTACCTCCTTTTGCATCATGATCTTTATCTTTAAGTACCTTCAAACTTCTCCCTACAAGCACCAATGCTCTGACACCAATTGTTAGAATATTTAGAATAACTAAGAGGGGGTTCAATCATTTATCTAAGGTCTAGATATGCCAATTGAACAAATAATTACTTAAACAACTTTAGATCTTATCATTCCATAGCTATCCATAACATCAACTAGTTATCCAATGTCGTAAATGTAACAAACTTGTAGAATGTGAACATTAATCAATAAAAAACCATAAATAACATCCACCCAAGTTTGACACTAGGATTTAACATGAAAACCCAATTTAATAAAAACCACTAGAAATATGCCACTAATTTTGACTCTTCTAAAGTGAGCTTTGTTAGGAGCCAACCCTATTAAAGGTTATAAAATATATTATTAAATGTGACCTTTATAAAGGATTTAATTACCCTATTAGGAGTGGCCTTGTTAGAGGAATTTAGATCATTCCCTTAGAATGTCACCTTGTTAGAGTATTTACATATGATTGTTAGGTCAACCTTTACTAAAGGATTTCTAATATTGTTTACAATGGTTAGAAAGTAACAGTAGGGTTTTGATCTATTAAGTACAACTCACTTTGCATGTATAGATCTATGTTCATCTCAAGAATTGATTCACTATCTAGCCGCCATTGTCATCTATGTATCTAATTTTCTTAGAAACCCTTCGAGAAATCACACTTGATTTCATCTCAACTCATCTTAGCCTTCTGCCTAGATTTCCCACTCAATACCATTAGCAACTACTCCTATATTACTCTCTCTCTAGAACATCTTGAAAGTTCACCCGTTTACCTCCTTAAATAGATAATTATGATCTTTTGTCACTTAATCATCACCATAGATCTTAGAGTTTATGATTAGATCCGTCACATGCAATGAATATGATTGCCATATTGTTTATTCACTTCTTTTCTAGAAACTTCTCTTGGAATCCATGTATTAAGTCATTTACCTAATCCTCTCCTAATATTAAATGATCCAACTCATTGGTCCTTATCTTCACGCACTTTCCATTTTTTGGAAGTTATAATTTCTCATAAATAATTAAAATGTTGTTCCTTGATCAACACTATGTTCTGACACTCAATCATTATTGGGTTACTTAGTCACTACTAAACTTCTTGCTCAGCATGCACACTATCACTCAATTGATATTGATGCTTAGTCAACACATTTTCTTGTCTTTTTTTGGCTCTCAGTCAACACTTGCATCACTTGGTATGTACATTGAATTCTTATATCTTCCTCTTTATTTCTTGTTGAAGCCTATGCATTTGATTTGTCTATGATCACACCTTCAAGAATTGAACATTACTATCTTCTCCACTAGCAATATGATTTAAAAAATCAATGTATCTTGTCAAAATCCAACAAATCAAGTATTTATTTACAATTTCCTCTTCATAACTTAGTCTATCCTCTAGATATGATGCAGGAGCATCCAGAGGTATAAGGGCAATCCTGTGTCATCCAAAAAAATGTACTTAGACTTAGTTTCTGTTTCATGTCTTTTCATTTTTGGATACCCATTTGGTCAAATAAAGCTTCCAACTCTCACAGTTCAACTATCAGTGTGCTAGAAAATCCCGAAAAAATAGGAGCATGCAATTTTGCCATCATTTTGGTGACCTAGAAGGTGTGAATTGGCTAGATGAATGTAATTGTGATTTAGAGCATTCCAGAAAAAGAATCAGGTCAAAAGGCCCCACAGTTTGAAATTTATTGCCATTTTTCGAGTTTAAGTGACCTCTTAAGAATGCTTCAAAGTTAGGTTAGGGGTATTAAATGACCTTGAAAAGGGCCAAAAAATGGGGGACGAGTGAAGCAGCTATAGAGCACTTTGAGAGCTTTTCAAAAATGTAAACAGTTCATCAATCGGAGCTACGGTTCAAAAGTTATGCCTCCCGAAAGTTCAGTTACCATTTTTGGATTCTTCTAGATTTGCACCGACTTCTAATGTAGCTTCTGGAACCTTCTATTTGGTCAGTGGATGCCTACTAAGACTTTCTAGAATGTACTCCTAGTCCTTAACCCTCCGGGTCTATTTAAGGAGGTTTCTGGCAATGTAAGAGGCAGTTCGGAGTGGAGTTTGAGAGGAGGTACTGAAAGGAGAATTTATCTCCAGATTTATGCTATTGTAGGCCCTTAGGGCATGTTTTGAAGTTTATTTTCTCTGTACTATTTGTACTAGCTTATTTTCTTAGTTAATATAATTTCCCTTTTCTGTTGTGTCCATTTTGTTCTTGGGTTGTGTCCCCATCAAGATACTTTTTCTATGAACAACTTCTCAAATCCTCTTCATTAGTAAAATAGATAACACTTAGATCAAATAGAAATTTGTCTCACTAATAGGTTTGATTTCAATGATAACATAATAATTATTTCAATTGTAGTTTCCATTAGATGACTGGATTGAGAAGGTATCAACTATAAATGGAGTCATGGTTGGATTATATAAGGATATTTAGGATATGAAGAATAAATCTCAAAAGCAATTTTTGGAAGTAGATAACTAATATAGTGCTACCAGCCTAGAGATTTTTTGGGATGAATCATGAACTCTACTTTCTTCAGTAGAAATAGTAGTACAATAATTCAAAGCACTAATTGAGGTAGTTTCCTCTAAAGATGATATTAGAAAGATCTTCAAAACTAAAGAGGCACTCCTGGAGTTAGAATCTAGGCTAGAGGATTTTGCATATACTAGGTTGGAGATTGGTAATTACTACCAACTGGTGTGTATTAATTATGAGTCCATATATTTTTTGGGAACTCAAGAGATCATTTCCATCATCCAAAATTTCAAAACAACACATCCAAACATCATTTTGGTCCAAAGGGAAGAAAACCCATATGCTAGAAATTGAGTTTTGACACTAAGGAAAAAATTTTTAGTTTGTTCACTATCAGAAGGTGCACTTTTTAGAAGGTGTTCTTTTCACACAAGTGCACTTTTCACAAAGTGTGTCAAATCAAGAGGTTCATTGACAATATTGAAAATGAATCACTACAATGATAGTTAAGTGTCAATTTCTATTTTTAAGCATTCCATACACTGAAAATGTATTTTGATGGTAATTCAACTCCCACAAACACCTTGAGAAGGCCAAGCTTACATTTTTAGAAGTCTCAGTGACTTGTAGATCATCTCATTACTTCTATCTTCTTATCTTCTACTTCTTTTATTGTTTTAAATCATGTAAAGGATCATGCACCAAATAATTGATATAGAAAAGGATGAACACCTACTTAGCACCATTTAGAGATTTAGTTTGTATATAATTAGCTTTATTTTACTAGTTTTTAGCATAAGTTTGCATTAGAAGAGCTCTCATTCCTAACAAAAAATAAAGATAGGGTTTTTTTATAAATGCATGGATGTAATTTGTACTTCAAGCTGATATTTTAATGCAATAATAAATGTTATTGGTACTCTCATTCTGAGTCTAGTAAACCTTTTTGGGGTGTGTTATTTTTATGAATTCATGTTTATTAATAGTAATGGAACTAATGGTTTTATTTTTTTGTGATGATTGTGTGATATTTTAATTCTTGTGTTTGCCTTGTGTTAAATATATTGTTGTGATGAATTAGAAAAAGGATCACTATTGTTCTTAAATATTATTTTGTCTCATGTGCACACACTTTCTATGGCTACACAATTTGATGAATCATGAAACATCTTTCAATTTTCATTAAATTTCCCATTGATGATTTCATCATTGGAGTTGAGGAAGTGTTACTCCTAATTTCATTATTTTCCTACTAGTCCTTTTTGTTAATTTAATTTGTAGACATGTTGTTGCTTTGGCTCATGTTTTTTAGAAATTTTCCTTTCAATTATTTTCTTTAAATCTCTTGTTACTCTATCCTCATTATTTTCTTTCCAAAACACATGCTTAAAATAGGAAATCATATAGTTGCATTGATAAGAAGTTACATTCATCATGTAAAACCAAATGTGTGTGTGTGTGTGTGTGTGTGTGTGTGTGTGTGTGTGTGTGTGTGTGTGTGTGAGTGTGTGTGTGTGTGTGTGTGTGTGTGTGTGTGTGTGTGTTTTGGTTACATCTTAGCAAAGTTGTCCAAAATTGGTAGATATCAGCAAAGGCCTCTTTGTCAACATTCACATTTATCTTTGATTGAGTTACCTAGTAGATTGAAAAATAGCCATCCAGAACCTTGAGTTGGTCATTGATCAAATTTTCAAGAAAGAGATTCATGATTTTTTTTCATTAGCATTGTGTCAAATGATCACTCAACAAAAGTGGCACTAGAAGGAGGGCTGAAAACTATTCTGCCCAAAAAACTAAGTTTTTGCAATTTTTGAGGTTCTATTTTTTCTATGTTTGTTCACACTTAGAAGGTGCACTTTTCACTAAAGTGCATTTTTAGAAGGTACACAAACTAGAAGATCTTGACCCATTGTCTCCATTTTAGCAAGAATTAAGGTCTTCATCCATAAACATAAGTTCTTAGAACTCAATCACTTTCACAAGCCTCATAGTGATAAGGGGATACCAAAGCTCTAGCCACTCACATTTCAAATTCCATCATCTTCATCTATTTCACATTCAAACTTACCCCCACCTATCTTTCCACTAAATCCTCCACCTATGGCTTTCTCTAAAATTGTACTACATTCACCAATCTACCTACAAGGCCCACTCAATGAACTTCCCAAGAACCTTGAGAAATTTTTCCCAACGTTCATCTATGGAGAGACATAGATAGAATAAGATCACATATAAGGTTTTCAAAGAAATATGCAATCAAAAACAAATTCAAAAAGAAAATGTGGTCCTCTATTTTTCCCATACACATTGGGAGAGGTTGTATTTAACTAGTACGTGAACTTTCCATCAAGGTCTATTCCAAACTAGACAATTTTTTATAAATTATTCCTCGATCAATTCAAAAATATTCTTCAATCTTGTTGTGCTACACCACCAGTTCATATCTTTTAAGAGGGATCTAGTAGAGACTATCTTGCACTTCAATCATCATTTTCACATGGCATACCACAAGTTAAAAACCCCTTAAACAATACCAATGGGGGCTATAATTTAACTCTACCTAAACTCTATGGATCACCTCACTACTATCTTCCTAAGGAGATTTCCTGCAATAGTCATCAATACTTTGGAAAAGGCTTTTGAAGATGTGGTCACCTTCACCAAACAAACCAATGTCAATAGAGGAGGTGTGATGATTCCAGCCAGTGCCAATACAATGGTACCACCATACCTCAGATGAGCACAAGAAATTCTTAATCAATTCATTATGTTAAATATAGTCCCAATACAATAGGCATCAACTACCTCACCTCCAACTATAACCTACCTAGGATATAAACCTCAAAATGTTGTCTTCTTTGAGAAAAAGGTTACATCATCTACTGAGGCAAAGAGCAATGTTATGACTAAGTTAGACCTACTGAAAAATACCATGTCTCAAATAATCAATGAGCTAATGCATCTTTGGTTTTCGCAAGGGAAAAATAACAATTTATAAAGAGCTAATGCAGCCCTAAAGAACAATAATTATGGTCAAAATTACAACAAGAACTTCAATTGATATAATTTTGTGAGAAACAATTTTAACATTCTAGACCAAAACAATGGTTTTCAAAGGAAGAATCAACAATGGAATACTCATCCAAACAATGGAAGTATCCCTATAGACACTAATAATAATGCTCAATTTGTTGATATCAATCAACTCAATGAAAACTACAATGCACCAAATAAAGGTGGCATGTTCTTTGGTAGAAATCAAGAGATGAACTAGAATTCACACAATGCTAACAATGAGTCCTCTATTTAGTTCAACAACATGTTGTAGAATATTATAATCCTCTATAGAACACCAAAATGGGAGACTCAATAAATGAAGAATTCTTGTTCCCATTTAATCAAGAATCAAATCCTAAACTAGCTAAGATGATTTCTTTCCAAAATGATAATTAGAAAATTTTAAACCTACATAACCAAAGGGATACCATGACTGATGAAATTCCCTAGGACTATAGAAAACACCATTTGATACAAGGGTGAATAAAAATTTAACAACTACAAGAGCACCCTTGTCAGGATTAAAAAAACTTAGACAGAACAAAACACACCCACTCTACTAAAGAATCATGTGTGGCCAATAGAGAAGTACAATGCAATTAAAGAATAAAAAATAACTAACGCCAATATCTCTATGTACAATATGCTATAGAGTCAGAGGGAGACACTATTAAAGACCCTTGTTTTAGTCTATGCTAACTGATCAAGGAAGTATTGTACATACTTCATAAAAAATTTGGCCCATAGTTGACGTATGGCTGACATATGGCTGACCTATTGTAACCCTAAAGTGGCATAAAAATACTTGTATAAAAGGGCTTAGGGTTAGGGATTGTTTCATAGTTGTGATGTGAAATTGGTTCTTGCAATGGTATTGAGCTATAAGGGATTATGGATTGTAATCAAGTTGTAATCACTAGATCATAATAATATCAGACTTCTTGTTTGGTGGATGTAGCCTAGGGATTGGATGAACCACATTAAATCTTGGTGTCTTGTGTTATTTTCTATGTGATCTATTATTTTTTGATATTGTTTATATTTGCATGAAATTTTTATTTTTGTCTATGGTTTAATCCTAACAAGTGGTATCAGAGCGAGGTTGTCTTTTAGTTATCCTTTGCAAGAAGGTCTCATGATTGAGTGGGATTCTCATGGTTGAGTGAGAGTGATGGTAGATGAGGTAAGCTGAGGGTTGATAGGTTTAATGGGTAAAAATTTTAGTTATAGAAGATGCAAATGAAAGACTATCTTTATCAAAAGGATGTATAGAAGCTGTTGGAAGGAAAAACTAAGAATCAGGGATCTATGTCAAATGACGACTAGTATCTTTTAGACAAAAAGGCACTTGGAAGCATTTGATTATGCCTAGAACCATTAGTGGCATTTGATATTATAAAAGTGAAGACAATAGAAGAGTTGATGCAAACCCAAGAAAAATTGTATGAAAAGCCCTCTACTTCAAACAAGGTATTTCTCATTAAGCATTTATTTAATATAAAAATGGCAAAAGGTGGATCTATTGCAGATCATTTAAATGAGATTAATACTATTACTAGTTAGTTACCTTCTGCGGGTATCAATTTTGATGAAGAAATTAGGGCTCTCTTGATTTTGTGATCTTTGTCTTAAAGTTGGAATTTCTTGGTAATGGATGTGGGTAATTTTGTTCCTAGGTCTAGTACCCTAAAATATGATGATGTGATCAGTGTTATTTTGAGTGAGGAAACTTATAGGAAAAATTCAAGTAGATCTACATTAGGAAGTACTTTGAACACACAAAGAAAAGGCAAAATGATTGAGAGAGGAAGTAATTCTAGAAATCATGATAAATCAAGAGGAAAGTCAAAGGGGAGGAGGTCTCAATCAAGAGGACCAAAAGATTTTTGGTACTATGGGAAACTAGGGCATAAAAAGAAAGATTTTTGGACTTCAAAGAAAAATGAAGGAGATAAACTAGATGGAGACAAGGAGACAAATATCGTAAGTAACAAATCCAAAGAGGATGCTTTGCTTCTATCTTTAGAAAGTGTTGATGATTCATGGGTATTGGATTCTTGTGCTTCATTTCATGCTACACCTCATAGACGTTATTTTATTGATTATGTCCTAGGGGATATTGGGATTGTTTATTTTGGAGATAATGAACCCTGTCAGATTGTTGGAAAGGGAAAAGTTAAGCTTAAGTTGTAGAATGGGAATCATTGGCTACTACATGAGGTAAGACATGTTCCAAGGGTGAGTAGGAATTTAATTTCAGTAGGGCAACTCAATGATGAGGGTTGTGTAGTTACATTTAATGATAAAAATTCGAAAGTTTCAAAAGGTTCCCTTGTAGTAGAAAAAGGTGTGAAATTAGGCATCTTATATCTTTGTATAGGTCATATTGTTCTTTCTACTTTACTTGTTTCAAAGAAAAATGAATGTTCAAGAATAGTTGTTGTAGTTGAGCAAGGAAAACAAATAGCTACAGTAAATTATGATACAACACTATGGCACAATAAACTTGGCCATGTGAGTGAGAAAGGTATGAAAGTACTTCATTCAAAGAAAATTCTATTAGGTCTAAAAGGTGTTAATATGGATTTATATGAAAGCTATGTGTATAGAAAACAAAAAAGAGTGAGTTTTGTGAAGACTAGGAAGGAAAATAAAAAGGAAAAATTAGAGCTTGTGCATGCCAATGTATGGGGACCGACTCAGGTATCTTCCCTTGGTGGATCTCATTATTGAGTTACATTCATTGATGATGCAACTTGAAGAGTATGGGCTTATTTCCTTAGACAGAAATCTGATGTATTTAAAACTTTTAAGAAATGGAAATGCTTGGTTGAAAATAAGACCGGTAAGAAATTAAAATATCTTAGATTTGATAATGGTGGTGAGTATTGTAGTCATGAATTTGAAGATTATTACTCCACTAATGAAATTCATAGATAGAAAATTATTCCAAGGACTCCATAGAAAAATAGAGTGGTTAAATGCATGAACAAAATTATAATGGAGCATGTAAGGAGCATGAGGTTGCATGTTGGGTTTCCCTTATTTTTATAATTCTTTAGACTAATTGAGCGGGGGGGGGTGAATCAGTTATTCAAGGTCCAAATGCCATAATAAAACTTTTTCTCTTTTCCCTACAAATCCTTAATGGTGCATAACTGAACTTATCATGCATGCAATTTAAATATTGAAACAACTAAGAAAAGTAAACATGCATCACACCATAGCACTAAGAATTTGATAACCCAAAAACCCTCCAAGAATAAGAAGGTAAAACTGGAGTGGGGATGATACCCACAAAATAACTGCACAATTGATTTTAACCACTTTTGGTGGTCTACCCTGTGAAAAGCCTGCCCTGTTAAAGGCTACAACACATTGTTAAATGTGACCTTGTTAGAGGATTTCACCAAATTGTTAGGAATGGGCCTGGTTAAAGGACTTTGGAACATTCACTTGGAATGTCACCCTGTTAAAGGATTTACAATATGGCTATTAAACAAACCTAAGTCCATAGGATTTATCTTAACTATTACAATTGCTAGAAAGTAACAACAATGGCTTTGATCTGATTCAACTTACAACATAACTTGCAGATTACAGATCACACTTCAGTTCAATCCTTTGCTTGGCTTTTAATCACTTTAGTTCTGTTAGCTTGTCTTCCTCTCAAGCTTTTTTTCCTTGAGTCTTCTTTACTCATCATACCAATGCAATCATATTTGTGGTCATCCAGCGAAACAGAGTATTCTTTGCTCTCTTTCTCCTTAACACTTTTCTTTAGCAGCTCATGCTTTCATACTTTCTCACCACCACATTACTGCTTCGTGACCTTATGACTTCTTAAATAGAAATCTGAGATATTTTTCTCGCTCAATTCTCCCTCTCCAATTTTAAGGTTTCAATGGATTAGGTAGGATACAATGTATCTACCCCATATTTCTTCTTCATCTAAAAACCTTGTCTAGCATCCTGTTGTATTCGCTAAAAACCTTTTTACATGGTGTTTTGTGCCACCAGCTCATCACTCTTATCTACTATCTAGTTTACAAACTTCTAGGTAACAACCTTGTCGACTCAGGTCTGGCGAATCTTTGATTTCAAAATAATGCAGCAACTTGGCATTATTGGTTTACTAATACCCAGCTTCTTCTATGTTACTTGGCATTATCAGTTTACTGGCACTCAGCTTCTTTAGTGTTACTCGACACTTGATATTTTCTCGTCACTTGTTTTCTACTTGATACTTGATATTTGTTCGACACTTGTTTTCTACTTAGTACTTGATATTTACTCGGCACTTATTTTTTGCTCGGTACTTGATATTTGCTCAGCACTTTCTTATGAACTTAGTTAGGTTTTCACAAATTACTTAGCTAAACCCTTACATCTTCGATATGTTTTAGTGTGCCTATTATCTGTGTCTTTGAGTGTGTCAACAATACACTATTTCATCAATGGCTTAGCTAATCCTTGTACTTCATTACAACATCATAACTTAAACCTTTCTCTAGGTACTCTAGTTACATCTTATTGATTACCACCTCCTTGTCAGTCAACCAATTGATAGTACTTGGATTACTAAAACAATTGTCATTCCTACAAGTAGCAATTTTGACATCAATGACAAAACAATGATTGAAAACATTTTTTGCCAGTTTCGTCATTCTTATTCAATCATTTCCAACAATCTCCCTCTTTGGCATTGATGGCAAACCAAACTGATCATTTTATCAATTTAGTTACCATCAAAATTACATACATTTTTCTACCACTTTTTGTTTCTCCCTCTATCACCATGCTTGTGACTAATTTGGAGTTTCTTGTTTCTATTGTCATCCTCTGCATCACTCTTTTGATATTTCAATGATCTACTCTTGTTGATGTAGGGCAGCATCTTTGTTGCTTTAAACTGCTTGAGTTAGGGGCATTACCCCCAACTTGCCTCTTAGATATTCATAAGCATCCTTGGGCAGTGGTTTGGTGAAGATATCTACAATTTGTTCCTTTGTGTGAATATACTCCATCTTCACTTGTTTGTCTTCTACTAGTTCTCTAACATAGTGATACTTGATTGCAATATGCTTGGTTTTTGCATGCATTACTGGATTCTTGGATATGTTTATAGCACTTGTGTTATCACAATACAATATCACAAGTTTGGTTGCCTCTTCTTTCATTCCTTTCAATAAATGTGTGAGCCACATAATATTTGTGCAATTGACTGTTGTTGCCATGTATTTCGATTCTGCAGTGGATTGAGACATGCATGTTTGCTTCTTGCTAGTCCAAGTAACTAATCTTTTTCCTAAAAATAGTGCTCCTCTACTTGTGCTTTTTCTATCATCAATGTTACCTCCCCAATCTGCATCTGTGTATGCATTGAGCTCAAACTTTTCGTTCTTTTTATAACATAGACCAAAGTCATTAGTTCCTTTAAGATATCTCATTATTTTTTTACTACTTTGAGATGGTTCTCTTTAGGATTAGCAGAGAATCTAGCCACTATTCCAACTACTAATGCTATGTCTGATCTGTTATGTACAACATATTATAGTTTTCCAATCATGGATTTGTACATTTTTTGATTAACTTTAGCTGAAACATCATTTTTGGATAGCTTATGTCCTATTGCCATTGGTGTGTTGACAGGTTTGGAATCTTCTAATCCAAATGGTTTAAGTGTCTCTTTGATGTACTCTGATTGTGTCATAAATATACCATATTTTAGCTGATGTACTTGTAAACCAACAAAGAATTTGATTTCTCCAAACATAGACATTTCAAATTCATGTTTCATTTTGTCAGCAAAACTTTTGCAAAGCACTTCCTTTCCTACAAACACTATGTCATCTACAAAGATTTCAGATATAATAATGTCCTTACCTTCTTCTGATTTGATGTACATGTTGTTGTTGTCATCAGTTCTTTCAAATCCAATTTGCACTAGATACTTGTGAAGTCTCTCATACCATGCTCTAGGTGCTTGTTTCAGACCATAGAGTGCTTTATGTAGTTTAGAAACCATATCTTTGTTGTTTTCATCAACAAAACCATCTGGTTGTTCAATGTAGACTTCCTCTTCCAATATACTATTCAGAAATGTAGACTTTAAATCCATCTGATAGACTTTAAAAACTTTATATGTAGCATATGCAAGTAAAGTTCTTACTCCTTCCATTCTTGCAATAGGGTAAAATGTTTCCCCATAGTCTAATCCTTCTTCTTGAGCATAACCTTTACATACTAGTCTGGCTTTGTTTCTAGTAATTTATACATTCTCATCTAGCTTGTTTCTGAATACCCATTTGGTACCAATCGCATTTTTGTCAACTGATCTAGGAACTAAACTCCAAGTTTTGTTCTTCTTTATTTGATCAATTTCTTCTTCCATAGCTTTATACCAGTCACCATCTTCTAATGCATCATACACTATCTTAGGTTCAATTTTTCTTAGTAGGCATGATTCATTTCTTAGTCTATTCCTTGTCATTGGTCTTGCATCTTTATCACCAATTATCTGTTCAGCAGGGTGATGTCTCTTCACATATTTGGACAATCTTGGTTCTGTCCTTGTTTCCATATTTGATCTTTCAGATTCAGGATCACTATGCACTTCATTGTCAAGTAGCTCTATATTTCTGTCATGTGTACTAACTTTAGAGTTAGAATGAGCATTTCTTCATTCTGCAACTCGGCTTTTGAATGCAACTCGGCATTCACTAGTTGTGAGTCGACTGAAACTGAAACTTGTTGTTGAATCCCAATTTGATTGATGGTAACTTCATCAATAGGAATTCCTTCATAAGAATACACAAAGGTTCTATAGTCATCCATTTTCTTCAATTTTTTGACTTGGACAACTGCATGCTCATCAAATTTTACATTTGCACTTTCCACAATTTTGTCAGTGTTAGTATTTAAACACTTGTATGCTTTACTTCTAGTGGAGTAACCAAGGAATATGCCTTCATCATTTTTTGCATCAAATTTTCTATTTCTAGCATCTTTAAGGATAAAAAATTTGCAGCCAAATACTTTGAAATGCTTTACATTGGGTGAGTGACCATACCATAATTCAAAAGGTGTTGCATTTATACCTTTCTTGACTTGTACTCAGTTCAGTGTATGAACAACCACACTTATAGCTTCTCTCCAACATTTTAGAGCAACAGCCCTTTCCATCATTAATGTTCTAGGACAGTCAATCACAGATCTATTTCTTCTCTTAGCAATTCCATTTTGTTGGGGAGTTCTTGGAGCTGATGTTTATCTCTTGATTCCTTTGTCATTTCAGAATATCTCAAATTCATTTGATGTAAATTCACCACCTCTATCTGATCTCAGGCATTTCAAAAATTTTCTTGTTTCCTTTTCAACTCTAGCCACATACCACTTAAACATTTGAAAAGCATCAAATTTTTTCTTTAAAAACATAACAATCATCATCCTGGAATAATCATCAACAAACAACATTATATATTTGTCTCCTTTGTAGCTTTGTACTTCCATTGGACCACATAAGTCAGTATGGACTAACTCAAGTACTTCTTTAGATGTATAGTTTTTACTTTTGAAACTTGACTTGGTCATCTTTCCTAACTGACATTGTTTGCACATGATATTGTCAAGTTTCTTCAGTTTAAGTAAACCTCTAACTTTCTTCATTTTACTGATATTGACTAGATTATCAAAGTTGACATGACATAGCCTTCTATGCCATAACCATACATCATCAAATTTTGCAACGACACAAGAGGTATTTTCCAAATCAAGATAAAATAGATTACTTCTTGTTTGATCTCCTTTTCCTATCACTCTGCCATCAGTATCATAAATTTTTGCAGTTTTATTTCCAAATTCTACTTTGCAACCTACATTGCCTAACTGTGAGACACTTAGCAAATTGTAGTTTAGTCCTTCAACATAATATGCATTGTCACATGGGATTTGTTCTGTAAGCTTAATGGAAGTTTTTCCTTTGACTTGACATGGAGCATCATTACCAAATCTGACATAATTTCCATCATACTGAGTCAAGTTAACACACTTACTTTTGTCTCCTATCATGTGATGTGAGCATCTGTTGTCTATGATCCATTTCTCATTCTTATTCATACATGTTACCAGTATTTTTGGCTCTTCTTCATCAAATTGGTCCTTCATGGCCACATAGAAAACTTCATCATCATTATCATCAGAATCCTCTTCAGTAATATAGCACTTCTTCCCTTTGTCTTTGTAATCTCTCTTATCATCTTCTCTTCTATTTTTGTACTTTTTTCCTTCCTTGTATTCCTTTTTCTGTGTACACCTTGCAGCAATATGTCCTACTTCATTGCAATTAAAAAAAATGATAAGAATCTTACCTTTGAATCTTCATTTGCCTTTGTGAAATCTTCTAGCTAGTAGTGCTTCCAATTGTTCCACATCTTCCTCATCAATTCTACTGTCACTGGATACATGTTTCATCTTTCTTCTTTCTTTCTTTGATTTCACCTTATCAACATCTTTTAATGATAGCTTGACTTTGAAAGAAGATTCAACAGTCTTAGGTCTATAGTTGGCAAAGTTAGATAACTCAAATGCAGTGAGTCTACCTACTATGCCTTCAAAACTTAGATTGTTTCCTGGCACACATCTTAGCTCTTGTATAGCTGATAATCTAATAGTATAGATAGGGAGAAAGGTTCTTAAAAACTTACTATTAATAGTATCATCATCTAATTGACCATTCAAGCATCTTATTGCACTTACCACTTCCTTTATTCTAATAGCATACTGAACAACATACTCACCTTCTTCCATTTTCATATCATCAAACTTTCCTCTGAGACTTTCTCTTTTTGCTCTTTGGACATTCTGATCTCTTCCATAATTATTAGATAGGGCTTTCCACATCTTGAATGCAGTGTCACATCCTTTGATATCATCAAATTCAACATAGTTGAGTGCAGAAGCAATTTCCAGCATTGTTTGATTGCATTCCTGTTTGTTTTTTAAATCTTCTGTAATAGGAGCACCAATTGGATCAACATGTTCAATATAAATTCAATTTTGGGCATAATCTCCTATGGATCCAAGATGTAGCTTCATCAAGCTTTGGCAAGCAACAAAGTTGTCTTTGTTGAGCTTGGGAGCTTCTCTCTTAGGCATTTTGATCTTTTCTGCTTCTGGTCCTTTTAAACTAAATTAGTAGCCAAGGCTCTAATACCAATTGTTATAATTATTTACAATAACTAAGGTGGGGGGGGGGGGGGGGGGGGGGATGAATTAGTTAGTCAAGGTCCAAATGCCATAATTAAACTTTTTGTCTTTTCTCTACAAATCCTTAATGGTGCATAACTGAACTTATCATGCATGCAATTTAAATATTGAAACAACTAAGAAAAGTAAACATGCATCACACCATAGCACTAAGAATTTGATAACCCAAAAACCCTCCAAGAATAAGAAGGTAAAGCTAAAGTTGGGATGATACCCACAAAATAACTATGCAATTGATTTTAACCACTTCTGATGGTCTACCCTGTGAAAGCCTGCCCTATTAAAGGCTACAAAAAATTGTTAAATGTGACCTTGTTAGAGGATTTCACCAAACTATTAGGAATGGGCCTAGTTAAAGGACTTTGGAACATTCACTTGGAATGTCACCCTATTAAAGGATTTACAATATGGTTATTAAACCAACCTAAGTCCATAGGATTTATTTTAACTGTTACAATTGCTAGAAAGTAACAACAATGGCTTTGATCTGATTCAACTTACAACATAACTTGCAGATTATAGATCACACTTCAGTTTAATCTTTTGCTTGGCTTTTAATCACTTCAATTATGTTAGCTTGTCTTCCTCTCAAGCTTTGTTTCCTTGAGTCTTCTTTACTCATCATACCAATGCAATCACATCTGTGGTCATTCAGCAAAACAGAGTATACTTTTCTCTCTTTCTCCTTAAAACTTTTCTTTAGCAACTCATGCTTTCATACTTTCTCACCACCACATTACTACTACGTGACCTTATGACTCCTTAAATAGAAATCTGAAATATCTTTCCCGCTCAATTCTCCCTCTCCAATTTTAAGGTTTCAATGGATTAGGTAGGATACAATGTATCTACCCCATATTTCTTCTTCATCTAAAAACCTTGTCTAGCATCCAGTTGTATTCGCTAACAACCTTTTTACATGGTGTTTTGTGCCACCGACTCATCATTTTTTTCTTCTATCTGGTTAACAAACTTCTAGGTAACAACCTTGTCAGCTTAGATCTGGCGAATCTTTGATTTCAAAATAATGTAGCAACTAGGCATTATTGGTTTACTTATACTCGGCTTCTTCTATGTTACTTAGCATTATCAGTTTACTGGCACTCGGCTTCTTCAGTGTTACTCGGCACTTGATATTTTCTCGGCACTTGTTTTCTAGTTGGTACTTGGTATTTTCTTGGCACTTGTTTTCTGCTCGGTACTTGATATTTGATTGGCACTCGTTTTCTGCTCAGTACTTGATATTTGCTCGGCACTTGTTTTTTGCTTGGTACTTGATATTTGCTCAACACTTTCTTATGAACTTAGTTAGGTTTTCACAAATTACTTAGCTAAAACCTTACATCTTTGATATGTTTTAGTGTGCCTATTATCTATGTCTTTGAGTATGTCAACAATACACTATTTCATCAATGGCTTAGCTGATCCTTGTACTTCATTACAATATCATAACTTTAAACTTTCTCTAGGTACTCTAGTTACATCTTATTGATTGTCACCTCCTTGTTAATCAACCAATTGATAGTATTTGGATTACTAAAACAATTGTCATTCTTGCAAGTAGCAATTTTGACATCAATGAGAAAACAATGATTGAAAACATTCTTTGCCAGTTCCATCATTCTTATTCAATCATTTCCAACACTTATACATGTGGGTGGAGGCTATCAATACTATTACATATTTTATTAATAGAGGTCCCTGTACTCCTTTGGGTTGTGGTATTCTAGAGGAAGCATGGACTAGTAAGAAGGTGAGTTATTATTTTCTCAAAACCTTTGGCTGTGAAGCGTTTTCTCATATAGATTCTAAAAATAGAATCAAACTGGAAGCTAAGTCAAAGAAATGTGTATTTTTTGGATATGGAATTAATGAATTTAGTTATAGGCTTTTGGATTTTTAAAATCATAAAATTGTAAGAGGCAAGAATGTCATATTCAATGAGGAAGTGTTGTACAAAGATTTGTTGTAGTAACATGAGAAGAAAGAAGATGATTATGTAGTATCGGTTGATATTCCAAAAGTTGATGTTCCAACCATTCCTCATGATGTGCAACAACTAAAACAACAAATGCCACACACACCAGTGAATGTTAGATGGTCAACAAGGTTAATTAGACCTTCAACAAGATTTTCACCCTTTTTGTATTCTATTTTACTAATAGATGGTGGTGAACCTAAATGTTATGATGAAGCTATGCAAGTGGATACTAAGATTCAGTGGGAGTCTATGATGAAAGACGAAATGGACTCTTTGCTAAAAAATAAGACTTGGGATTTATGCAAATTTCTTGTAGGTAAAAGGGCTTTGTAGAATAAATGGGTTTATAAGTTAAAAGAAGAGGATGGAGGTAAGAAAAGATTTAAAGCCAAGTTAGTTTTAAAGGGATTTGCACAGAAAAAGGGCATTTATTTTCATGAGATATTTTCTCCTGCTGCTAAAATGACTTCTATCCATACTAGTTTAAGTATTGTGGCTACTAAAGATTTGCATTTAGAGAAGCTTGATGTTAAAAAAACCTTCCTTCATGGTGATTTAGATGAAGAGATATATATGGCTCAGCCATGGGGATTTGAAATCAAAGGTAAGGAGAACTTAGTGTGCAAATTAAAGAAAATTTTATATGGCTTAAAACAAGCACCTCAGCAATAGTATCTAAAATTTGACAGTTTTATGCATGAGCATGGATACAATAGGTGTCATTCAGATCATTGTGTTCATTTTAAGAGGTTGGATGATGACAACTACATTATTTTATGTTTATATGTTGATGATATGCTTGTAGCTAGGTCTAACATGGATCATATTAAGGGGTTGATATGCCAATTAGCACATAAATTTTCTATGAAGGATTTGGGGGCAACAAGATAAATCCTTGGTACAAAGATTTTAAGAGACAGGAAGAATAGAAAATTGACACTATCTCAGGCTAATTATGTTAAGAAGGTGTTCCAATATTTCTCTATGGAGAATGCTAAAGTTGCTAGCTCACCTTTACCTAGTCATTTGAAGTTGACTAAGGAGATGTGTCCCAAGATAGAAGAAGAAGAGGATAAGATGTCTAAGGTACCCTATGATTTAGCTGTAGAAAGCTTGATGTATGCTATGGTATGTACAAGGCTAGATATTACACATGTAGTGGGATTCATTAGTAGGCATATGAGTCATCTAGGAATTGAGCATTGGAATGTAGTCAAGTGGATTGTTAGATGTTTAAGAGGAACATCCAATAATTTTTTACACTTTGGGGGCTTTGCTACTAATTTATAGGGCTATGTTGACTCAAATTTGGCAGGGGATATTGATACCAAGAAGAGTACTACAAGTTATGTCTTTACTATTGGTGGGGTAGCCATGAGTTGCGTTTCTAGGTTACAGAAGGTTAATGCTTTATCCACTATAGAGGTAGAGTATGTTGCTCCTACAGAGATAGCCAAACAGATAATATGGCTTCAATTCTTCTTGGAAGAATTGGGACACCCTCAAAAGGATAATTATTTGTTTATAAATAGTCAGAGTGTCATTCATCTTGCAAATAATTTAGCTCTGCTTGCAAAAACCAAACACATACAGTTGTGGTACCATTTCATTCGGTCAGTTTTGGAGAATGGATAGTTAAAGCTAGAAAAGATACATACAGATGACAATCCAGTAAATATGTTTACAAAGGTAGTGACAAGGTTGAAGCTGAATTGCTCTTCAACTTCAATTGGTCTTCTAGACTGCACATGAATAAAAGAATATTAGAGTCTAGTGTGGTTTGATCTAGTGGGAGCCCCATGTGGTAGTAGCATTGCTTCAGGATCAGTCTCCAAGTGGGAGATTGTTGTCTAGTGTGGAGTCTGATTAGTCCCCAAGTGGGAAATTGTTAGTTTGCAATGACTAATTAAGTAAGTTTTGTACAAATTTCATAAATAAATAAAAAAATTTCCTGTGGCCAACGTATGGCCAACATATGGCCGACATATTGTAACCCTAAAGTGGCATAAAAATACTTGTATAAAAGGGTTTAGGGTTAGGTATTTTTTTATAGTTGTAATGTGAAATTGGTTCTTGCATTAGTATTGAGCTATAAGGGATTATAGATTGTAATCAATTTGTAATCACTAGATCATAATAATATTAGACTCTTTGTTTGGTGGACATAACCCAGAGATTGGGTGAACCATATTAAATCTTGGTGTCTTGTGCTCTTTTCTGTGTGATCTATTATTTTATATTATTAGTTATATTTGCATCTAATTGTTATTTATGTTTGTGGTTTAATACTAACATGTTGATCACATGAAAGTAAAACCTGTCACTAGCACTCAAAAGATGGTCTTGCCTCAGATTAATACCTCTAAGCCTATGTCCACCATGTATAAAGACAAAGTAGAAATAACCCCTTTTTTATGAGTCTTGGAATTTTTGGAAAAAATATTCACCATTTGCTCATTAAATTCAGGTGCTTCATGTAATGTCATTCCACTTTTGATATCTGAAAGCTTATGGGTCACTCCACACCCTGTAAATCAAATTTTAATCCAACTTGACAAAATGGAGGTATAATTCATAAGAGTGTTGAAGGATGTTTGCATACACATGACTATAAATCCTAGGATCCAGGATATCATTGACATAAATGTGGTAGATATTCTAGAAACATATAGCCTATTGCTAAATAGAGAATGGACCAAGTGTCTAAGAGGATAGTTCTCAACAAATTTCATTCAATTATGGCTACCATTGAAGGGATTGAACAAGCAAATCAAAATAGATGTTTAGCCAAAATTAAAGACAATGATCATAGAATATAATGCTCCTAATGAAGTTGCATTTCCTCAATCAAAATTAATCTAATATAGAGTGTTGGCTTTTAACATATCTCAGACCGAAAATTCTGATGATAAGGCTACTACATGATCACAAGAACCCTCCCCATAAGAAGAAATCATTACTCAATTCATAGATGGTATGGTTGTGAATTTGAAGTGTTTAGGAGAAGATGTAGATCCAAATATCATACTCCTTCCAATATTTTATAGGTTTCACCATGAAAATCACTCAGAATTAAAATTCTTAAACAATCAAGATGCAATTGCTTGAGTTTTGACTCAGATAATGCACTCTACATCCTGCAAAATTGCAAGTGACATACCCTAAAATAATTCAGCTCACTTAGGTTCACCTCAAGTCATGGACAATGTCCTTAGGGAGGAAATTGAAGAAGATCTAAATGATTTGTATAATGACACATCCTCTAAAAGAGGATATTTATCATCTCCTCCTGAAGGAAAGATCACATTTCTTAGAAGGAGACACTTTGTGAAAGGTCAAGGTTGGACCTTGTTGGTCATCCATCCTAAACCTCAAACTTCCAAAATCATGTTATTGATTGAAGGGATTGAGGATAAACTAAAGGAACAAGAAATCCCCATGTCAAATGCAAATACTAGTGGCTTATCAATCTCAACCTAGGGGATGATGCAATGGGTTGCCAAGAAATGGTCTTTCAAAGACCAAATGAATGAAAAGGTTTAGACAAATAAATACAAGTCAAGGAAATCGAAACAAGAACTAGTGTTGACACTTAGGTTTGATGATTCCAAATGCAAACTAGGATTTGGAGAAGGTATTGAGCTCATTAATCACAAAGGTAATTATTTTTATACTACATATCATTTATAATTCATGTGAACTAACAATGTCATAGAATATGAAGCCTCAATATGTGGACTCCTCTTGGTGCTAGGAAAGAATGTTAAAGCTCTCATAGTTAAAGTAAATGCTGAGCTAGTGATTTGACAAGTCAAATTAATATATTCCTATAATGATAAAAGGTTGATGGATAATCATAAAAGAGTTCAGGACTTGATAGAATATTTTGAAGCACTAAATATAAAATCTATCTCGAGAAGAAGAAATGTAGTAGCTAATGCACTTGCAATCTTTGCTAGTGCACATTGGCCTATGAAAAGAAAAAAATTAAAGAGGTTCTTAGTAGAATTCATGGCTGCCCCATCCACTCCATATAATATTACCAACTTCCAAATTTTCCAAGATGACCAACACATTCTGGAATTCATCATGTGTAATTGGTTGTTTGAGGGACAAGAAATTGACAACACACCTAAGGATGTCCCCAAAAGGGATGAACTGGAAGATGAAGATGGGATCATAAATATAAAAACTAATACTATTCCTAAGGGGTTGGTGGATTTGGAATGCATATTTGATCAAGGAAAATTAGAATACCATAATTATTCTGATAGCTTCTATCCCCTAGATATAAACTTGCATCCTTATCCTCTACCCCCCTTGCCTGAGGAGGCCAAGATCTTACCCATCATCCACACCAACTACATGCAACATGTGCTAGAGCCTAAGACCTAAGCAAGATCATAGGAGAAACTTTGAAGAGAAGAGAATTGAAGAATGTGACTCCTATAGCCTAGGCACTAAGGATGGCCCTAAGATGGTAAAAATTGGAAAAGCTTGTGACTCCCAGGAAAGAGAAAGAATGCTACTACTACTCACAGAGTAAAAGGATGTCATCACATGGAGTTATGAGGAGCTTAAGACATATGATCCAAATATTATTACTCATAATATTCCCCTAAAGCTTGTCACTAAGCCTTTTAACCAGAGACAGATGTCGGTAAATCCCATTATCAAACCCTTAATAATGAGAGAAGTCCAAAAGTTTCTAGATGCCAAGATTATTTTCCCAATTTGACACTCTACCTGGGTCACCAATTTAGTACTTGTATGAAAAATGACCAGAAAGATTCACCTTTATGTGGACTTCTAGAATTTAAACCAAGCATCTCAAAAAGATAACTATCCACTACCTTCACTTGGTGAAGTATTACAAATTATAAATAGATCTAAGATGATGTCTCTATTAGATGGATACTCAAGATACAACCAAGTGATAGAAAATGAGGATGACATATTGAAGACAATATTCACTACCAAATGGAGAACATTTGCATACAAAAGGATTTACTTTGGTTTAATTAATGTGGGAGCTACATTTCAAAGAGCAATAGATGAGGCATTTAAGGGGTTGGTAAAAAAATGCATAGTTATTTACATGGATGACCTCATGGTATTTTTAAAAGAGAGAAGCACCCATATTATTAGCCTGAAGAAATTTTTCAACTGATGTAGGAAATATAGCATATCTCTGTAATAGGGAAATATGTAAGACTCAAACAAACTAATTAGTAGCTTAAATTTATCAATATGCTAAACTAATAAATACATTCGACTTTGTAAATAAAAAAATAAGAAGCATATTATCAGAAACAAAACACACAAATGAATGTTTGCAAAATGATAAATACTCCAAGATTTTCTTTCCTCTCTTTGATCATATGAATTGTGTAGTTAGCTATGATTTTAGCAACACTTAGAGACTAAGCTCTAAGAAATATGTTAAAAATATATGATTTCAAATGGTAAGATGATAGAAAACTAAAAGAGGTTTTATGTGAAAGTTAATCATGAAATTGTGAGATAGGAGGGTTGTTTGTTAGAGTACTTAGATATTTCCAAATTATTTTTGGTTCACTTAAGCTAAACTATAGGCATCTAATAATTAATTCTTTTATTAATTATTATGATGCAACCTAGGTTAGACCTTTTTAGGGTTTTGATCTCCTTTATAAGGATGATCTATTATTGTAAACATTAATCAAGATTGAGATTAATTAATTGTTGATAATAGTAATCACATTTTTTCTCATCAAGAATATATCATCTATAGATCTAGCAATTTTAGCCTCCATAGCTTTTTCTTCTCTCTTTCTATGATAGGTATTTGCATGCAAGTGATTCTTGGGATTTTTGGGTTGATCTTTCATTAACTTTCGCATAGTATTAGAGCTCTAGATCTTTATGCCCCTATTCTGTTCTTGAGAGATTTGACATCAATTTTTTAAATTTGAGCTTTTAGTGGTTTTTTATTGGATTTGGGGGTCACTGATTTTCAAGGCACTTTGAGAAAAAATGGACATCATCATTGAGTTCAAAGTTCTCAAAAACCCCCATTTCCATATAAAATACATCCATTTTGGATGTTGTTGAAATATGAGGCAAAATGTTTATGCACCCAAACCATTTAGATCTAGGCACGCAAATTGATGCAATGATTTTTTAAAAAGAAATTTAATTCTTTTACAAATTTTCTTTTGTAGACATGCATGAGATTTTTTATGCATGCTCTTTATTAAAAAGAGGAATTTTTTTTAAAGCATGGGTACTGTACATCCTTCCATGCACTGGTGATTGCACTAGTTCTTGAGCCACTCCTACTACACCTTTTGAATTGCAATTTGTTTCATATTTTTATTTGTGATTTTTAGATGACAATACACCTTTTTTTCTCTCCAAGTCTAGTTACAAATATTTTTGAGTTTGATTGTGTCATACTTCTCTTTGTCAGTAAATATCTCCACTCATTCATTTGGGCTTGGTGAGTTTTTTTCCTTTTTGTGCTGGAAGATTTGAGCTTTCATGGTGAAAAGCATGGAGGAAGGATAGATGTTGTGCAAAAGGTTTCGATGAATATTCCTTCCAAGGTAGTGACTATTATGCACGATGCACTTTCAATTCTTCCATTGTCCATGATGGTGTTCTCCCTTGTATTGGCAACATACTTCTTGGTGGTCTCAAGTTTCATCTATGACATTATAAAGGAACTGCCTAGCATCAATAGCATACAGGATCCAGTAATAGTTATTTGCCCCTCTACCTATTTAGTTTCCATGTTTGCTAATATTGTAGAATTTGGACTCAAGACATGGGCATGATATTTTTGGAACCAACAGTCTTGTTGATGACCCCTGTACCATTTATGGGAGCCATTATTTTCTTGACTACAAGTTCACTATGGCATATTTTGAGTGGAAATGTCACTTGGAGTTCCCATGTGCTAATAGAACAAGTATTTTCAAATATTATCTTTTACAAGGTGTGCAATTTGTTTGGTTTTTTTTGGCAGGATGGGTGGTTTCCCAGATTGATGGGGAGATTTATTGTTTCTTCATCAAAATGTGCTAAGTGTAAATGGTGTTTGTTACACCTTGATTGGAGTGTGGATGGTTTTTTTTGGGATAGTGATTTATGGAGTTATCTCCAAACCTATTTTCACCTTCCCTCCACATATCTTTTCATGGGATCCACTAACTACCATGTGTCTTATGTCTAAGTAGATGGATGGACTAGTTTCATAGGGGTGTGCAGTTCCAAGTGGAGCACCATTGTTTTCCACGGGTGCCATGTCAAAACCTATAGGATTGCTTCCATCATGGATCAAAACTTTTTGCTGAAGGTTGTGTAGCATAGTTTGCCACATTTGGTGGAGATTTTAGATTGTGATGATGTGGATTTTGTGTGGAGCATTATTTTTTGAAGCATCCTGCAATGGCTTGGGACAATCAATACATCCACATCAGCACTCTTTGGAGGATGCATAATCTGTCCATTGAAGATTGTTCCTTTGTCATGGGGCATGTGCCCATTCCCATTTTCTTTGTATTAGGCCTTGTTGTTAACTTTTTTAGCATACTTTTACATGTGCCTTTTATTTTTGGTGAAACATAGTGGATTTGGTAGAGGTCAAAGAAGACCGCAGAAGAATGCATAATCTATTTCCCACTTGGCATGTGGCCTTCATGATGGGTGTTCTTTTGGTCATACATATTTTACCTAACAAAGTATCACTAAATCTTTGACACAGTCATATGGATGTTTCTTGAGAAGCCACTAATGTTCCTTCATGTTTTTAATCATGTAATGGTGCTTTGTATATGTTTTGTGTGATTGGAGTTTTTAGTCTTTGCAGATCATGGAAATACTAGAAAATAAAATCATGTATGAAGCAATTTACTTATATTTCCTATGGAAGGATATGGGATTTCCTTACAAATCTACAAATGTGGCAGCCAGATTATAGCTAGTGCATCTAGGGTTTACGGTGGGAGCTCATTAAGCACCATAGGCCCACATTAGTGTACCTCTTGCAAGTGATGTTTTGCATGATGAATAGGGTTTTTTTTACACATACCTTATTTTTTTACCATTGGAATTTATTTTCTGACACTGGAAATACTTCTCAATGAACATTTTTTTTTGGCCATCAATTTTTAATTTGGCATTGGCCCTTTGATTCGACAATTGTGTCTTTTCTCAACATCCTTTTTTTTTTGGAGATTGGAAATTTTTTCTAGTAGGGGTCTTTTTCTGGCATTTTTTTTGCCTTGACAGTCATTTTCCCATCAAATTTGGGCTTGTTGCTTAATAACATCAATGACACATCAGAATTGCATTAGCATTCTTGTCACCTCCTCGGGCTCTATTTGAACCTACTTTTGCAATTTTGCTCATATCTCAAGCATATAGACTCTGTTTTATCCAAACAAGATATCTTCGAAAAGCTGGTTTTGATACTATCATAGTGGCATAGTTAGTTTTTAGTTTTGATTCTCCTTTTATGGCTTTTTCTACTATCAAAGTTAGGAGTTCCTTTTTGCACTCCTGGAGGCATATCTTGAGCATCTGATCTCTGATTTTGGTATTTTTTATATTGTTAGAAAGGTCTTTATTATCTCTTACTAGTGATGCTAATTGATTTTCTAGATTCTACTATAGGTACTTTCTCTTCAATCTTTTGTATTTTTGCATTTTGATGGATATCTTAGTTGTTTCAGGTTTGGGAATCAATTTCATTGCTTAAGATGATTTTTCATCACTTGTACTATCTATTGTATTAGTCTTATGTCTCTTTTGGTCTATTTAGACATCATTTGTATGCATTCTTGCAAATATACTGAGATAAAGTACCATTTTGTATCTATATTTTCATTTCAGTTGTTTTGCATTGTTTTACCTCCTGATTTGAGCAATCTCATCTGAGGACACTCATGTAGATTATTTTATTCTCGGGATTCACCATATCTTGTGCCTTATTATACATGCACTACTCTGATTAAAGTGCCATGGGGGGTTGATCTTTTTCCTTTGCTTGCCATCTTCCTTTGTCCAGTGAGTGTCCCTTCCATGATATTAACATCATGATGTGTCTGAGATTGATCACCTCAATACACACATATGTACTCTTTTGGACATCTTGATCATGGTTCCTTGACATGTAGCTCTTTTGGACCACTTTTTTAGTTTCCTGACACCTCACCCTTGTCTACATTAGGGGGGTTCTTCTGTTGTTTCTCATGCTTTCTTAGTTTGATTGATCAGCTCTTCAGGCTTTGGTGTTTTATCCCATCTATATCTTTGAGTTTAGTTATTTTCCTTATCTGCATCCTAATTTAATGCAAATTATAGTCTTCTCTACATAGTCAGGTTCTATTTCAGTGGAGGTTTTTCATATTAGTAGTTACTTTTGATAGAGCTTTATAGTTTCTTCATGCTTCAGTGATGTTCTTCATGATCATCTTTTATTCCTATCTTTTGGGATATTCCCTAGTTTAGAAATTCTTTAGTCCTTCACTAGTATTTTTAGCATTATTTTTCCATCTCTTTGGAGTAGGGTTTTTCCCATGTGGTTTTCTCTATTTCTCTTCTTTTCAAAGATTTGGTTGTGCTTGGGTACCTCATTAGGCCTTATTTTTCGAGACCCAAATCTACTTTCTGTAGTAGTTTCTAGGTTTTTAGCTACTCCCTAAGTTTATCGTAAGGGGGGTTGTTAGAGTAATTAGATATTTCCTAATTAAATCTAGTCCACTTAAGCTAAACTTTAGGCATCTAATAATTAATTATTTTATTAATTATTATGATGCAACCTAGGTTAGACCTTTTTTGGGTTTTGATCTCCTTTATAAGGATGATCTCTCATTGTAAACATTAATTGAGATTGAGATTAATTAATTGTTGATAATAGATATCACATTTTTTTCTCATCAACTTTTACATTGTTTACATAGATTTCCTAGAAATCCATAAATAGTTTAGATAGATTTGAGAAAATCATAATTAATGAAGAAAAATGAAAGAGACAAAAGGAATAACTGGAAAGTTTCCAATTTTAAACTTAAAAAGACAAAGGATAAAATCTAAGATATTTTAAGTTTTTGGAGGGATAAAGTTTTCAAATTTTGAAAATAGAAAACTTGCAAGAATTTCAGATTTTGGATTTTCAGAAAAAATGAATTTTCGATTTATGAAGATTTTCTAATTTTTAAATTCTATAACCCCTCATAAAATTGATTTTTTAGATTTTATAAGATTTAACTAAATTTTTAGAAAGATGATAGTAGTTGAAATTAAATGAAACTAAATAGAAATTGGTTGAAATTCTAATTGAAATGAAATTTAATTTAATGAAGAAGAATACATTAGCTAATTTAAATTATGAGAAAGTAGAAATTGAGTTTAATTAAATGATAATAATCAATTAATTAAAGGTTTATCAATTAAATAATTTTAATTATTTAATTAATATTAGGGAATATTAAATGATGCAAAGATTTGATTATAGAGGAATAAAGATGATTAAGTAACAATTTAAGAACCATTAATTAATAGAAGAATAATTAGTGTGTTAAATGTAAACTCTCAAGTTTGTTCATTTTTGGGTGTGTACATTTTCCCCTTTTTGATATAATGTGATTATGAGTTTTGTGTCAAATACTTTCATATTAGGTTCTACACTAGCTTGCCCCAGTGATAGAAAGTGGATTGTATGCCCCATCAAGAGATTATTTGTATAGGAGAGGCATGAATGATCTCTCAATAGAAGATGAGAAATGTTAGATAAAATGATGAAATAGAAGAATAGTTAGTAATAAGTGAAGACTTAGATGATGATGATTGTTTGATTGATAAAGATTGCTTAATAAGAATCATGTCTGGTTTCAAGAAGGACTCATCTTGTATAAGACTAGTGATATTATTTGGTTTTAGGGAAGATACACCCTATATAAGACAAGAAACAATGTCTAGTTTTAGCAAATATACAACTTGTATAAGACATATGATTATTGATTGATTGATAAGGTTTGGATTTTGGCAAATTGATGGATTTATTAATTTGATTGATAGAATAAATGTTAGTGAGAATCATGAATTAAGTAGAAGAATGAAATAAGATTTATGATTAAGAAGAATTTATCTTTTGTTATAAAGTTAGATGATGTATCTAATCATTGCTAGATATTTTTCATGGGTTTTTTTCTTCACGCTTTATTAAGAGGAAAGAGATATAAGTGCACCCATATATGGACCATCTAGATACCACTACTATCTCTAATTAACAAAAAAAAAAAAACAAAGAATGTTTCAATATCATTTAACTAGGTTGTCTCAAATCATGGGTGTGTGTGGCTGTCAGATGTGTGATAGTTCTTATCACATTCTATTGGTATCTCTAAATCTTGTTATCTATTAGTGGCAAACACTTAGTCATATATAAGGAAGAGTTATTTATTCATCACTGTAACTGACCTACTCTATATAGGTTGAGTCATATGAAGGCTTGCAAATAAACATGTATATGTCGGGCTCTATAAGAGCCAAGAAAGTCTTTGTTCATCAAGTATTTTTAGTATAAGTTTATCCTAGTGAATGTCGAGCAGGCAAAGAACAATGATGTTGAGTTATATAGAAGATGTCAAGTATAGTTAAGGCCAAGTTATAGCAAAAAGAACAATGGTGATCGAGCATAAGAGGCAATAAGTGTCAAGCAACACAGAGTTGAGATTCAAGTAAAAAATGATACAAACTTTGAGGTAAACTATTTCAAGATGACATAGGTCCATGACATTTAATATTTTTTGAGGTTGTCATAGATATTGTTACACATTTATGACATGGATCACAAATCCCTATGAGCTGTAAACAACCAATTAGATGAAGATACAAAAAGGGAAGCATCTAGTAAACCCTTTAGAAATATTTAAAAATAGATAGATCTAAACCCTATTTTCATAATGTAGGCAATGAATAAGAAATATATGTGTGTGATCATAGAGAAGATCAAAGTGTGATAGTGTGAACATTGTGAAGAAGGCAAAGGAGTTAAGTTTTTTAAGAGAGAAGTTATGAAGAATAGTGATAGTGACCTTATAAAGTAGTGAAGAATAGAAATGATATATCAGATTAAAAGATCATATCAGAACTAAAGATAGGAGATCTATAATCAGCATCGAGTTCATACCAAAGGATCAAATATTGAATCATAGTTGAGTTAGGGATAATCTCTTAACATAGTAATTTTAATAGACATTTTGTAAATCTCTTTACTAAGTCCTTACTTTATTGTAAGTGTAAAACCTCTCACAAGCACTAATACATTTGGCATCGATTTGTGATGGCTATGTGTCACAATTACAACAACAATGTGTCTCCACTATGACAGTAATAGACATCACTATTTTTTAGTCACAAATTACGATGTCTATCCTCTGTCATCACAATTATGATGCATATCCATTGCTATGCAGCCACTTTAGTGTGACATCAACCTCATCGCAATTCTTGGGGCTGACGTCGCAATAGTGATGGACATCCAGGTACTTGCAACAGTAGTTGGGACATCGCTGCTATAGCAACCCCATCACAATTCTTGTGGGTGACATCACAATTGTGACGAAAGTTGGGCATCGTCGCTACAGCAACCCTGTCACAATTCTTGTGTTTGATGTTGCAATAGTAATGGATACAAAGTAAAACTAAAAAAATAAATTTGCTGGCTTCCAGCTACGTCAAACCAAATCAAACCTCCTAAACCCTGCATAACTTCATTTGGTCACATCTTATATTTGAGCAGGATGTTGTCTTATTGCTGCTCCTTCCATTATTTCATGATAAATTATTATCAGGCCATCCAATCAGCTATAGGACAAAGATGATTCTTGAACAATCAAATTAGCAATATGGTTGATCTGCATTGTATTTGGACACTTGGTTTGAGGTTCATCTCATTGATTTCCATTCATCACAAGATCTTTATTTGATTAGAACTCAATAGAAAATATTGAGATTTATGAGCCCCAAGCCCAACCATCAAACATTTCAAAGTGCAAGGAAAAATGTCATGTGTTTATTGAATTTCCTTCTAGTCCTTTGACCTCTAATTAATCTCCTTGTTCTAGATAAACTGCATGTCTCACTTTCCTCTTCTATTCCTATATTTCCCTCACTCGAGGAAGACACTTCTAAAAAATACCTATTTACTAGTACCTAAAAATGGGAGAGATCTTAGAAGACATCAATCTTACCATTGATAAGTGTATTAAATAGATTGTCTATAAGGAGTATTGACTTATACCTGTCGAGCCATGTGACTGTGAGGGATGCTCCTGAAAGGGGTTTAGTTTCTTGTAAATGTAATTCAATTATCATGAGCATAATCACATCATAATCATAATCACATCCATCATAAGCATCACATAAAAATTAAAAACATTAAAAGGTACACAATATAACACTTAAATCAAGCTCACATTATAAGCCTACTAGGGAAGTACGCCTAGTGAAGGGCTAAAACTGGGTTTTTGTATCAGCTGATGAGTTGAGGGCTTAGTCACCTTGGGGACATGCTATTTAAAGTTGTTTGATGTGTTTGAAGGTGGAGGAAACACCTGGTTAAGGTGAAGTCAAGTTTGGCACCTATTGAGGCATTGTGAGCATTTGATAGTTTTTTGATTAGATTGCCTGGATGGATTGAGGGACATTCATCGGATTATTCCAAAGATGTAGAACCTAAGGTGGCATAAGGATTTAGTGTGCACTCTAATAGGTTATGGAGTTATCTTGGATCAAGGAGAGGAATCTTATGAAGATTCTTGGTTGGTGTCATCATCATCATCATCATATTCATCATCATCATCATCATCATCATCCTCGCCATCATCATCGTCATCGTCATCGTCATCATCATTGTTGTCTTCATCATCATCAACATCAACATCATCTTCATCATCATCATCAGTAGCAGCATCATTGTCATCATCTTCTTCTTCTTCTTCATGAAAATTTGTGTTAGGAACATCATCCAATAACTGTCGATCATGATCACCATCTACATCATCTTCTACTTCTTTAGTATCTTCTTCTTCCATCACATTATACTTTATCGACCTTCCTCTTGGTTCATTTCTAACAAAAAATGACCAACCCAATTTATGTCGAACCTTTGAGTAAAATACCTACTCACATTGGCTTGGAAGAACATAGGGCTCATCCCCAACTGGCTCAAATGACCTTGTATTAACCATTGTAAATCCATTATCATGTTCAATAACAATTCTATCAGGATCATTTGGATTAAGTTGTAGCCTGTACCATTTGACAATGAAGAGTACTAATTTCAAGGAACTAAAATCACACTCAAGTATATCATCCAAAATACCATAGTATTGATTTTAAGACTCTCGAGGATGTAAGTCATTTCTAGATAAGATATTAGTCACTTGAAAGACTGCAGTTCTTCCTAAATCACAAGTTTTCTTTGTGTCATCCAATACTTTGATGCAAAATTTTTGACCATTATAGAACATAGCCTTGTGGTGTTTAACCTACAATAATATGTGAAACATGTCAAAATTATTGTATCATGAGTTGTTAAACATACGGGTGACTAATAAATTTGTACGTACCTAGAAATCTCTTAAACCACATGCTAAATCTATTTCCCTTTGCGTCACATTGGAATCTCCATTATGATGAGCTTCTTTATCCAATGAAGATACACCTTCCCATGTTAATGTGCGACTAGAATGTTGACATCATTCAATCCATACTGCCATCCAATCAAGATTGTTTGTAATATACAAATGTAGTGCATCCCACTCTTGAGCACCTATACAAAAAAAAAATAGACAACTTACAACCAATTTATTTTGAAGATTAAGAAATAATTTATTACCTCTCACTTTCCTCAATGTACCTTTCCCCATCAAGTACTCCCCTTCTAATTTTTTAAAAGGCTCGAGATCCCAAATGTGATCTACATGGATATTTAATGCAAACTTAGGAAGATATTTAGTAATGTAAATCATAGTCTAGTATACCATATATCCCTTTACCATAGAACCCTTAGGATGTGCTCTTTGTCAAACCAAAGCCTTCAAAGAATTTCAAGTGCCTCTCAACCATCCACATTGACCTACTGTGTACAGGTTGACACAATTCAATCTCATCAACTAGGTGTATGAGGTAGTGTTCCTTTGCATTGAAAAAAGTTGGAGGTAGACACTTTTACATTTCACATAGTAAATGAGGAATTCTTCTCTTCCAATAGTTTATATATTATTTATGGATTTCTTTAGATGACAACCACCTACATTAAGAGATTCAAGTCACAAAAAATATATAGATATGAGACTTTACAAAATAATATACAATAGACTACATAGCAAGAAAAATAAATCGTGAATATCATAAATATATACAACAAATTGAACAGATATTACTGCTTACCTCATGTATTTTCCAAGATTGTATATCACTTGTTTGATGTTATTGTTGAAGTGCTCTGGGAGAGATAGAGGAAGCACATACTGTAGTAATTATAAACCAATCATTTCATTGTTTTCTAACATAACATAACGAACAGTACACATAGTTTATGAATATATTGTAAATACAAAAGAACACAACTTACCTTGATGAAAGTATGCCAATCATGCATTTTGAGCCCTAGCCCAAACTCACTTTTTTTTTATATGAGATTGTTTATGTTCACAGCAAATCCTATGGGAAATCAAATTTTTTGTATGACTTCTTTTTGTTAGAATTTGATAAGATTAATAACCCAGAAAACTAGTGCAAAGAGTAAATATCTAAAATATGAATGCAAATGATACAAAATCAAAATAGCATCATAGAGTTAGTCTCCAAGAAAGTAATGCAAATGCTGGAAGCAAAATAGCATTAAGAGGATGCAAAAACTAAGAGATACAAATACAAGTCAGGTAGCATGCTTATATAGGCTAGGAAGAGGGAGGAGGTGGCAACACCAACCAATGAGGAGCAACCATCTATCGGACTAAAGATAGCAAAGTATCTTCCCAAGATAGCTAATGGATGCTCACATGTAGGAAGGTGACACCTCACAACCATTCACCTAATAAGACATGCTTTATTAACCTAAGCAAGATTATTAAAAGTGTAGAAAAAACTTAGCAAAATAGGAAAAATAAAAAACTACACTAACACCCCCCCATAAGCGAAGCTTAGGTGGATGCTAACCTAGCAAAGCTATGAAAGCAGAAAAATGGGTCCCAGCAACAAGGCCTGATCAAGTACCCAATACAAGAAAAAGAACTAGATGAAGGAAACTAAGCCTCCATTCTAGGAAATGTCCCAAAGAGAGGAACAAAAAAGAGAATGAAGCATCTCTGAAGCATGAAGCTGCAAACACTATCAGAAGAAATTGCTAGAACCCCCATAATGTTGAACAATGAGAGGGGTGACACGAACACTGAAATGCAATGCCAAAAACATTTGCAAGAAGAAGAATCAGGAACACCAATAGTGCAATAGAAGTACAAGCACAGGATAAAGGGCGGTGTCACCGACACACTGCATGGGCTAATGTTGTGGAAGAAAAATTCACTTGACAAAGGTGGATGAGCACAAAATGGAAAAACATCATGACCCCCCATGGCACTTTATAACTGAGTGCGAGTACAAACAAACACAAGGTGTACAAGATCATAGATATGCAAAAGTAGACACTTTATCTCAGTGCGTTTACAAAAAAAAGGAATGCAACAGAATAGAAGCAAACAATGCTCAGAAGTCAGAAAGAAGAGTGAGCAAAAAGAACAGAAGAAGAGATTCCAGGACCTGTAGAATACAAGTAATCCGCTAGAGTGAGAAAGTGCAAAACTCGAAGGAAAAAGAACCTAGAGCAGAATCTGGATAAAAGGCCTCTACAACTGAATAACTCATAGAACCAAATTTCCAACGATATCTGGCGAGCCCAGAAAAGAGTCTGAATGAGCGAGATATGGCTCTCAGAAGGCAAAATAGAACATCTAGCTTTGACTGCCAAAATAGGCAACCAGACTGTATCAAAAATACCTGTACCATCATCTCAATCTTAGAACAAGCTTTTCAACGCATTTTTTGGATCAAAAAAATATGTCCGTATGCTCAAGTTACGGAAGAAAAACCAACAAGGCCTCCTCATGAAGAGCATATGCTAAAAGTGAAACTTGGGCACAATAATCAAGGAAACAAATAGCACCACTGTGATCTACTCAAAAAATCATGCACTTTCAAAAAAATAATCGCCTCAATACGAGGTCGTATGAGAAAGTTATGATCCTCCAAAGCTTCCAAAACGAGAATTGTGCATAGTCATGGCTGAGAATCTACAATTTTTGAAGAATTCATGCATGAAAATTAAAAAACAACTCCACTAGTGGATAGACCACAAAAAAATAGCCAAGTTCATAATAAGAATCATCAAAATTGGAGTTCGTATGAGCAAGAATGAGACATTTGAAAACTGCATTCAAATCTGCGACTGCCAATGGAGAGGGGTATGGCTGTAGCTTTGCATGCTTGATTCTACAAAATATGCAGCTTGCATGCAAAATCTAAAAGATACCCAGATGGTTTTTCGGGGCTAAGAACAAAACCTAGGAAGTGTTTTTCTTTTTTATGTACAAAAGATGCTGCTGTAGTGTAAATTGGACGCCTTTAACAGTAAAAAATGGCTCCAAAAATTAAAAAATGACCCCAGCACCCAAAATATGATATGCAAATGCTAGATCAGCTTCTTAAGTCCATCAATGGTATGTTGGAACCTGCAAAACTAATTGAAAACTCCAAATATGCAAGTTGGTTGTCAGATTTGAGATTGAAACCCCAGAGAAAAACCATTTTTGTCAAAACTTTTCTTATTCTCAGGATCATCCAAAGATGCAAGAGAAGATCATACTTTGTTTTTCAAAAAACTACAATAAAGTTTATTTGCCCCCCCTCGAATCTCTCAAATAAGGAAACTAAAATCTACTCTTGCACATAGAAAAGCTCTGATACCATGTTAGAATCTGATAAGATTAATAACCCAAAAAACTAGTGCAAAGAGTAAATATCTAAACTATGAATGCAAATGATACAAAATCAAAATAGCATCATAGAGTTAGTCTCCAAGAGAGTAATGCAAATGCTGGAAGCAAAATAGCATTAAGAGGATTCAAAAACTAAGAGATACTAATACAAGACAGGTAGCATGCTTATATAGGCTAGGAAGAGGGAGGAGGTGGCAACACCAACCAATGAGGAGCAACCATCTATCGGACTAAAGATAGAAAAGTATCTTCCCAAGATAGCTAATGGATGCTCACAATTAGTAAACAAAAATCATAATAGAAATATATAAATTATGAACATAAACCATTAGGTGGAATGACATTACCTTGACAATTAATTATATTATATTCCAACTTCCATAGGCGAGGTGTCATTCTTTGTGGCTTTGATGTAGTCTCTTCTTTCCCATTGAAAAGATGTTTTTTCGTACTTCAATACTTATGATTCCTGTGGAGGAAGTGTCTATACTCATCAAACACTTGCTTTCCTAAACTTTTTGAATGACAAGATTTCATCTTTGGACCACAAACTGGACATGCAAATTTTCCCTTTGTTTGAAGACCTACAAGATAATGATATAATTGGATTATTAAATATGTTGATTTTTATAATTACAATTATCATGCGCAACTTGAATTCACTATAACATACCACAAAAATGTGTTAGCCCTGGGGCATCATGTATTGTCCATCCAAGTATTGCATGGAATTGAAATTGTCTTTATCCTATTGGTCTAGACACGTCATACATAGTGACACCATTTCATAACTCCACCAACTCGTTGATAAGAGGCTCAATATATACATTCCTATCTTTAACTTGATATTTACCTACTTGAATGAACAGTAACATTACATAATTATTGTGACCATTTTACTGCAAGATTTGTAAGTACATGTAAATTAATAACTATCAAATGATAAGATACCTGGAACAATCATTGCCAACATAATGTGCTCCCTCTTTATTGACATCCACAGAGGAATGTTATTATTGATAACAAAAATAGGCCACACTGAGTAAACAAATCTCATCTCTCCAAATGGATTGACACCGTCCGCTGCCAATGAAAGCCTAAGATTATGAGGTTCTTCTTTGAAGTGTTGCCACTTTTGCTCTATGTGCATAAATGCCGAACCATCTGCAGGGATTTGAATAATGTCCCTTGAATTCTATTGTGTGCATGATAATCCATAAATTAAGCCAAGCTACTACACCTAAATAATTGTCTCATCTGTGGAATAATGGGGATGTAACAAAGAACCTTTTGAGGCAGATTTTTTGTTAGTCAATCTATTCGATATCTACTCGTATGACATATAGGGCATTGTGTTGCAAATTCATGTTCTTTATAATATATAATATGATCATTGGGGCAAGCATGTATTGCTTCATACTCCATTCCAATATCTTTCATAACAACAGATAATTCTCAATATGAGCAAGGTAGAATATTTGATGGTGGTAACACAAACTCGCCTATCAATCTATAGCAAAAAATATAAATTGTTAATATAAACAATATTAGTGGTACATTATTCACCCTTTGTTAACTATAAAGACATATATGACATACCTTAACATACGTGACATTGTTATGTTGGATAAACCATTCATAACCTTCAAGTTCAACAATAACAATACATCAAAGAGAAGAGTTGTTTGGGAGTCTTTGTATAGGGGCTCATATGCCTTCTCAAGTAGAGGTATATCGAGGCTATCATCATCATCATGATTAGATATGCTCAACTAAATGTGTCATGGATCAATGTATTTATGCCATCATCTTCAATTGTTTTTTCTAGCACATGATAGTCATCTTCCATGGGATCATTATCTTCACCTTGGATATTCGCACCTCCATGTTCCTCCACTTCAAAAACCATATTCTTTGGATTGTTGTGGTTTATATCATGTACTTCCCTGGGGAGATCAACCTATATAAAATTAATTAACATAAATAAACCATGATCATGAACTCATCATCAAGTGATTTCATATGTATATAAATTGTTAAAATGATATAATGAACAACTTACCAGTGGATGATAGTCATGCCCCCCTTCAATGTGACCATTCTCCCTACAATGTCTCTTAACTGTTTTGATTAACAATCTTCTACAGTTTAAGCCCTTACAAATTTTGCAAGGACAATAATATTTTTCATCACCTTTTCTTTTCAAGTTAGACCACAATCTAGTGATTGTCTCCCTATTTTGATCTTCACTTATATTATCTAACATGATCGTTCTTCGCAGGAAGCAAAAATTGGGCTATGAAAACTTTGGTCTACAATTTTCACAAACTAATAAAAACTGTCAAAAGTACACAAATCTTCTTAGACCTAGTTAAATACTTTAATATTTTAAAAATACTTTCTTTGACTTTATTCCTAAGACATTTAACTCAATCACCTTTTATAACATTCAGTCAATTGCTCTAGGTAAATTTATGGATAAGATTATTTGTAAAACTTTGACCAACCACTTGAAGGTCTTATTTCAAGAGACCTTACAACATTAAGCCACTAAAATCAATTTCAAAACATATAAGCTAAAAGTATAGTTGAAATATACATTAGATTAAAAAATATACAATTTTCGTACCTGAGCGCGCGGCTATAACTCATGCAATGGTCTTCTTGCTTAGCTCTAGAATCTCTCTAGCAATCAAATTATATAAGCTACAAGGCCTAACAGAAATTTCAAAACATATAAGCTACAAGGCAAGACATATTACATGACATGGCAAAAGGAACAAAATTTACAAGCTTTAGCAAGACATATTAAACAACATCATAGTGCTAGAGAGATCACAATTATATGAGTCAAACATAGTCATGAAAAAGTACATAAATTAGTTATTATATGCAATTAAAAGATATATAGTTAGATAGGAACATCCATGGGGCATATTGAAGAAATGAAATGGGCATATAGATTTCACATAGGATTTTGAAGATGATAGTGTTCTAAGGCAAAGAATCCATTCAGATGACCATAATGACATTAAATGTTTAAGCATGGACAATTATCAAATACCAAAATAGAGCAGCAATAAATCATTAGCAATAGTATTTTCTTGAAATTTTCTAAAGCCATTTCAAAAAATCCATTTTTTACATATGAAATCATGGCATTCCATGATACCACATTTCTTAGATGAATTTGTTCAAAGAGTTCATGTGCCTCGTCTATATTTCCACATTTTACATACATGTCGCAATTAGTTTTAGTTCTATGATGACTACTAAGGGGGATGTTGGTCTCAACACAAGAACTAGAGGTACCATAAAGAAAAATGATAAGTGTGGTGATAAACAATGTCAAGACCATTAGGAACTTTAACAAAACTTCTTCCAAGTTGAATTGGAAGCTAGTAGTACCCTCAATAGAGTTAATATGTGATCAAAATCTTTTAATTACTCTCATGTGATCAATGCATACTTATATAGCTTTTATTTGATTAGTTTATAGTGTTTTTGAAGTTTATTTGGTAAAAGGTGCTTGAGACAAATTTTACATCCTTAGAAATCTAAAGTTTTCATGGTTTTTTCAATTTGACAAATCTTAGTGTGGAGTTTGAATCTGAATCAATTATTAGTTTGTTGTGTCTGAGTGGCAGAATATTGTGAGCATGCCAAAAGATGATATGCCAGCATACATAGATGAAGAGGAAAATGGACTCTTGATTTTCTATATAGAGCAAGACATAGGAAAGATACAAACTATAAAGGATAATTGGAAGGCCTGTGTAAATAGCATGTAGTAGGGAAGGAGGAAACACTATGGGGCATTTCTAATCCCTTTACTTGATTTCTATTTTTGATTTCCTATGATCCCTTTACTTGATTTTTGATTTTGACTATTTTTGTATAGGGGTAATAAAAAGTTGGACAAGGGATGAGAATAACTAGAAACAGATTTTAGTAGCGGACAAGTGGTGATAGGTCTGAGCCCACAAGAAATTGAGAAAATAGAAAGGGAAAATTTTGGCAAAGAAAAGTAATTTATAGCCTTGAAAGCAGTGGAACAAATATTGTGAAAGATTGCAAAAGTACCTAACGTGGTGGAAGGGCGAGCCATGACACTTGGGTTCATGAGTTCTTTGAACCAGGAGTTCAAAATTTTGTAAAAATAAAGAGGATGGTGTAATGAACCATTAACTGCTGATTGATTTGTTATTAGGAGATTTTTTTGTGACTACAAATTGAGTTTTTCTCTTTTCAAGATAGTTGTTTCTGTTTATTACGGGGTTGTTGCTGGGTTTAGGGAGAAAGAATTAATTTTAGCGAGATCATAGGAGACATATGGAAATATTTCTACTCTCATTTAAAGATTTAATTATAGGGAGGAGATGTATTTCTACTCAAAACACAAATGTTACAATGTATATCAGTGTACTCTGTCAAAAATGTTCCAAAGCAGCATAAGCATTTGTCTATGGGCAATAACACATGTATCAATAAGCTTTTTCATGAACTGGAAACAAAAATATAAATTTATGTTGTCTTGTCCCTTAATTGTTAAATCCAACACTAATATAGTTAACAGTTCATTTGTATTGATTGGGTTGTCCAAAGAAATGCATATCTACATTCATCATTTCCTTTTTACAATGATTGGTATGTCAAATTATTTGAGGCCAATATCAACAACATTTCCATGTCTATTGTAAATTTCACTAATTTCTTTAGAAAATAATACTGTTTTCATTTTTAAAAATACATCATGTTGGTGCAAACAACTGCCTGATGTGTGTGATACATTTAAAGTATGTCAATTTTTATAATATAACATAGAGCCAATATACCTAGAAAGAGATTCAACAAGAGTCAAAGCTGATCCATTGTACTGTTCAGATAGATGTTCAAGCTGCAAAATATTGGAAGACAAAAAATTAGATTGCTTCCATTCTTTTGTTTGGACTATTTGTGCAACACCCCGCTAAGGAACCCAAGATGACGACACTAATCTAGCCAAAATAAAGGTGCAAATATTTTTTTTAAACAATCAACTACATATTCATTACATATGATTAGAGCTTCTATTTTAACATTAAGTTCAATTTACATTCTAAGAAAGCGAAATTATGCATATATCATCACATAACATAACTATTCATAAAACATAAATGGAAAATAATTAACTTAATCCTAGGTCCTTTATGGGTTTTTTAAAGTCACTACCTGAGTAGCGCTACTATAACATATCTAACCATCTAGGTACATTAATGAATCACATAATAAGAACCTTAAATATCATTTGCTTAAACTACAGGTTCATTTTATAGTACCAAAACCCAAATGTTCCTAGATTCTTTTCATCGTCATCATGTAATGACGTAGTTCACTAACTCTAACTATCATTTAATGATTTCTTATCAATGTATCAAATAACTATGCAACAAAAACAATTACGATATCATCTTATCCTACCATTATAATTTGTAATGGCATAAATTTTACACCCCTGTGTAGAATGCCTTTTTCACATCTAGCCAAACACAAAAACTCACCAACCCATGATCCTTGTCATTTACCAACTCATTGCTCAACTCAAAATCCTACAATGAAGCCTTAGCAGGGAGACATTCATGTAGCGTGCTCCTATCTGTAAATCTGTAAATATGTCAAACATAGTCATGAAAAAGCACATAAATTAGTTATTATATGCAATTAAAAGATATATAGTTAGATAGGGACATCCATAGGGCATATTGAAGAAATGAAATGGTCATATAGATTTCATATAGGATTTTGAAGATGATAGTGTTCTAAGGCAAAGAATCCATTCATATGACCATACTGACATTAAATGTTTAAGCATGGAAAATATCAAATATCAAAATAGAGCAGCAATAAATCATTAGCAATAGTATTTGCTTGAAAGTTTCTAAAGCCTTTTTGAAAAATCTATTTTTTTCTTTTAACTCTTAAATCATTTTCTTTCATTTCTTTCATGATACAATAGTAAGCAATGCTATTCAGAATTATATTCAACAAACCTTCGCAGTGTAAATAGCCATCTCCTTTAAACTAGACTCTAGACACGAGGGGGCATTCACATACTCTTCCCCTAAAGGTATCCTGAAGAACAAAAGCCATTATTCTTGAGTTTGTGAATTGCACCTCAAGATGAATGAACCTTAAAAGGAATGAAAATTGTTTTCATACATTTAAATCAAGATGTAATATTTATTCATAAGTATATACCTTGCAAGCACTCATACTCATATTCTCTATCAATTTAACCCTAAACTAGTCTCTAAGGTGGAGTTATTTAGAACCTATGGGTTTTTCTCTATGGTTTGCCTCACATAAAATGAAAACCCTAATACCCTAAGATACACATTACCTATAGGTACATTCCACAAAACAAAACAAGGAGAGAGAGAGAGAGAGCATGGAAAAAAAAGAAAAGTTTCATTTTTACTGCTATCTATTGTTTTCTTAAAATTAGTGAACCTGTGATTAGCAGCCTCCACTCTGAGGAATTCCTCCCTTGCCACTGCAAATGAAGATCCCCCACCCTCTATCTCAATGTGTAATACAATTACAGATGCCTATGCTTTGTCTATCCATGTCTATCTATATAATATTATGAGTAAGGTTTTTTTAGTTTACTTTCTCCTACCTTGAACTCATGAGTTTCTGTCGAATGTTACCTTGGCCCTTTCGCCGCAGAGATGCCTATGGATTCTGAACATACAAATTACCCAAATGAGCAATGTTATCTTCTTCTTTTTTTCTTATATCCCATTAGCATCACAATTGTGATTTTGTCGAGTTATAATTGAAAAAAAAAGCCAAAAACACATAACATTTGTCCGCCGTCACAAATTGCCATCACAATTTCACCCCAAATGTATTAGTGAAGGTAAGACCTAATATTCTTAATAGCCTTTAACTAGGAAGACCCCTCACATGGCAGATCATTAGAAGTGATCAAAATATTAACCCTAATAGGTTAACTTTATTACTACAGTAGTAAAGATTTGCGGGTGTCATCCTCACCCCAGTTTTACCTTCACCTTGGAGGATTTATGGGTATCCAAATATTTGCATTATGTGTTTATGTTTATTTCATGTGATTGTTAGTTAAATATACATGTTACAACATTTGATTTTATAAGTTATGTTATGCATGAATTGGATATCAGATGGAAAATGTGGTGAATATAGTGAAGTTGTTTTAAGGGATAAAAGTTTTACAAATCTTGATTTACACACCCCCCCCCCGAGTATATTGTTTCCCAATTAAGAATTCCAATAATTGGTATTAGAGTAGTTTTTCTCTTGAGAAATTTTGATAGCTTGGGATTCCAAATCTTGGAGATGGAGGCTGACAAATTGGGAAAGGTTATTCACAATCAAGTGATTGCAATCCAGCTCATACTACAACAACCTTAGGTAGCAAGATAAGAATTGAGGAAATCTCTAAAAACAAGAAAGGATGTGGCCATTTAGCTAAATGATATAAATTATGAAGAAGTTAATAATCAAGGACTATTTGACACTGAAAATTCAAATGAGAGATGTAGCAATTACAAATCTACTTGAGAAAAATATTATTCTAAATGAAGAAGTTAGAGGATTAAAGAGAGAACATGAAATTTAGTGAGTAATGCTATGTAAAGTGACTGAACAAAAGAAGAAAGGTGAAGAAGACAAGGTTGTGACTAAGGAATAAAAAAGACAAATGACTATCAAACTTAAAGAAAGGTTATCTAATATGCAAAATCTTTCAAACACTCAACTAGACATGATGAATCAACTAATGCTTGCAAATTAAGAGTTAAATAGGAAGGACATGGAAATACAAAATATGAGATCACAGGTTGATCTACTAAGGAATGAATTGAAGACTAAGAAAGAACTTGTGGAAAGGTTAAAAAAACCCAATGAATCAATAAAGTACTTGGAAGAACTGATGAAATCACCTAGGTTATCTAGCAGTACTTCTAGACAAGAACATATAAAGAAACATTCATCTACTAAAGAAGGAGAATCATCCAAGAGTGGAGAGTTGAGGAATGTAAAGTCAAAAGGCAAGCCTACATGCTATCATTTGGGAAACCTTGGTCATACTACAAACATTTGCAGAAGAAAAAATTGTATGTGAAACCCTAAACCTAAGTTTATTAGTTTTTTTTAACTACAAGAATAAATGACATCAAATACATGAGTCTAGATCAAGAATGAAGAATACATCTACTGCACCTAGATTTGAAGGTTTTTGTTACAATTGTCAAAAGCTTGGACATAGAGCATATGAATGCATATCATATCCAAACCCTACTAGAAACAACATGAATGCACCTAAGAAAGTTTGTTCTAATTGTCACAAGATTGAACATGTGAATAAGAATTGTAGGACCTAAATACCAGTACCAAATAATAAACACAACAAGGGTAAAGGAAAAGTGGATGTTGAAAAAACAAAGAAGGAGATGAATCAAACCTAGAAGAAAAAGGTGGAAGGTGGAAGCAGTAGAAAAAATGAAGTTGAGGTCACTCTATCCAATGAAGAAGGTGATCGTACCACCTCAAACTAATAAAGAAAGGTGTGTAAGGAACTGTATATTTAATTATCTATCTCACATTGCTTCCTAACATAAAATGTGCTAAAGTTTATATCTACATAAGTAAAGATGCATAAGAACATATTTATGAAAATAATTGTGCAAAAGATTCATTTGCACAATGAGTGTTAAACATCAGTAAATATTATCTATACTAATTGAGTATTTCAATGTGGGTTGAGTACTTCAATGTTAAACTGATGCATAGGCCGAGTTAGATGGAATAGACTGAGCTATATAATAAAGACTAAATTCAAAGGCACAATATCAACCAAGATAGATAGATTCCACCTAATAGTAAATACAACATTAATGGAGACCCTAATTCAAGAAAAAGGAAATACATTAAAATTTTGAAGACATTTTTTACACCTTGCATTCAGATTTCAAGAGCAGAGAGTGATTCGATTGATTGAGTAATTTGAGCGATTTGAAAAAATGATGTTAAGATGAAAGTTTTATTGAGTGAATATTTAAGTTGTGCCGAGTTGTTCAGAGGAAAAAGTTTCAAAACCATAATGAGGAAATATGGCATCTTCATCATCTGCTAGAAAGAATCAAGGAGTAGAGGTAAGTAATGTTCAATTGGTGAAGAATGACACTTGTCCTCCACCAAAATTTTGAGTTATTCTTGGTATTGCTATGAAAGTCAAGTTAATGGGTGCATTATCATCAATACCACCTAAATTAATTATGATACATGATTTATTAATTTGTTACATGTGTAAGATTGGAGAGGTTGGTGATTATGAGATTTGTGAAGAATATGAAAAATTATGTGATGAAGGCGTATTGAAGGATGAATTCAAAATTGTTGAAAGGAAAGGGTTAACTAGAGCCCTAGATTTTCTAAGGAATTTTAATATTGAATGGATTAAGGTAGTGCTAACTAGAATCCATGATATGAAGTTATGGCTAGACAATGGACCTATTGAGATTTTTTTTTTAAAAAAACATTCACAAGGTTATAGGGTATCCAATATTGGACAAGAAGAATATTGTATGTTGTCTAAGAAGAGAAGAGATTGAGGCTAACATAATTGAATGGATGAGGGCTATCCATCTAGACCATCACAGATTTAGTGATTGAGCTCATAGTGAGAGACTTTTCTCACAAATTATATCAGTCAAGTGGACTAAACAATGTTCCATGCATGGAAGTCGATCAAGAGTGGAAGATTGTTATGAAGGATAATGATTATGATATTTTCAAGTTGCACAATGTTAGAATATTGGTTAAAAGCATGAATTTTGATTATATTCCTATGGGGGAGTATTGTAGATATGTTACTATGATGATATGTTACATTCATGACTGAGTTTGACATTTATGTCAACATAACAATTTTATGTGGTATCTAATAGAAGAACAGTAGAAAGATCAAGTTGGTATGGATGGCTAGTTGAGTTTTTACACTATCCAAGGTTATGGTAGTTACTTCTAAGTATTTGGTATATGCAGTTAATGTTAAAAGAAGAAAGGATAAGTATAGAAGAAGTTATGAGAGTTTTGGTGATGTTTGTTTTGAGATAGAGTTTATAGAGGCATGTTATGATAAACTTGTTATATCTCTTAGCACAGTTGTTGTTCTAAAAATGGAGGTTGAGGACATGATGAAGACATTTCAGTGATGATGTGGCTAATTTCACTCATCATAATATTGCATTTATGGAAAGTTGTTCAAGTTTCAAGGCAGGAGATTAATTTTATCACTAAGTGTAACATGTTCTTAATGTGGTCCTATAATAATTAATTGAGAAGGTCTAACAACCAACTCAAGGAATATTTTTGAGGATTTAGCATAAAGGAAGGAAATTTTCCTTTATCATGGTATGGAATGGTATGGTTTATGATTGATGATAACAAACAATAAGAGTGGAATGTGAAGTTGAACAAAGCAATGTGGAAGTGAAGGAAACTTCATTACTGAGGTTTTGTTGAGTGATTTGATGTTTGGTATTTGGATCTATGTTTTTTGACTTGTTCTACAAGGTCTAATAGTGATTGGTTTGGTTGAAAAAACAAAGGAAATTAGGACTTAATAGTAAATTAATTATATGAGTAGTGAGCTCTTCTTGTAGTTGAAATTGCATGTTTGGGCAGTGGGCTCTTCTTGCATACATTGTACTACAACTCCTAATAGGGTTGAAATCTCCTAATAGGGATTCAAAGTCTTCTAATAGGGACTCATTGTACTAAATGTTGTAATAGACTCCTAATAAGGTCCATCCTCTAACAAGGAATATTATATTAGTGCATCATCTTGTGAGCATCATGCCATTGGTGTTTTCCTTCTGATCAAGGGTTTCCCTAGTTAACATATCTGGTGTATTGTCTATGTGCATTTTATTATGGTTTTTGTTTACTTTGGTTGAATGGTTAGTTTTTCTAAAGAAGATAATTTTTTTAATTTTTGGATAACTAATTCACCTCCCCCCCCCCCTCAGTTATCTTCATAGACTATTGTTTCTAATAATTGGTATTAGAGCATCAGGTCCTTGAAGATAAAGTTTAACAACTTTGGGAGATCCATGGAAAACATGTTCAAGAAAGATAGTTCGAAGTTCAATGAAAAAAATTATGATAGCTAGAAAGAAAATATGAAGATGCATCATTTGTGTATGGGTCTGGGATATTGGATCTTGACAAAATTAGAAAAGACAATCATTGTTGAAGATGACTTGGAAACTTTCACTGCGGTAGAAAGAGATCCTTTTATGTGTGACATGAGAGCTAGAGAATCACTATTGATTGCACTTCCTAAAATTGAGTACAATCAAGCAAAATCACTTGCTACTTCACATTTGAAAAGCTTTAGAAAATATTTTTGAACGAGATGCACATTCTAAGAAGTTGAAACTACAAAGTTGGATTTGTACATTCCAAGATGCTAAAATAATGGAAGATGATTCTATAAGAACGTATATAGGCAAGATATTAGAAATTATTGTAGGTATCAAAGCTTAAGGAGGAACCAAAGAAGATGATGAGGTTATATGGAATATACTAAAGACTCTAACACCACCATTTAAATTAGTAGTTCAGATGATACAATTGTTGATATCTTGTACCAAATTTTTCATAAAAGAGACATTGCTTGGAAGACTTGAAGCAGTTGAGAATGAACTTAGATAGTTTGGAGAATTCACTAGAATAGAGATAGCTTAAAATGCCTTGAATATTCAACCTAGTCTATCAAGAAGCACAAGTGCTAGAGGAGATTTTGCTAGTAGTAGCAGATCTGAGCAGGACCAAAAGATTAAGGAAGGAGTAGCCCTTCTAGTAAGAAGAGAAAAAGGAGGTAAGAAAAATTTTTAATGTTGGACTTGTTTGCAGAGAGGATAGATAGTGTTTGTATGCAAATAAAGATAATAGTTCTGATGAACAAGCATTAAGTGCTAATGATTATGAAATTGGATTTGTGAAAATTAAAGAAGAAAGTCTAGAGAAGGTAGCTTTGGTGGCACATGTTGAGAAGAAATCTAACTGGATAATTTATAGTGGTTGTTCATATCATATGACTAGTGACATGCACAAGTTTGTTGACTTCAAAGTTGGGATAGAGGAATTGTCAGAGTTGGAAATAATGCATAATGCAAAGTTAAAGGTATTGGATCTATAACTCTTGATGGTAAAACTAACACTAAGGATGTATACTTTGTTGGTTGTTTAAAGCACAATCTTTTGAGTGTTGGAAAACTAGTAGACAAAGTTTATTAGTTGCAATTCACAAAAAAGACATGCATGATCAAATACAAACATGGAAATGTAATTGGAATAGGAACCAAATCTAGAGGTAATGTATTTTAGTTCAATCCTACTAAAATGACATGTTTGGTTGTAAAGGTAGATGACAATTGGTTATGGCATAAGAGATTTTGTCATATAAACTTTGATAGTATTGTGAAGACTAGTAGAGTGTTTGTAGTTAGAGATTTGTCAAAGATTCTTTGTTGATGGTTTAAAACATAATCTTTTGAGTGTTGGACAACTAGTAGACAAAGGTTATTAGTTGTAGTTCATAGAAAAGACATGCATGATCAAATACAAAGATGGAAACGTAATTGGAACAAGAACTAGATCTAGAGGTAATGTATTTCAGTTCAATCCTACTAAAATGACATGTTTGGTTGTAAAGGTAGATGACAGTTGGTTATGGCATAAGAAAATTTTTCGTATAAACTTTGATAGTATTGTGAGGACTGGTAGAGTGTTTGTAGTTAGAGATTTGTCAAATATTGTAAAGCCTACTAACACAATTTGAAAGGAGTGTTTTTTGGCTAAACATAATAGAGCTTTTATTCCTAGTAAGAAGTTTACCACTATAGAAAAGTTATAGATTTTACACACAAATCTCAGTGGTCCTACAAAGACTAAAGGATTCTATCGTGAAAGGTACTTTATGATTCTGGTTGATGATTTTTCTAGAATGATGTGGGTTGAATTTCTTAAAGATAAATTTGAGGTATTTGATAAATTCAATATATTCAAGAATAAAGGAGGAGGATTTACTCCAAATGAATTTAATATTTTTTGCAAATAAAATGGAATTAAGATATAGTTATCAGCTCTGAGAACCCTTGAATAGAATGGTGTTGCAAAGAGAAGGAACAAGTTAGTTATGAAAACTACAAGAGCTATATTAGAAGAGAATGATATATCCAAGACATTTTGGAGAGAAGTTATGAATACATCATTCTATACTATGAATAGAGTGCAAGTCAAAAAGGACACAAACAAGACCCCTTATGAACTGTAGTTTGGTCACTCACCTATAGTTAAGTATTTTAGAATTTTTGGGAGTAAGTGTTATATCAAAAGAGATGATGATATTGGTAAGTTTGATGCTAGAAGTGATGAAGATATGTTTCTTTGTTGTTCTTTGAAAAGCAAGGATTATAGATGTCATAATCAGAGAACTAAGACTATTATGGAAAGTGTAAATGTAAGAATTGATGAGAAATTCATAATACAAGGGAGAATAGTTGATTACAATTTAGATGATGATGTTGTTACTAAGCCAAGGAATAATGAATTATCTCTTGAGACTAACAATGATTTTCAAAATGAAGGAGAGCCAAGGTAGGAACAAATTTTGGAACCTTTGGTAGAGCCAAGTATTGAGATAGAAAATCATACTTTGGGAAAGAATATGATAAAGAATCACCCATCTGAATAGATCATCGAAAGAAAAGATAAAGGAGTGATGAAAGAAGTAGAGTCAATGAAGAAATATGCTTGATATCTCAAGTTGAGCCTAAGAATGAATGAAGCATGTAAAGATGATTACTAGAAACAAGATATGAAAGAGGAATTGGATCAGATAGCAAAGAATGATACATGGAAATTGGTCCCCAAACCAATAGACAAGAATATGATAGGAACTAAATGGGTATTTAGAAACAAGATGAATAAACAAGGAGAAGTTGTAAGGAACAAAGAAATGTTGGTATGTAAAGGTTACTTGTAGAAGGAAGGGATTGATTATAAGGAGACTTATGCTCTAGTGGCTAGAATACAAGCAATAAGATCATTCTTAGCCTATGTAGCACAAAATAAATTCAAAGTATATCATATGGATATCAAGCCAACATTTTTGAATGGAGAACTAGAAGAAAAAATATACATTGAGCAGCTTGAAGGATGTCCTTTAACAAATGATAAAGACATAGTATGTAGACTAAGAAAAGCATTGTATGGATTGAAGCAAGCACCCAAAACTTGGATTGCAATGTTGGACAAACATTTGACAAAACTTGGATATAGAAAAAGTATGGAAAATAGTAATTTATATGGGAAAGAAATTGATGATGCTTTGATAGTTTTGGTAATATTTTTTGATGGTATCATATTTGGAGGAAATGATGAGGAAAGAAAAAAGTTTGGTGAAGAGATGAAGAAGCAATTTGAGATGACTATGATAGGAGAGATGAAATATTTTCTAAGATTGTAGATTGTATAGAATAAAGAAGGAATCTTTATTTCTCAGACTAAGAACTTGAAGGATTTATAGAAAAGGTTTGGATTGGAAGCATGTAAACCCATTGGAACACCTATGGTAACTAGACACAAGTTATCTATAAAGGATGAGACACCTACTATTGAGCAAAAGAAGTATAGATCTATGATTGAAGGATTGCAATATCTGACTCACACAAAGCTAGATATAGAAAATGAAGTTGGAATTGTTGCAAGATTCCAAGTTGATCCCAGAGAAGCACATAATGTAGTAGTAAAAAGGATATTTGGATATCTGAAAGGAACATTAGAACATGGATTATGGTATGAAAAATCTCATGATTTCACTCTAAATGCTTTCACTGATGTAGATTGGGTAGGTAATATGGATGATAGAAAAAGAACTAGTGGTGGAGCCTTCTTTCTTGGAGGAATATTAGTTTCTTGGTTAAGCAAGAAGTAGGATTATACATCACAAAGTACAACAGAAGTAGAGTATATTGTAGTAGAAAATAATTACAATCAAGTCATTTAGATGAAGTAGATGTTGAAGGATATAAGGATAGAAATCAATGAACCTGTTGTTATACATTGTGATAACAAAAGCATGGTAAATATGTCTAAGAATCTAGTGGTGCATTCTAAGACCAGGCACATTTCTATTAAGTATCATATGTTGAGAGAGAAAGTTGCAGAAAAGGAAATTAGATTGGAATATGTGAGAACTAAAGAGTGGATTATAGATATTTTCACTAAGCCTCTTTCCAAAGAGTTTTTGATTATTTACGAGGTATGCTTGGGGTTATGCTCATTCCTACATCAGAGTAGAAGATGTAAGAGCACATCAATCTAGGATAATAGAGTGCCCTTACTTGTCTAGACTGAATGTTGATGTTTCCTATATGGGGGAGTATTTGTGATGGATAGAGTCATCTAGCACTCTTGTTGATATTTTTTTGAATAGTATCTCTTGAAACTTGAGCTGGAAAGGATTAGTTCTTGTAGAGTTTGATGCAATAAGGTTAGTTGTTGAAACCTTTGACATTAATGTCAATGGGGGAGAATATTGCATAAAAAATAGTATGCCAAGGAAGATGTTCAGCATGAGTATAGTATGTTTAGCATAAGCATGACATTTTTTAGAAAGTACATTAAGGTATATCAATGGGGGAGAATGATTGATGAAGAGGATTTGAAAAGTCAGATTAATAGTCTTTTGTTGGAATTCTTGGACCTAAATATTTTTCATCTATATTGCCATCAATGACAAAGGAGGATATTGTTAGAAGATTGGTTGAAAGCATGAATGTTGATGATATTCCTATGGGGGAGTATTGTAGATATGTTACTATGATGATATGTTACATTCATGAATGTGTTTGTCATTAATGTCAACATAACAATTTTCTATGGTATCTAACAAAAGAATAGTGAACAGATCAAGTTGGTATGGATAGCTAGTTGAGTGTTTACACTATCCAAGCATATGGGAGTTACTTTTGAGTATCTAATATATGCAATTAAATTGGAAGAAGAAAGGATAAGTATAGAAGAACTTATGAGAGTTTTTGTGATGTTTTTTCTAAGATAGAGTTTACCGAGGCATGTTTTGGTAAACTTGTTATATCTCTGAGCAAAGTTGTTATTCTAAGAATTGAGGTTGAAGATAGGAAGAAGACATGTTGATGATGACATGGTTCATCTTTCCCATCATAATATTGCATGTACAAAAAGTTATTCAGGTTACAAGGCAGAAGATTAATGTTATCGCTAAGTGTAACATGTTCTAAATGTGGTCCTATAATAATTAATTGAGAAGGTCTAACAACTGACTCAAGCAATTTTTTTGAGGACTTGGTATAAAGGAAGGACATTTTCCTTTATCATGATATGGAATGATATAGTTTATGATTGATGATAATCAGCAACAAAAGAGGAATGCAAAGTTGAACAAAGTAGTGCAGAAGTGAAGGATACTTCATTACCGATATTTTGCTAAGTGATCTGAGGTTTGGTATCTAGATCTAAGGCTCATGACCTAGTCTACAAGGTTAGATAGTGATTGGTTTGGTTGATAGAACAAAGGAAAGGAGGACATAATAGTAAATTACTTGCAATGAGTTCTTCTTGTAGTTGAAATTGCATGTTTTGGTAGAGGGTTCTTCTTGTATACATTGTACTACAACTCCTAACAAGGTTGGAATCTCCTAATAGGGATTAAAAGTCTCCTAACAAGGACTCATTGTACTAAACTTTGTAATAGACTCCTGATAGGGTCCATCCTCTAACAAGGAATATTTATATTAGTACATCAATCTTGTGGGCATCATTCCCACTGGGTTTTCCCTCTGATCAAGGGTTTCCCTAGTCAACATATCTAGTGCAATTTTCTATGTGCATTTTATTATGGTTGTTATGTAATTTGGTTGAATGGTTAAGTTTTTTAAATGAAGATGAATGTTTTAATTGCTGGATAACTGATTCACCCCCACACACCCCCCCCCCACCAATTATCTTGGTGGACTATTATTTCTAACACAAATATCATAGTTGGTAGAAAACCTAACATCAACTGGGAAGGCAAATAATTTTATGTATAAGTTTGGGTCACTAATTATGTGTATTTTCTTTTATGATCAAAATTATTTTCATGCTATTGGAAATATTTTTTGGGATCAAGACAAACCTGTCACAAGACAGATTAGTGAATACATAACTTGGTTAGGATAAAATTTTGAGAATATTATGGATATATCCTTTGAGGAGTTTAAACAGAGGATGAAGAAAAGGATGAGGATCCTAGCAGAGCTAGTGATGAAATATACAATGACGTATACTTTTTGGTAGACACAGATAATACATTTGTACAAGCTTTGAAGCCTAGGAAAGCATGACTCAAATCATTTGATTATGAAGTTTATAGTGAAAATGTGAGTGCATTAAATATTGATGCACTACTTAGAGAAGAGATTGATGTAGAAGTAGAACCATTTGGGAAGTATGAGGAAGCTAAGGAAATAATCATAGTTTATATCAAAAAGGCTTCAAAATAGAACAAAAGAAAGAAAATGATTGAAGACATAGAGGAGAAACTAGGCACACACAACAAAGGCAAGGAACCTTTGAAGCTTACTCAAGGTCTTGGTGAAGATGAGGAAAAAGATAGTAGTGATGAGGAAGAGGAAGAATAAAAATATCAAGGTAAATCCTTAGTAGGGGGTACTTCACTAGGGAAGAAAGCTAAAAATGTTAAAATATTGAAGCCTAAAGAAAAGAAGGTTACAAAGAAGCCAGCAATGGCACCCCTCTCTCCTCCTACACCAACCAAGCCAAGGACCAAGGTAACAACAACTAGTGTTGAGACATCAACAAAGAAAGGGGTAGTCAAGATTATCAAACCGAGTGGCTCTAGTACAAAAAAGAAGAAAACTCAAGCCCCTGTGAACTAGATAGAGAGAAGACAATTAGTAAAGAAGAAATAAGGTGAAGAGGATGATGCAGAAAGGACCAAATCAGATGAAGTGGGACATCACTGAGTTACAATACCTAAAAGACCAAATAATATTGATGAGGTATGTACTAACTTTAGGAGCTCTACAAGCTTATAAAGTTTTTGATTTTTAAAGTATGATTCATTGAATAATGATGAAAAATGCAAAGGCTTAGATGTATTTTATTTCAGCTTCCTAGTACTTAAATTTTTCTCAAATTAGGAGCCAATAGAAACCCAATTTGGGAAAAACCATCAAGGAACATGCTACTACTTTTCACTCTTTTGAAGTGAGTTTGATAAAGAGCCAACCCTATTAAATGTTGAAAAACACACTATCAGGTGTGACCCTATTAAAGGTTTTAATCATCTTATTAGGAGTAGCCTAGTTAGAGCACTTTAGATCATTCCATTAGAGTGTTACCTTGATTAAAGGATTTACAAAATGATTTTTAGGTCAACCTTGATTAAAGGATTTTTACTACCACAATGGTTAGAAAGTAACACCAAATTTGATCTCTTCAAATATAACTCATTTTGTAAATTTAGATCTCCATTCCACTTATTTGTTGGTTCATTGATTGAACTTCATTATCATCTCCTTTTGTGATCTTCTTCGAAACCCTTCAAGAAATCATGCTTCACTAATCTCTTCACTTCTCCTCTATTGCCAATCAACAATGAAAAAACCTTAGAAAATATCTCGTATGCCTAGACTTAAATAGTTGTCTTTAATCCTTTTTTTCTTAAACATCACTGTAGATCTTAGGGTTAGGTCAAATTCAACAAATCTATACATATTTTTATCTTACTAGTCATTTCTTGATAATTCTAGAAAGTTATCTTTAAATATTTGCATTTGATTGCATAAAAAACTAAAATCATGCATTTAATCTATATTCTCATCAATCCTTATCATCTATTTATTTTTACTAATATGAAAATTTGTTAGAAATAATAAAATTGAAATGAACTAAAAATAAAGAATTTTAATTTAATCCAAGAGATTTTGTGATGAACATAATTACCATTCTTTATAAGAGCTTTCTAATATCAATACAAAAGAGGAGACAAGGATTTTGAAAGGGGAAAGCAAAGAAAACCCCTTGTGAATTATATGAATGAGGAAAATGCCTAAGAATAGAGAGAGAGAGAGAGAGAGAGAGAGAGAGAGAGAGAGAGAGAGAATGTGGAGCCATAGGGCTCATTACATGAACTAAATTGTGATTGTGTGTTAATAGAATGAGAGAGAAGCATCTCTTATAAAGAGATGAGAAGAGGCATTATTTTTAACTCCCATGTGAATGATTTTCACATTCATAAGTGTGTGCATAACAAGTGTCATAATCCTTTTAAGGAGGAATAAACTATTTTCCTTTATAAAGGAATTACAAAAAAAGACTTGTCCTCACATGTGGACTAGAAGAAAAACAACATAAGGGATACCTTGGTTTATTCCATTTAATAAATACAACCAAGGAAAGATTACCAATTCCAACACCCCCTTTAATCTTTACTTGGGGAAATTACATCAAAGGGTATTTAAACCCAAATTTTTACAATGAAATTCTAAATAGAAGCAACTTGATCTTTGAGAATGTCTTCAATTATGAAAAAGGTCTCTTGTGAGTGTAGGTAGATCTTCGTAGAGCCAAGAGAGAAGTGGATAGGTCATTAAAGTACACCAAATAATACTATATTCTATGTGCCTAGATGAATTACCTAAAAAACATAGACACAAGAAAAAGACAACTATCCATAAGGAGTATTTCATCTTAAATTCAAATTAGAAATCTTATATTTATAGAGAAATAGAGAGGAAAATAAACATGTTACCACAAAGTAATGGAGATAACCTGATATCAAGATAAATTATATGCTCAAAATATTATCAACAAAAGAAAAAGCTATATATAGGAGGTATGGCAAGCAGGAGTGGGAGCGGGAGTAGGAGTGGTCAAGGGATAGGATGTGGTGTGCCCATCCAAATTTTGAAACTAGTCCTAGGCATGAATCTACAAGGAGGGGGAAATCAAAAACCAGGATCAAAGGAGAAGAGTCTAGCAGAGTGAGGAGATGTGGTAGAGAATGGGGATGGGGACCCATGTGAAAATGGTAGAGGACTGGACAAGCCACTTCTAACACCCAAGGTGGATAGGTCAGGGAATCTTCTGGAGAAGAAATGGTCTTCCCTTTTTGGTGTCAAACTATCTAGTAAGTTTTCTTTCCCTCTGATTAAGATCTTGTCCAGTTTGGAAAAGGGATCATGTGCAATTGCTATTCTGGACAAGCTTGTTGACCATAGTATTGTTTTTATGGCCTCTACTCTAGTTGGGAAGTTCATTGGGAAAAGACCAAACATAGATGTGGTGAGAACTTACGCAATGAAGAAATGGCATCTTAAAGGCCAAGCCAATGTTACAGCAATGGCAAAAGGATTGTTGTCTTTTGATTTTTCTTCTAATGAGGACCTAGCTAACATTCTATGTGAAGGACCTTGGAGTATAGGTCAATGTACCCTGGTGCTTCAAAAATGGTCATCTAAATTGGATCTCAATGAATCCTTCTTTTAGCAAGCACCCATTTGGGTTAGACTTCTGGAGCTACCATTGGAGTTTTGGAATGAGGATGTTTTTATGGGAGTGGCAAATTCTTTCAGGGACTTTTATCTATTGATCTCATTACAGCTTCAAAGAGTAGATTAACTTATGCAAGGATTCACATTGGTGTCAAAGAAGGGGATGACATCCCAGAAGTAGTGTGTTTCCGCTCTAAGTTGGGTACTCATATTCAGAATTTGGATTACAAAAGTGTCCCCTTTTCCTACTTTCATTATCTAAAAATAGGGCACAAGGTGTATCAATGTTCGAAGGTTAAAAATGATAAGAAGAAGTTTCCTTCTTCTCAACAAAGGGACAAATTGATCTGGAAAAAGAAGAATATCAAGAGTGGTTAGAAGGAGGGGGTTCAAATAGACCCAACCATAGAAAAGAAAAAACCTTCTACTACCTCTGTTAGGAAAGACAATGATATCTTGTCTAGACCAAAGATCAATGATCAGGGAGATCCTCTTCCAAAGCCAAATGTGGTTGTAGTTCTAGTAAAGACAATGGAGATTCTAGAGAGAGTGGAATTAATAGATAATGAAGGGAAAGTTGCCCTTCAGTTAGTTAAGTTAGTGGAAGATACAGTGGCTAGTGCTGCTGATGGGAAGGAGCCAATTTTTGAAACCAAAGAAAATGAGACTGAAAGAGGGGAGAAAAATCTTGTCATTTGTCTTGGAAACTCAGAAGACATAGATGATTTTTCTGGAGAAGGTGCAATCTTCATTTCGGATGAGAATATTGAGGACAAGATAGAAATTTTTGGGAACCTATAGGACTCAGTGACTGAGAATCAATCAAAGAATGGGAGATCTTGACTCTTTCATAGATGAAGAGTTAGTGAAGGAAAAACAAGTGGAGCCATTGGATATTACCATTACCCCAAGGAAAGCCTTAACTATATCTCACTCTCTAGATATAGAGTTTGAGAGGGAAGCCTCTTTATCACCAAAGCCAAGAAAGAAAAGCTATAGGAAGCCATCTATGGCTTCACCAGTTGAGACAAGAAGTAGTCACAAACTAGATGTGGGACTACTATCTAGAAGAGGTACAATATCTGAAAAACAAGACAAAGAGGGGGAGACCAAAAGAAGTTTGGTGGATGGGCACCAAAAAACTCTTTTGGAATGTACTACGAGTGAAAAATATAATTTATCTCATGGAATATTAGGGGCCTTAATGGTGCCCATAAGTAGGAAATAATTAGGAACATGATCAGAGATCAAAGACCTAATATAATGTTGGTTCAAGAAACTAAGATGAAGAAAGAGAGCTTCGGGAAAATCAAATTTAGCATTATTATGAGTGGGGAAGCCTTGGATTCAGAGGGTGTGTCTAGAGTCTTGTTAACCTTATACAACAACAAGTAGTTTAGACTCAATACTGTATATAATGATGGCGACATCCTTTTTTCTAGGGTGTTTCATATGTATTCCAATGAAAGCTGGTTTTGTTGAATGTTTATGCTCCCAAAAATAAAAGAGAAAGGAAGAATTACTAGTCTAAAGTTGGGGAGCTAGTGTAGACTAGTAACTTAAAGAAAGGTATTATCATGGGGGATTTCAATACTCCATTAGTGGATGAGGAGAAGATAAGAGGTTTGATGCCTGATTGGGAAAGTAAATAGGATCTCTCTAGTTTTATAAATAGCTTGGATTTTCCGGATCTAGATCAATCAGGAGGAACTTTTACTTGGTCTAATAAAAGAATAGGTTAGGAATGTATTCAGGTCAGATTGGATAGACTTTTAATCTCCCCTGACTAGTTGCAATCCTTCTCTTGTAAGTTATCTCTACTCCCTAGAGTTGACTCTGATCACTCACCCATTTCCCTTTCAATTTCTCCTATTGAACTAAGAAGGAATTTTCCTTTTTAGTTTGAAAGGATGTGGACCTCTCACCCAAACTTATTAGATAAAGTGAAATTATGGTTTAGAGTTGCTAGAAAGTTGAGTAATGTGAAGAGAATGATTAAAGTATGGAATAAAATAGATTTTGGTCATGTTTTTCATGACAAGGAGGATCTATCTGTTAAACTTACTTTAATTCAAGACAATATTCAGTAGGAAGGATATAATGATTTAAATAGGGAGGTTGAGCTATCTATTTTATCTAACTTGCACAATATCATTTATAAAGAAGAGAAGTTCTGGAGGCAAAGATCAAGAATTAATTGGCTTATGAAAGGGGATCTGAATACAAATTTTTTGCACCTATCCACTCTCAAATAGAGAGCTAATAATAGGATTTTAGGGATTAAGAAGGGGCAGGATTTGCTGACTCAAGAGAAAGATATCTTAGCTGAGGTGATTTCCTTTTTCTCCTCTCTTTTGTCTTGGGATCCTTTGTTATCTAAGATGGATCAGAATGATATTGTGTCTTGTATAGCTTAGATTATCCAACCCCATCACAAAAAATTGCTTTGGGCAATCCCTAATGCTTAGGAAGTAAGGGAAGCTCTTTTCTCTTTGTTTGCTAATAAATCCCTAGCCCTGGATGGGTTTCCTAGTTTCTTTTTCCAATTTTATTGGCAAGTGGTTATGGATGATGTGGTGAACACCATTCAGGAATTCTTTGGAGCTAGAAGTATTATGAAGGAGATAAGTTCCACTTTTTTGGTCCTCATTCCTAAATCTCCTGGGGTTGATTCTTTGGATAAGTTCAGACCTATCAGTCTATGCAATTCCTTTTGCAAGATTATTTCAAAGGTTCTTACTTCCAAGATGTTGAAAATTCTCTCATTGATTATTTTAGTAGCAAACTATCTTTGATCCTAGAAGATAGATATTGGACTTGATCATGATGGTGCATGAAGTAATACATTCAATGGAAGCTAGTAAAAGAGAAGGTATGCTACTAAAACTGGATCTCTCAAAAGCCTATGATCAGGTTGACTGGTCTTTTCTTGGTTTGGTGCTCTAGGCTTTTGGTTTTGATTAGAAAGTTTGTAGGATTATTTCCTAGCTTGTATCTACTTCTTTTCTTTCTATTTTGGTTAATTTTGCTCCTTAAAAAAAATTTAAACCCTCAAGAGGCTTTAGACAGGGAGATCCCCTCTCACCAATTATTTTCATTATTATGGCAGAATGTATTGAAAGGCTAATTGAGAAATATAAGTATGAAGGAAGGTTAAAAGGGTTAAAACCTTCCTCTAGCTATGATCCTTTTTCCCATCAATAATTTTTGGATGATATAATTATGGGAGGGGAGGCCTCTATTAAAGAGGCAAAGATTATGAAGATATCCTTGATTTGTATAGAAGAGGTTTGAGAGAGCTAATTAACTGGGATAAGAGTTCGATCTTCTTTGTAAACACCCTTTAGGTTAGAAAGAGAAATATTGCGAGGATCCTTGGTTGTGGAGTGGGAAAGCTTCCTTCCACTTATCTTGGGATCCCTTTGGGCATTAAGCCTCCTAACACTTTCTAGAATTAGATCATTGATAGGTTCAGCGAAAATCTGGTGGGTTGGAAAGGAGCTTTGCTTAGCTAAGCTGGTGAATGCCTACTGGTTAAATCTACTCTTTAGAACTTGCCTATGTATGCTTTGAGGCCTTTTGGGATACCAATTATATTTTCTAAGAAAATGGAAAAAATTTAGAGGGACTTTTTATGGACAGGTCTAGAAGGGAGAAAAAGGTATCCTTCTATTGCTTGGGATAATGTTTGTCTTCCAAAGTGTTATGGTGGCTTGGGTATCAGGAAATTAACCTATCTTAATAAGGCCCTCCTGGCTAAGTAGATCTAGCACATTTTTAATAGTACTATAGAATGGAGAGATATCTTGGTTAATAAGTACATCAAAAGACCTTCTCTTTAGTTTGTACTTAAGAATGAGGATATTCTGAAAGGATCAGTCATATGGAATGGTATTCAGAAGGCCATGGATTTGGCTAAGGCCAAGGTTATTTGGAAATTGGACAATGGGGAGGATATCCAATTCTAGTCTAATAATTGGTTACTTCAAGGTCCCCTTATTAATAATCCTATTTTTGAAATCTGGACAAATGTTTGTATAAGGCAATTTGGGTTAAAAGTTACTAATTATAAAATTGGCCAAGGATGGAGAGATATTTCTCTCATTTCTGAGGATCTTAAACTGATAATGACAATGTTAAATTCCATGGTTTTAAGTAATAGAAAAGATGAGATTATTTGGGGGGATAATCCTAATGGTTGTTATTCTGTTTCTTTGGGCTATAATTCTCTTTAGAGCTCAAAGGAGAAATGCCCATGGGCGAATGCCTAGCTACCTAGTCTTATTCCTAAGATCAATATCTTTTATTGGTTGGATCTTTAGAACAAAATTCTTGCTCAGGATAACTTAATAAAAAGAGGGCATATAATGCCTAATAGATGTATTTTATGTAAAAACTAGATGGAAATGGTTAATCACTTATTCATCCATTATCCTTTTTCAAGAGAGGTCTAGGATTTCTTAACTAAGGACTCAGGGATTAGCTGGTGCAAGTCAAATAATCTTCTAGATTTCTTCAGTCAATAGAAAAGTATGTTCAAATTTCCTATTTTGCAAGATTTTGGTACCTAGATTTTGCCTCATTTTTGTTGGGGACTATGGAAGGAAAGGAACAATAGAATTTTATGTGAAAAGATTTATAAGAGTATCAAGGAAAATTACCAGGTAAGGAAGGGGGGAGATATAGAAAAAGGAGGTAAAAAGAAGGAGAAAGAAAAGGATAGGAGGACAAAAAGATAGGAAGTTAAATGGCTTCTTCCTCTGGAGGGATGGCATTAAGAAAACTTTGATGGACCTTCTAAAGGTAACCCTGGACCTTTGGGTTGTGCAGAAGTTATAAGAAATAATTTTGGTGAAGGTGTGGCAGCTTTTTCTCTTCCATTAGTAGTCCAAACCAATCATTTTTTTGAAGCTAGTGCAGCTTGCCAATCTTTCAAGTTGGGCTTTAATATGGGTATAAGAAAACTTTGGTTAGAAGGGGACCCTAAAAATATCATAAATTGTATTAACCATATTTCTCAACCTTCTTGGTCTATTGCTAATTTAGTAGAAGAGACCCGTGCTATCCTTGATAAATTTGAAAGTGTCCATGTTACACGTATTTAGGGAGGCTAACCCCATGGAAAACTAGTTTTCTAGTGAAGATGTCAGGCTAGACAAGTTGTTGACATGGCATTTGGGAAGGAATATTCTGGTAGAAGCCAAGAGTCTCATCGAGCTGGAAAAAATCTTGGGGTGTATAATGGAGATCTAATTGAAATTATGATTATTTATGGATATTGGGGAATGAGTTTGAGTAATAATGGTATTTATGGAAAATTCAAGCAGCTGAGGTTATCTATGTCATTTCAACACATATTGTGGGTTGATATTTTTTTTTTGCTACTTTTTATGGGGTAATGTAAAAAAAAATGGCACTTTTTAGAGGAACAACAACTAGATTTTCTATAGGTCTAAGAAGGGTCTACAGAGATTAGTGTTTATGAGAATTGTTAGAATTAAGAATGAAGAGATGGTGGGTGAATGATGTAGGAAGGAGCTTGTGGGGGAAGTTTAAATATGGAAAAATAGGGGTAAATTTTGGGAAAAATTGGAGAAGGGAGGTACTACAAATTACATTGCAAAACTTCATGGTTTTGACCCAGATGTAACAAACAACATGGTGAATTTGTGGAAGGATGGGAAGGTGAAAGTTAATGGTGTTTCTTTTCAGGTCACAAAGGAAGTTGTTGCTACCGTGTCTAAAATCCCAGCAGAGGGTTTCAAATTCTTCAGAGACAAGAAACTATCGATGAATGTAGTGAAGGATTTTATAAAGAGCTTAGAGGAGAAGAATGACCTGGTAAAATGTGAGACATACTATGAAATAGAGTCCATCAAGAAACTTTGGAGGTATGTCTTACGAGCTGTTATTGAGTACATTACACTGGATACTAGATTTGATCGAGTGAGAAATTATCATTTTATTCGTCTTAATCACTTTCGCTATGACATTAAAATTTCCTTTCCATACTATTTATTTACATCTATGAGTAAGGCTATTTCTAGGTTTAAGAAGAAACCCTCAGTGAATCCTGCTCTACATGAGGGATTATTATTTTTAATTCATGAGCACTTCAAAGCTCAGACAATTAGCAATAAGCTTTCACATGATCCAGATGCTACTAAAGACCCTACCAGTTCTAGTTTTTCTTCTGATTCTAATGACATCTAGAGTATTAGCTCTAAGGGGGAGGAGAACACTTCCTCAAGTAAGAGAGTTAAAGGTAAGGAAATGAAGTCGCCTTCTTCCATAATCCCTAGAAGGAAGAGTCCTAGAGGACATGGGAAAAAAAATTTAGGTTAGGATGAAAAGGATTATAATGAGGAAATGGAGGACATGGTTTCTGATGAAGAGGGAAAGGAGGAAAAGGTTAACATATCAAAAGATCTTACAGGGAAAAAATGAAGAGGGAAATTGGTATAGATGAAGAGAGGGTTTTGAGCCAGGGGCCAGATGTGTTGACTATTCCTTTTTCCCCTATCCATCCCCAGTTTCATCTCCAAGAGCAAGATAAAGAGGATATTGGGGGTGAGGGTGGTGAAGTTGTAGTGAAGGAAAGGTGAAAATCTTGGAAGAACTTCAAAGTTAGAACTGTGAAAATGGGTATTGTAAGAGAGGTTATGAATCCTCAAATTCTGGTTGAAAATTAGGACTAGCCCCAGTTTGAAGACCTTATTGATTCTACAATTGTGGCAATAACTAATAATGCAAGGGAGATAGGTATGAATCTATTGAATAATTCTCATAATAGAATGATTGATAACTTTAGATCAATCAATTGGATCTATCACAAGCTGGAAGAGTTCAGGGAGAAGATTGGGCATATGGAGAGAAACAAGAAAGAGCCAGCTTAGGATAATCAAAAGGACCAGGAGGATAGATTCAACTTGGCTAAGTAGGGAATTCAAAACCTAGAAAACTGTAATCATAACTTGGTGAATCAAATTATTTCCATTCTCAACTCAATTAACAACAACATTCTATCCTTGACTGGTGTACTAAAAGCCAAAGGTATGCTAGGTGCAGATGATGACAAGGATAGGGGAAGAGCCAGAACTGAAGAGGATATGGCAACTGATATTACTTTCACCAGTATGGATCAAGATGTGTAGAAGACCCATGAGTTGATGGTAGAGGAGACTTACAAAGCCTATGAAGCTACTTAGACTATGTAGGAGCTTGAGTGGAAAATAGAAGAGTAATTTTCTTGTTCTGTCTTTTGTTGTTCAATGTTTTTTATTTTTTGTTAGCTTTTTCCTGGCTTTCTGACTAGATGTTTTTATGGCCTTTTCACTAGCCTTTGTTTCTAGCTAGGCTTTTTGCTTATTATTAGTCGTGTGACCTATCTTTTTTGGCTAGGCTTTAATTTCTTATTATCAGCCATGGTTATGTAGTTACTTTTGGGTTTCAAGGTCCCTGTAAACTTATTTATCTTATCAAAAACAAGAAAAAAGAAGCTAGATTAATGTTACCAAAATTATATTATACTAATGTACTAATGACCATAGACAAGGCCACGTAATGATGTTTGCATCAACATTGCATTGATCACGTGGATATAGATAGTCCACCTAATGAATCATCTCATTGCAAGTTAATGGGGGTGTCCCTCCATAACATGGATAACTCATGATCTAAGCAATAAAGTATGTAGACCATTATCACATTAATATATGAAAATAAAGTGTAAGGAGAGACATTCTCATCAAATTAGTATTATCATGCTTTTTGATAGGACACTTTAAAAGGAATGGATTATAAGGATTTAATAACATATTGCCTTCAAATTGGATCAAACCATTTGAATTTGGAGGGAAAACACCAATTATAATATCATCTTCATTAAGGGACAAAATGGAATAACATGGAGGGAAAATCCATATAAATATCAATCTTTCAAAATGGAACCAATATAACAAAATGGAGGGAAACTCCATATAAAATATCATCTTTTCAAAGTAGAACAAATTGATGCAGGAGCATCTTGGGTTGCCTTGTTATCCTACTCATTTTTTGTTCATTCTGCAAGTTGGTGCTGAGTTACTGTAGCACTAAGTTGGTGTTGAGTTACTATAGCACTCAGTTGGTGTCGAGTTACTATAACAATCTAGTGTTGACTAAGTGTTCCTTCGTGTGCCAAGTTACCTAGTGTATGCCAAATGACTCTTCATGTGCTGAGTTACCCAATGTATGCCAAGTGACTTTTCATGTGTTGAGTTACCCATTGTATTCTAAGAGACCCTTCATGTGCTGAGTTTTCCTATTTATGTCAAGTGTTAGCATTTGGATGTGATTTCTATGAGCTGACTTGTGGGATTTATTTCGATCGCGATATTTATGTTAAGATATTTTCTTGGGATGTGTCCAGACCATTATTGGGTCAGCCTTCCTCTTATGCAATGTTCTAGAATGATCTATAAGCCATTTTGGCAAGTATATATAGAGTGTTTAGGCTTAGAGTCAAGGCAGTTTTTGGGAAGAGGATTGCAGAGTAGAACTAGAAAGTGTGAATTTGTTATTAGACCTTTGAATGTGAATTTATTTGTATTTGGCCATAACCTAGAAGACCTTATAGTTGGACCTGTATGAAGATATTTTGATGAATCAATAAAAGTATCTTACTCTTCTTCCTCCTTTGGTTATTGTTCTTTGTATTTGCTTCTGTTGTGTTAATTCTTGCAGGGTTGTTCGGATAGCTAGGTGAGCCTTTGGCCCTAGTTATCTCTACCTTTCTTCTATCACAAATAGTACCAAATGGAGGGAATCTCCATATAAATGAGTGCACACTAATATAAGATGGAGGGATACTCCATGGGCTAGATAAGGAAACTATGTATCAGTTATATTGAGTGGACCTACATAATTAACTTTGAAAAATTGGCTCCCTATGCAACTCAAAAAAAGGTACCTTCATATAAATCAATGGTATAAAACCATAAAGTGCCAATATAGGCATAGAATGATGCTATAAAGGCATAAAATTGCAACTATGTGTAAATCAATAGATCACAATGAAGGAAAATGTGTAAGATAACTCATAATCCAAATAGAATTGAGGTAAATGCAAAGATCCAAGGAAGATCAATGAGAAATAAAAAAATATATGGATATTAGGTAGAAAACTCCATTGAGGGTAAACATGAGTACTTAATTCATTTTTTGAAGGTATATATCAATTTCTGAATGATTCTAGTCATAAAAAAAATTTATATATTTATCTGGGTATATATGTATACACCCATATATACTTAAATAAATATATGTAAATGATAAGTCACAATACTTAAAAATTATGATTTACCTTTAACAAAAACATTGAGAGGATCCTTCTATAAAAATATATTTCAAGTAGGACAAATATTTTGAATAAAGACAAAATATCTTAAATAGTAATTATCTATAGAAGTTTTTTTAAATTGAAATAACGAAATCTAATCATAGTCAAAGAAATGTATTATCATTACAAATGGCATAGGAATGACTTGCCAAAGCAAAATAGAGTACCTTTTTGTTTTAAAAAAAAATGTAACCAAATTTTTAGAATAATGAAAGCTAAAAAAGCTTTGGTTAAAATATATTACATGAACAAAAAAAAAACTTATTTTTATACATACAGGTATAGAGATGTTAAAGCAATGATAGAAAAGTTTAGCAGTTACAAAAGAATATAACCAGAATAGATAGTTGGAAGTGAGCCAAAAAAGAATCCACTAACATGCATTGTGTAGTCAACAGTGTAATCAAAGAGAAAGGAGTAAAATAGGAAAAAAAAACTTCTATAAGTTGCAAACAAAGAGAATGAAGTTGAGAGAAGCATTTGGAGTATTACTCAAAAATCTTTAGTTGAGTTGATTCTTGGTGAAGGTAAAGCATATGAAAGTAGAGTATACAATAGTATCTTTTTGTCATGAAAAAAAACTTATATTTCTATGTATATTGAATGCAAATTACAAAAAGGAAATGGATCACAAAGTATTGAGTGTTGGAGTGATGATTCCTATTTTAGCATGGGAATTTCCTATAGAATCAATGTACTTGAGGGGATATTTTGACAAACTATTTCAAGCAATGCCTAGAGAGGTGGAGCATGCAATAAGGTGCATAATAGGAGATGGGATGTTGAGGCCAAGGGCACCACATCCTATCTATAAAACTCAAGTATTGTCTATTTTGTACTCAAACATGTATGATATGTTACCTGAGTACAAGACATTGATGAATATTCAAGAAATCTACATAAATCCATCATTTGAGAATGCGGTCGTATTGGATGAGGCAGTCAGTGGTAATTTGTTGCATGGTTCAAAGGCATGGGTGGGAGAAATTATTCCCATCAAGAAGTTTGATGAGGATATGGTATGAATGACCCTTTTGGATACAATGAGGATAGGATTGAAGCTAAGGAACTGTATTTATTTTGAAAGGGAAATGGTTCATATTGCAGGGCTACTGCCAACAGATATGGTGGCTAGGTCATATCCATTATTTGATGCAATCTTAGTGGTGGTCTGATACTATGAAAGTTGAAGGGTTCATCCTTAGATGAGGGTCCCTTCAAGGGATGACAACATAGTGGCTATAGTGGAGTCAGTGGGTTCTACAAACCAAGTGTAGGGGGTTAGGTCTAAAACCATTGGGTTTAGAGGAAAGGATTAAGAAAGAAGGATTAGGCATGCAACAGGATTTAGGTTTAGATATGGTAAAGGTTGGAAAAAAAAACTAATTAAATGTATTTTCTTTACTTGAAATAGATTAATGAAAAAAAAATGCTTTGCAAAAAAAAGTTGAAAGGATGCTTAATATATTATGAAATAATTGTTTTTTTTCCTCATAATGTTATGAATGATTATTTTGAAATTTTTTAAAAACTTGTCAAGGAATATCTTGAAATAGATTTGGTAACAAACTAATAATGCAAACCCTGTAGAAAGATGTTAGAGGAATAATACTCCTGCAACTTAAGGAATCAAATTGATATAGAACCATTATTATTATTAAGAAATTTGCAAATATCCTTTAAAAAGAAACTTTTAAAAAACTATTTTAAAAGTCTTGAAGTAAGACATATTTGAATACGAATTATTATTATAAAAGCCAAACATATAAGTTATAAATTAATTTTCTAAATTATAACATAATAACTTTTAAAAATTTGAATTAAACTTATAAGTTATAAATTAATTTTATAACTTTTAATGGAATTGTATGACTTACAACTTTGAAAAACAATATGAAATATAAGAATGTCAAACGTAAAGTTATAAATTAGTTTTATAAATTACATTATGACCATTCTAAACTTTAAAAAAAGGACGAGTTTGCTAAACTAAGGATAACACTTTGTTGATTAATTAATAATTAAACAAAATTAAAGTTCTATATATATTACAACTTAATAATAGAATTTAATTTATTTATTGAATTAAAAAAAATTAGCTATTGTTAATGCCAAAAAAACTTTATAAAATATATATATATATATATATATATATATATATATATATATATATATATATATATATAACTCAAAACTCTATTAATGAAACATTAATAAAACCTTGAGGATTTGATTTTCAATCAGCCATGATTCATGCTTTAGAAGAAAAATCTGATTTCACTCCTCAAGCGGATGGCTTGTGCATCAATATTGGGACCCCAAAATTTTAATATGAAGAGAAGGACCAGCAATTAAATCAGTGATACACATTGACAACCACCATAATGGACCAGCCAACAAAGATGAATGACATGAAGGGAGAAGGGAGGCATGGCAGAGGCAGACCAGCAGTAGGGTCATCAACCAGCAAGGAGAGGGAAGAGGGAGCACATGAGGCAAACCTTTACCTGCTACTACTTTTATTCCAATGCCTTTTACACACATTACAAGAAGGATCTATACATAACCCAAACAAAGTATAGAAAAGCATATGCTCTACGCTAAAAGAGAAGACACAAAAAAAAAATTAAAAGACACTTTGAAAACTATAGTTATTATGAAGCTTCCCATGGCAGAAGCATCCCCATAAGCAATTTAATAGTAGATTAGTATTGGCCTTGTCTCTGAGGAAGCATGTGGGAGGAGGAGCAGTTTTTCAAATGTTCATCGCTCCTTACAGGTGAGAAAAATGATAGTTGTGGCTAAAAAAGCATGGATTCATAGAATCCAGCACTAAAGGAGAGTGCATGTAGAGGAAGAAAAGGGCACGTAAAGATTTGAAGCATGATCAGTGTAGAGTCGTGAGTTAGCAAGGGAAGATAAAACTCAGAGGCCCTCATGGAAGGAGTAGAAACAAAGGAATAATGTGTAGCAATGATAAAAAAAATGCAGAGGCCAAATTCCCAATCTTGTACAGCAGCCAAATCAAACTTTGATTGAGTTGAAATAACCAATCGATTCAAAAATTGTAATGAAAAAAAGAAAGCCTCAATAAACAAGCAAAATGGAATAGTATTAAAAAAAATAGAAAATCATGGGGAGGGCATGCGAATGAGGAGGAAGATCAGTGAAAATACGCATAAAGAAAGCACACACTAGAAGAAGCACCATAATCCATTGAACACTACAAAAAGAACTAAAATGAAGAATGCCTGGCTTGTTATTGACCACACAATCGGCATTACAAAAACATAAAATATTCATGTAGACCCAAAACTCAAATCAAATTCAAAGGTAAATGTAAATGAAAAAAATACTTACAAAGAAGGAATACTAACAAAGTGAATAACCGAATATAGAAGACTATAGGAAAGATGCTAAAAATAGAGAAAGGTAACTGAAAAAAGAAAAGAAATGATCTAGCTTTCTAAAAAAAATTGTAAATATTAGGATTAAATTTTTTTTTTTAAATTAGAGAAAATAGAATAATTTCAAAAATTAATATGAATAGAAAAGTGAATAAGCATTGAAACATAAATCAAAAAAGATAACAAAAATTCAGAGAATTTCTAAATATATATATATTTATGAAAGATTAAATATATATATCTTTTTAAAACAAAATTATAGAAGAGAGAAAAAAAAATTGGGATTAAATCTAATTGACTATAATGAAAGATATAGATAACATTAATTAATATTATTTGAGTGATCTTTAGGGAATCATAATATAATTTTTAATTTTAAATATTTAATAAATAATAGAAAAAATATATCAAACTCAATTTGATAAATGCTACTTGAAACAAGAGCAATTTTTTTTTTTCAATAGAGATACCTAGGTCAAAATAAGGTGAGCTCCATCCTTCATCACTAAACTCAAAACAAGGATTAGTTTGCTTTGATACCATGTTAGAAATAATAAAATCAAAATGAACTAAAAATAAAAAATTCTAATTTAATCTAAGAGAGTTTGTGATGAACATAATTACCATACTTTTTAAGAGCTTTCCAGGATCAACACAAAAGAGGATACAAGGATTTTGAAAGGGGAAAGCAAAGAAATTCCCTTGTGAATTATATGAATGAGGAAAATGCCCAAGAATGAAGAAAGAGAGAGAGAAGGAGATAATGTGGAGCCATAGGGCTCATTATATGAACTACATCATGATTGTGTGTTAATATAATGAGAGAGAAGCATCTCTTATAAAGAGATGAGAAGAGGAGTTATTTGTAACTCCCATGTGAATGATTGCCACATTCATAAGTGTGTGCATAACAAGTGTCATAATCCTCTTAAGGAAGATTAAACTATTTTCCTAAATAAAAGAATTACAAAAAAGGACTTGTCCTCACATGTGTACTAGAGGAAAAACAACATAAGGGATACCTTGTTTTATCCCATTTAATAAATACAACCAAGGAAAGATTACCAATTCTAACAAAATTCAACTATGTCGGCATCAACCTTGATTCTTTCACAAACTGTAATTTGTTGATATTTGATCAGCATTGTGTTCTCTTGCTTAGTCATTATGGTGTAGCTTGGTAAATATTGTTCTATGTCACTCAAATTCACTTGGCTCACTTGGTCACCACTACACATTTCTTCTTTATCTTGCTTGATCATACCTATCATTTGACTAATACTATGTGTCCAGCTATCTCTTAAGTTCCTTAATATTCTATTCCAACTCCTTCATTAACCAACCGCATTTTTTTAGGATTTTCTTGTGTTTCACTCAACACTTCTATACTTCATACACTGAATAAAAAATGCATCATCTCCATTGTAATTTTGGACATCATACTTTCTCATCTTTAGTCAACAACTTTAGTAGTTCATCTATTTATCTCTCTTTTTAAATCATCTTCATCAATTAGCTAATATGGTACTCTACAGTGTTAGAAAATGTATCTCTAGTAAGTTTGACATCAATGACAATATAATAATTATTCCAATTGTAGTTTCTAATAATCTCTCTCTTTGGAATTGATGGCAATACCTCTAGTTGTCATGCAAATGCAAAAGATTTTGATTTATCAATATCAGCTCCCTCTATGATTTGATACAAATATTCATTGATATCCTTAGTTTCATTTTTATTATCATCCTGCATTCATTTACACTTCTTCCTCTATGATACCAGTTATTTATTTCTTGTATATTTCTTCAATGCTAATACCAATTGTATTGCCAACTGTATTGGCTCCCTCTATCATATCAACACCTCTAATCATATTCTCCTTTTGATACATAGATATCTAGCTTCATATGTCTTTGTCTTTGATAACAATAACTTCATATATATTCTCAACCTTTTCTATGGATTGAGAAAAATAGTTCTTCTTCTTGCTTGTCTATGAAATTAGTCCCCTACTTAGAAAGAAAGCCCTTCCACTCAAGTACTCTTTCTATCATCAATGTTTCCTACCCAATCAACATCTATGTACAGTTTTGGCTCAAACTTGTCACCCATTTTATACCATAATCCATAGTCTTTTATTCCTTTTAGGTATCTCGGTATCCTTTTTACAACTATCATATAATTTTCCCTAGGATTAGCAAAAAAATTAGCAACAATTTCAATAAATAATGCAATGTCGTGTCTTTTATGTACAACATATTGCAATTTTCCAATCATTGACCTATATAATGTTTGATTCACTTTAGAAAAATCATCATTATTTGAATGTTTATGACTAGTAACCATAGGTGTTCCAACCAGTTTTGAGTCCTCCATTTCAAAAGTCTCCAATATCTCTCTAATATACTTTTATTGAGTAATGTAAATACCCTTCTTTATCTAATAAACTTATAAACCAACAAATAACTTGACCACTCCAAACATTGACATCTAAAATTCATTCTTCATCTCATCAACAAAAATTTCAGCTAGCAATATCTTGCCCTTGAATTCACTTTTTAGGTACAGTTTGCTATTGTCATTAGTTCTTGCAAAACCAATCATCACCAAATAAGTGTGTAACATTTCATACCAAGCTCTAGAAGCTTGCTTCAAACCATATAATGATTTGTGCATTTTTCATATCGTATTTCTCAACTGGGATCAACAAATCCTCTAGGTTGATCAATGTAGAATTCTTCTTCTAAGATTCCATCCACAATGTAGATTTGACATCCATTTGGTATACCTTGAAACCTTTGTAAGAAGAATATGCAAGAAAAGTTCTCACTCCTTCCAACCTTGCAACTGAGGAAAATGTCTCACCATAGTCAACTCCTTCTTTTTGTGCACATCCCTTACAAACTAGACTTGTCTTGTTCTTTGTGACTTCAACTTTCTCATTCAACTTGTTTTTGAATATCCACTTGGTTTTAGTCACATTCTTTCCCTTTGGTATGGGTACTAGTGTTTGAGTCTTGTTCTTCAATATTTGATTAATTTCCTCATTCATTCCCTTAATATAATCTTGATTCTCCAAAGCATCTTTAACTAATTTAGGTTCAACTTCACATAACAAACATGTATCATTCTTCAACTTACTTCTTTTCATGAATCCCAAATATTTGCTTCCAATAATTTGGTCTGGTGTTTGGTTCCTCCTTTGATACTTTACTAAGATAGGTTTAGGTCTTCTTTCTTCTTTATGTATTTCACTTGGATCTGCTAGCTCTTTTATTACAAGTATCTCTAGATGCAAATCATCTTGGTTTTTTTGGTGTTTAGTTACCTCTCTTTGATGGTTGACTTCCATTGTTTATGACTCAACTCCTATAGCCTAATGCTCAATAGTATGTTGATGCTCAATAGATATTTTCTACTAAGCCTTAACAGTCCCTAACTACTAATACTTGGCAACCTCTTTCTATGGTTCAAGTAAGGTACTATGTTCTCCTTCATAAATGTAGACAAATTTTTTATATTCTAAAGGTTCTTTCTTGCATTCCTCTTCATTCTTTTCTACAAATTCATCAATTCTAATATTTGCACTTTCCACAATTTTGTTAACTTGGTAGAACTCAAAAATTTATAAGCCTTTCTCTTAGTAGAATATCTTAGAAATATACCTTCATCACTTTTTGCATCATGTTTTCCTTTCCTTGCATCTATCAATATGTAATATTTTCTCCCAAAAAATTTTAAATAATTCACATTAGGTGCATAGCCATACCAAAGTTCAAAAGGTTTTTTGTTTGTACCTTTCTTTACTTGAACTCAGTTCAAAGTATAGACTATAGTACTTACACCTTCTCTCTAGTACTCCTATGAAACATTCTTCTCCATCATTAGTTCCCTTTCATATTCCATGATTGATCTATTCCTTCTTTTAATTATTCCCTTTTGTGGTGGAGTCCTTGTTTCACTAATTTGTCTCTTAATTCCTTTATCATTTCAGAATATGTTGAACTCATCTGATATGAATCCACCTCCTCTATCTGATCTCAAGTACTATAGACTCTTTCATGTTTATTTCTCAACTCTATCCAAATACCACTTAAACATTTGAAATGCATCTAATTTTTCTTTAAGAAACATTATAGTCATCATTCTAGAAAATTCATCAACAAATAAAATGAAATATTTTTCACCATAATAGCTTTTCACTCCAATAAGACCACATAAACCAGTATGAACCAATTCCAAAATATCATTATAATAATAAGTCTTTCTTTTGAAACTAGACTTTATCATTTTTCCCATTTGACCTTATTTGCACATCACTTTATGAATTTTTCACAATTTTTAGTAATCCTCTTCTCTTTTCATCTCACTAATACTTACCAAATTATAATAGTTCACCTGACATAAACTCTAATTCCATAACCAAATATCTTGAAATTGTGCAAATAGACAAGTATTTTTAGATAGGTCTAGATAGAACAAGTTGCCTCTCGTTTGATCACTACATCCAATTAGTTCACCAGTAGCATCATAAATCATTTCCTTTCTATTTTGAAATTCAACTCAATACCATGAATTGATCAATTATGCCACACTCAATATTTCATACCTTACACCATCAACTCAATATGCCTTGTCACATCTAAACTTATCATTTAGTATAATTGATCCTTTACCTTTCACATAACATGGTGCATCATTTCAAAACTTAACACTACTTCAATTATAATTTTTTAGCTTTTCAAACTTACTTGTAGCACTAGTAATATAATGTAAACTTACTTGTAGCGCCAGTAATATAATGTAAACAACCATTATCAATTATCCATCTATGATTCTTATTCACATGTGAAATAAATGCAATTTTCTCATCTTCATCACATTCATCTTTAATTGCAACATAAACAATTTCTTCATCATTTTCACCAGTATCACTATTAGAACCATCTTCTTTAACAATGTAATAGGATTTCTAATCTTTTCCTTTGTAGTTTTTGTTACCTTGATTGTATCTACTTTCTCTTCTTCCTATGAATTTTATATCCTTCCTATCTTCCTTCTCATCTTTTTTAGGACATCTTGTAGCAATACGACCAACTTTATTACATGTAAAATAGATAATAGGGAGTTTATCTTTTTATTTTTATTTTCCTCTTGGTAGCCTTTTTGTCAACAATGCTTCAAAATCATCAAGATCATCATCTAATTCACCATCATTATCCACATGTCTACTCTTCTTCTTTCTCTTAGATCCATCAAGGGCTAGTTGACTTGAAAGCACGTTCAACACTAGCATGTAAATAATTATCAAAATTTGACAAATCAGATCTAGTGAGTATACTAATGAGACTATCCAAGGTTAGACCATTACCATGTATACATATTATTTTTTGAATTGCAGATACTCTAATTACATAGATAGGAAGTAAAGTCCCTAATACCTTACTTATCACAGTCGCATTAGATATGATACCTCCAGCTCCTCTAATAGCATTCACAACCTCCTTGATTTGGTCATAATCCTAAGCTACAATTTCTCCTTCTTTTCTTCTCATGTCATCAAATTTACCTCTCAATCTTTTAGCTTTAGCTCTAAACACATTTTTTTCTCTGACATGGATTTTTGCCAACTTGTCCCACATTTGTGTTGCATTCGTACATTCCTTCACATCATCAACTTCAACATAACTAAAGGAAGATGCTAGATCTATTATCATTTGATTATGATCCTATTTATCCTTTATTTTTTTCAATAGTCATAGGTCTAGGAACCTCAATGTATTCATTTTCTAGGTAGTACAATGCAGAGTCTCCAACTCTAAAGAGATGCAGTTTCATTAGTTGTTGTCATGCTAGTCCAAGTTCTCCTTATTCAACTTGGGTGCCTCTCTTTTGTACTCTTGATCTTTGGCTTAAGTCATTCAAACTTTTCTTACAAGACCCAAAACCACTTATACCAATTGTTAGGATATTTAGAATAACTGAGAGGGGGACTATATCAATTATCCTTAGGTCCAAATGTACCAATTCAACTTTTACTAACTTCAAACAACTTAACATATCTCATTAGACCATGAGTAGTTCATATAGAAACTCATTTAGCAACTTATCATTTTCTTCATTACTTAACTCTCTCTATTTAGTATATGTTGAATAATAATAAATAGCATGCATCACACATATATAATACCAAGTTATAACATGGAATCCCAATTTGATAAATGTTACAAAACACACTTTTAGGTGTGACACTGTTAAAGAATTTGATCACCCTATTAGGAGTGGCCTAGTTAGAGGACTTTGAATCATTCCATTAGAGTGTCACCTTGATTAAAGGATTTACAAAATGATTGTTAGGTCAACCTTTATTAAACGAATTTACTTCCAAAATGGTTAGAAAGTAATAGAAGATTTGATATTGTTGGTCTAAATACATATTTACTATTTAATATTTACACTTAATTTTACTTAGGTTAATGCATTATTTTATTATTTTATTTTGTGAGACACTTAGGAGTCTGTGCACCTTTATGAGTTGTCATGTTGACAACACAAAAGTATGCAACTCTATTTCAGCACATGGTGTCTACAACACTGGAGTTTACATCATTTATTGAGTTGTCATGTTGACAACACAGTTATTCACACTCCCTTTTCAGCACATGTTGTCTACAACATTGATTTGCATGTTACACCCTTGTAGGCTTATCCTCTCATCATCGCACTTACTTATGTTCTTAATGGAGGATAACCCGTATTTGGTGGACATGTGCTTGGTTGTATGACTTATCATGTAGTTGATTCTTAGGAATTCTAGATGAATCTCAGAGGTCTTTATATACAGGCACTCCTAGTGTACTCTTAAGGCATATTGAATTGAATATATTGTTATTCTGATCATATTCCTTCTAGTCTACAGTTGTGCTTGTGTTTGATTTCTTAGTTCTTGGATGAATTTTTTCATAAGGAAAATTCTTACATAGTATTAGAGCTAGGAGATTTTCTCTTCACATAATCATCCAAGTCCATTGTTGCTTTAGCACCTCAACCCAAATCCAAAGTATTGTGGAACTTGGGAGTGTTTAGAGCCAGATTTGACCTCACCATTATGTCTAAAATGCTTATTCGATGAAGATTGACTATAAATTCAGCTACCTTAGCCCAAAGTCAACCGTGAGGCAAAAATATTTTGCAAATTGGCACTTGTAGGCCCCGATTTGCAACATGGGTATGATCTTTAGATCTACAGTTTTTTAATTCAGATCTATAATTTATTTCTCTACATTTTCAACTATATTATTTCAAAAAATAAATTCCCTTCAGGCAAGTAGCAAAAATAAAATAAAATTAGGTACCAGCCTACCAAATCCTGACCTTGTGTAGAGGAATATTCCTATGTTATTAATCGCAGGCCAGCATTTAAGTTAGTGGGCCATACAACAAAAATCTAGCAACTGACTATAAATACTAGCGAATGCCCAACTTCAATGACGTCCAACTCCAAACAATCAGCGTCCATCCACAAGCAGCGAGCTCTTCATTATATAACATCTACGGCCTTCTTTATTTAAACCTTTTCAAGGGCTTCCACATGGTCGATGTGGGATTTTAAATCCCATTTTCTGGCAACTTTTTTTTAAACTGATGACCACTGTTATAATCTTTGGCTGTGCCAAGATAGCACTACACAGCTTGATGTTATTTGTCCATAAAAACACGCAATAGTGATTGCAAAGACCTCAGTGCAACTTGGCCTTGCTGACTCAATATCTCCCACATAAGCCTCCTAACCTACACCAATGGTTGGCAATCATCACCTAGGCATTTGTGCTCATAGTAACACACAAACAATTCATTGGTAGCCACATGGACAGATTTTTCCATGTCCCTTGCTACGCAGGATAGCCAACTAGGTTTGTCATACAATCTAGTCAAAAAAAAACTTGTAGCCATGTGGTCACACATCGTTCATGACACGTAGGATTTGTATAATTGCCATCTCAACATTTTTGTATGTCTGTATGGTATGATATGCCTAGTCAGCTACCACGTCACCCTATGCTGTTGATTTTTTTGATGTAAGCATTTCACTAGGTTAAATTTAATAGTCGTCTGACCGTCATTCCTAGACATTTTTCAACTATTGTGATGGTCATTTGACCATCAATTTTAAGATAGTAGTTTTCTTGCCAGACCCCTCTCTAGATTGCTTTTTGATTTGGTAGCCTGACTTTGCGAGCCCATAACTTGGACATCTAGACTCCAATTTAGGTGCAATTTTTTTGAAATTGGGTAGAATTTCTTGAACTTTCCAATGGTGGTGTTATTTTCTAGTTTTGGTGTCAGGATTTTTCACAAATTACATTTTTGGCAACTGTACCTACTTAATCTTATATTTTGTAACTTCAAATGCTTCGTACTGGCACATCTTGTCACTTTTTTAGGTTCTATTTTTTTTTTAAAGTGTGTATTTTTTATCTACTTTCTATATCTATAATTAGATTCTCGAGTTGTGTGGAGAAAAATCTCACTTCTAGAACTAGGATTTTTTCTACATTGTAATACTTTGATTACTTTTTAGAATTGCTGTACATCTAAGCTATATTGCTTAGTGATAGATTTGGGCCTCAAAAGAAAAAAGAAAAATTAGAAAGTCCACTTTGTTTATTTTGACAAGTGGCTCATTGTACATGCACTACTTATAAAGTGCCAAAAGCATCTTTTTTGGAGGGGTCTTTTGATTGAGTGAAAAGGGAGGGTGTGTACTATGCTTTTGTGTCTCTCTTTTGTGCTCTTTATATTTTCTACATCATGGGTTCATTTAAATGTCCACCTCTAACTTCACACATTCATTCTACATGGAAAGATATTGCATGGAGTAGATCAATGAAAAAAGGTTATAGTCTTTATGTTCATGGTACAATTACCAAACCTATTGATGCTAAAAAACTCATTGAATGGAAAAAACAAGACCAATAAGATTTAGGAATTATCAAGAGTTGTGTACATAGAGATCTCTTCTTTCACATTACTGGTTGTACAGAATCCAAATCAGCTTGGGACAAACTTGAATCATTGTATGGTAAAATGGATGAGGAAAAGGGATTTCCAATTGAGGATGATCTACTTCTCTTGGATCCAAAGAACTTTGACACAATTTAGGATTACATCAACATAGCTAATCAGTATAATGCACTACTTAAAGATTGTGGAAATCCCATGAAGGATGACAAGTTTATTCATCAGATCCTAAAGAGGCTACCTTCAAAGTATGCTTCCTTTGTTTCAAGTTTTAATACTCATAGGTTGACCATGGGAACTGCTTACCAGAAGCCTACATTTGATGCATTTGCAGAGATATTGATTGCTAAACAATCTCACTCAATGGATTTAGGACTTCTCATGACATTAAAGACTAAAGCCTTGGTGGCTAGTGATGAGCACCAATCAAGTCAAGGAGGGAAAAGTTCTAGCAACAAAAAGAAGCAGTGGAAGCAGAAATCATAGTTTGAGACACAAAAATCCTCCTCACAATAAGAAAATTCTTCTTCCAACAAGAAGGGAAGTAATGAAAAGAAGGATAAACTTTTTTGTGCATATTGCAAAAAGCCAAATCATGATGAGCATCATTGAAAGACTAAAAGAATCAATGAGTAGATTTTACAAAATTCAAGTGCTAGGTACTTCCAAGGATTCAACTCCAACCTCTTCAAAGGAAAAAGGGAAATCACTTATGGAAAACACAAGTTCTTCTTAGGAATGGATACTTGACTTAGGTGAATCTTACCACATTAGTTTTTCAAAGGGAGACTTTTCTTAATTGAAGCAGTCATAGGTATTGCACATCTTCATGGGAGATGATACCAAAATGGAAATTGAAGGAAAAGGACATATGGAAATGGACAATGGGGAATCCAAAGATTTTCTCTACATTCAAAACCTTAGCTCCAATCTCCTCTTAGTTTACCAAATCGCTCACCTTGGAGATGGTCAAAAAGTTGAGTTCCTTCCAGATTCAGTGATGGTGTGAAGTCTAAGAGATGATTCATTGGTTTTAGTGGGGAAATTCAATGATGAAAAGAGGCTATTCCTTCTCCCACTTTGTGCCTAAGTCTCCTTCTCAAGCCTTGTTGACTCACTCTACTTCACAAACCACATTATGGCATGAGTAGTTTGATCATCTTGCCTTCTGCTATCTTCAACAACTTTTCTCAAAACACATGGTCAAAGGTCTACCTAACATCAACTTTTCTAAGGTGAGTGTTCATCATTTTTAGTGGATATTCATCTCAAGGAGAAGTATGATAAAGGGAAGTCTTCTTGATCTCCAATTGTTCTCTAATTGGTTCACATGGTTTTAGCAAGTACTTTTGCAGTGACTTCAATTAGCCAAGGTTGCTACATCCTAACTTTTGTTGATGACTTCTCAAGATTCACATGGGTCTACTTCCTTCATTACAAGAGTAAACTAGTTCATAAGCATCAAGTCTTCAAGACTTATGTTCAATGTAAATCTAGGAAAGCCATCAAGGTGCTACGGGTGGACAATGAGAATAGATATGTGGATCAAAGACTTAGGGACTTTTGAAAGCTTGAGGGAATTGATCTTTAGAATCCACCAACATTCAATCTACACAAGATAGATGTTCTAGCATTGAGGATTAGGACTCTTAAGACCATGGAAAGTTGCATGATAAAAGCCAAGTCTCTTGATCCAATACTCAAAGTTGAAGCCATTAGTAGTGCCACTCACATACTTAACAGGTCTCCTCAGAATGCCCTAGATGGGAAGACTCCTTTTGAGGCATGGTGCGACAAAAAACTAGTTATGGGTCACCTTAGAGTCTTCGGTTGTCTAGCATGGGCAAACCTATCTTTCAGGGGATGCAAGGCACAAGCACCTAGGCCTTGTAATTTCATAGGATATGAAGACAATGTGAAGGCTTATAGACTTATGGATCTAGAGACTCATGAGATTTTTTTGGAGCAGGATGTTCACTTTGAGGAAAGTTCACCCAACTTATCCTCTACTCCTCTCCACACTTCATATATTGTGGAAATTGATAGTGAGACCAATGATAGTGCTTCAATAAATTCATACATGTAGGGTTATCAACAATTGGAGTGAGAGGTCACATCATCAGTATAGTCCACATGCTTATATTGCTATAGTGAAAGGTCCAATATAGCATAGTACATGTTGTCTTCCAGCTCCAACTTTAGTAGATGACTACATAGCAGACATTGCAAGTTTGTTCATGGAGTCACACACTCTAGATTTGGGAGATAGCCTTGATGATTTACATCTTCTCTTTAATGAAGATGATTCTTCTACAGTTGTTGCGATGGCTCACTCTAACCCTCATGTCCATTCTCTACATGATCAATCTTTATAAGTTGGTGTGACTGTGGATCCTTATGAACAATAGTTGTTGGAGGTATTTTTATTAGTTGAGGAGACATATGGTTCATTGAAATAGGTTCAACAGACATCCTTCCTAGATTTGTATTTGTTCTTTTTAGCATAGTTAGAAGGGGCGAACATCAGCATCAACATAGGGACACTTGAGTAGCTTTCAAGACCACCATACATCTTCAACATTATACCTTTGCCATTGTTTCTTCCAAAGGGGAGGAGCATCATTCTACACTCTTGTACTAGCTTCTACCTTAGAGCAGCTTTCACTAACAGGCATTCTTCATTAGGGGGGGGGACTATCTTGTCTCTCTTCCTCTTCTTTCTTATGGGGGGACTTTTTCCTATTATGAGGTCTTGTTCTTCTCATTCTTCTCTATTATATATACTAGATGTATGTCGTAATGGGAGGGTTTTGAGTACTCCATCCATCTATGCAACCCTTTTATCTCTCTTTTTGGGGGAGGGTTTTTCCCATGAGGTCTTCCCTCTTTCTCCACTTTAAGAGAGATTTATTTTCATTATGTACATGGGTACCTAACATGGCCTAGTAGCCGAGACCCATTTTTAATTTCATCCTAGTTTTCATAAGCTTAAGGGCATTCCCCTAAGTTTCACTTAAGGGGGGGTGTTGGTGTAAATATATATTTACTATTTGCACTTACTTAATTTTACTTAGGTTAATGCATTATTTTATTATTTTATTTTGTGAGACACTTAGGAGTCTGCGCACCTTTCTAAGTTGTCATGTTGACGAAACAGAAGTATGCAACTCAATTTTAGCACATGGTATCTACAACACTAAAGTTTGCATCATTCATTGAGTTGTCATGTTGACAATATAGTTATTCACACTCCCTTTTTAGCACATGTTGTCTACAACGCTGATTTGCATGTTACACCCTTGTAGGCTTATCCTCTCATCATCGCACTTACTTTCATGCTTAATGGAGGATAACCCATATCTAGTGGACATGTGCCTGATTGTATGACTTATCATGTAGCTAATTTTTAGGCATTCTAGATGTATCTCAGAGGCCTTTATATGTCATGTCCCCTTTTCAAATAATTCAAAATAATAATCTTTGCTAAGGTAGGCAGGACCAAAAAGATGAAGTTTCGGAAAAAGGGGATAATATTTGGAAGCTAATGGATTAATAAATGAAAATTATTATTAAAATATGTTTTATTAACCCCTCTTGGATGTGAGTTAGGGTTATGCCCTCTTTTAAGGTTTTTGGAGGCATTTTGGGCTCATTCCAGAACTTGATTTTTGCTCATTTCTTTGTTATTCTTCAGAGGCTGCCAAACCTATGGAGAAGGAGACCCAAGAATGGGATATTTTAGGTTTCTAGGAAGGCTAAGGATGAGATTTTTAAGCCATTCCATGTGCATTCTCATGCAAATTTTGCCTTTGTGCTGAACAGTGCAGATTTGTGGTTTTTCCGGGTGTGTTTTTTGTAAGAGTTTGGTGTTTTTGGTTGAGTATTTCATATCAGTTTGGGTTGCTGCTGTATTTAAGACTTTTAGATGTTAAATAGAGCTGAATATATGTATTTTTTCATGATTATAATTTTGTGATAGATTATTAGTGTTTTTGTGGTGTTTCCGAGCTATTCTATGTTGTTTTCAAGAGCCCGATGAGCATTGTTTTTATCCTCCATTTGGGAGCTGTTGTGTAAATGTTATACAGATTTGAAAATGTCATTTTTTAGGCTGTTATGCTGCTAAAATTTCTATAAAAATTTTCACTTTCAGATTTACTAATAATATGTGAAGCTGTGAAGTTTCTGGCACTATTTTTGGCATACCCGATTTGGGATTTATTGAGAAATTGGTGGATCTTTGAAAGATTGGTTGTTTGATCTTAAAGATCTGATTAGAGGCTTGAAATATCATACAAAATCAGAGAAAGGGACATTTCAGTGGTATTAGAGCTATGATCTTTTCAGCCTGAGGGTTTGTAGAAGTTTGCATGTCAGTTTTGACAACTACCCAAATCTTGCATGTCAAAATTTATGGTTGCATGCTACTTCTAATCATTTGCATGTTAGTTCTTGGTGAATTTGGTGGTTTCATTTTGCTTCTAATCAGCTTCATGTCAAAATCTATGGTTGCATGCTACTTCTAATCATTTGTATGTTAGTTCTTGGTGAATTTGGTGGTTGCATGTTGCTTCTAATTAGCTGCATGTCAAAATCTATGGTTGCATGCTACTTCTAATCATTTGCATGTTAGTTATTGGTGTTTGAAGAAGTTATAACCTATTGGGGTTACACTCTACTTTATCTAGAATGGATAGGTATAGGAGAGAGTCTCATAGGACACGATCTTGGACAATTGATATCCAGAGTCCGAACAGTAGAAAAGATGGTTATTTAGACATTCGAGATAAACTTAGGAAGTTAAGCCATGACATGTCTGAATAGTTGGTTGAACACCACCGTATGATGAATGACATGTTGTCCAACCTAGCTAAGGTGGATAAGTTGACTAGATTTCTATTTGGCAGATTTTCTCACAGGGTAGATGACACAATTACCAAGAACTTGCATGAGGATTTTGAGAAACTAGCTTATAGCCAGACAGAGGTCTCAGATTCTACTCTGCCATAGGAGATAGTGAGCTCAGATGATGATTATGAGGATGTTGTTGTGCATGATGATGAGATACCTGGTAGAGATGAGCAGACATTGAGCATTCATGACTTTGCTGAGAAAGAGTACCAGGCACAGTTAGATGCTTCGTCACATGAGGTTGAGGCTAGTACTACTTCACATAATTTGTCCACCCAACTAAAAGTGAATAAAGATAGTATTGTGAATTCATTATCTCATCATGACAGGTATGTGGAGCTAGTTGGTATTGGTCATATTACTCAGGTGAGGAGTTTTCTTGAGTTACTAGTTGATTCTAGTTTACGGATATGGACTCGAGATTGTTATATTGGCGTTTGGGATTCAATTGACTGGAGATCTTTAACACTTTTTGGTAGTAGTGTTTGTTTGGGTGTTATCATGGATTTGATTAGCAAATTGCATGGTGTTGTCTTTTCTTGTGCCAGCAACTTGTCCGATGTTGGTATTAGTTTTTATACACCGGTGTTGGGCTTTGTTCATATATCTAGTTGACCATACTTGCTGGAATGTGTTGATGATCTTTCATATTTGGCAGTGTGTACAGATGAGTCCCAGGATCATATTGGCATTGATGACATCCAGGAGGATGTAGTGGGCAATTTTAAAGACTTAGTTTCCTTGGCAGTTTCTTTTGGTACAGAGGAGTTGGACAGTAGTGCTACAATTTTTGATACTCCATATGTTGATATGAGCTTTGGAGTTGATTCACAGGATATGGATGGTAATACTCTAGAGACTAGTAACTTTGAGGATACTCCTTTAGACAGTGCATCAGAGGAGGTTTGTAGGAGACAATCTAGCCAGTGCCATCATGTGTCTAATCAGTTGAGAGTTAGTGAACAAGACATTGCTATCACTTGCTAGCATTTTGATGCTTCTCGTCAGTTGTTAGCAATTTATGGATGGGGTTCTCCTACTAGTGATGAGCAGGAAGGTAGTTATCTTTGCTTGATAGAGATCCACTCTTTATGGGAGGCTATTTGGATTTTGAGATAGAATTATATGCAGTTGTTAGCCGACAGAGATTACCTTGTGGAGTGGGGGAGTATAGCATATGATGCATTATTGGCCAAGGAAGATGAGGTGAGTGAGCTTACTCAGCAACTCGAGGTGACTTCTAAGATTCTTGAGAGTACACAGTTGGCTTTAGAGGAGTCATAGTTTCATTTGACTAAGGTGACCATGGAGTTGGAGAGACTACAATCTTTACCAAATTCTGTACAGTCACAAGCTGTGGTGTCTAGTGATCTGAGGATGTCCATGGTCGAGATTGTTAGAGATGGTGGAGATGAGGATGCATCCATCCTTGATACGAACATTGGCATATCAGATTCATTCCCATTAGAGTCAAGTTTAGTTGAGTTGGGTGCTGCAACAAATTGTTGTGGTATGCTTGACATGGTGGTGGCCTCTAGTACTAATGGCACAGAGACTAGATATGTTGTATCAAAGATCATGTGTGATGTTGGTGAGCCGGTAGTTGGCATGGTTCCTGCTAGTAATATTACTCCCTTGGCAATGTCTTTGAAGGTAGTAGTCAATTCCAACTTGGTTAGTGATCGATTCCAGTTAGATGCATTTGGATTGTAGTCTGAGCCACTGACTAAGATTGATGCATTCTATCAGTACTACACTGTGAGGTATACCCATCAATTTACCTTTGATGACCATGTTGATGAGATGATGATATAGAGATGTACTTTGGTTCCTAGTGCTTGTCATCAGTTATGGGATGGTTTAATGCCTCAGGATGAGAATTGTGATGGGCATGACATGGCAATAGGTTCTGCAGTGGAAAGATTTATAATACGTGACTTAGAGTAGGAGTTTCAGAGTGATGCTTTAGCAGGTGTTGTTATTGATTCTACTCCTTTCGCTATGACATCTCCTAACTTAGCTAGTGATCAGTCACAGTGGGTTGTATCACTTGTTCATGGTGAGCTATTGACTGAGGTTGGTTTTTTTTATCAACATTATATTGCAAGGTATGTACATCAGTTATCATTTGATCCTTGTGTTGAGGAGTTGATGGTAGGCAAATTTGGTTTGGGTTCCAATTCTTGTTGTTTATCTTGTGATGGCTTTTCACCATTAGGGGTGCATGGGAGTTATGGTTATGAGATAGTGTTCGATGATCTACAGAGTCGTGTTGACTATAGTAGTTGTACAGTGTGTGGTTTCTCCATACTTGGTACAGTTTCATTCGGGAGCATTCACCATTGTTGCAGAGTTGGATTGTACATTCCGTATAGGCCAGCGGGATGCATTGATGGTATTTACTATGTTGGAAATTTGATTTGTCCACTTTACTTGAGTTTTGATGTCCTAAGATTTTGTTTCTCATGGGTTTCTAACTGTGGAAGTTGTGACTTTGGAGTTTGGTTGAGCAGTAATTGTCAGTTTGATTATGGATTCCTCTTGGTTATATTGCAGAGGATATTGCAGGAGCCTGTGTTAATTGAAAATAGTATAGTTCATGACTACATTTGGGATCCAGGTGGATTGATTGGTCTATTATTCAGCCATTTCTTGAGGACAAACAATATTTAGAAGGGGAGGACTTGTCATGTCCCCTTTTCAAATAATTAAAAATAATAATCTTTGCTAAGGCAAGCAGGCCCAAAAAGGTGAAGTTTCAGAAAAAGGGGATAATATTTTGGAGCTAATTGATTAATAAATGAAAATTATTATTAAAATATGTTTTATTAACCCCTCTTGGATGTGAGTTAGGGTTATGCCCTCTTTTAAGGGGTTTGGAGGCATTTTGGGCTCATTCCAGAACTTGATTTTTGCTCATTTCTTTGTTATTCTTTAGAGGCTGCCAAACCTATGGAGAAGGAGAGCCAAGAATGGGAGTTTTCAGGTTTCTAGGAAGGCTAAGGATGGGAGTTTTAAGCCATTCCATGTGCATACTGATGCCGAGTTTTCCTTTGTGCTTAACAGTGCAGATTTGTGGTTTTTTCGGGTGTGTTTTTTGTAAGAGTTTGGTGTTTCTGGTTGAGTATTTCATATCAGTTTTGGTTGCTACTTTATTTCATACTTTTATATGTTAAATAAAACTGAATATATTTATTTGGTCATGATTATACTTCTGTGATAGATTATTAGTGTTTTTGTGGTGTTTTCAGGCTATTCTATGTTGTTTTCGGGAGCCCGATGAACATTGTTTTTATCCTCCGTTTGGGAGCTGTTGTGTAAATGTTATATAGATCTGAAAATTTCATTTTGTAGGATTTTATGCTGCTTAAATTTCTATAAAAATTTCCACTTTCAGATTTACTAATAATATGGGAAACTGTGAAGTTTTTGGCACTATTTCCGGCATACCTGATTTGGGGTTTATTGAGAAATTGGTGGATCTTTGAAAGATTGGTTGTTTGATCTTAAAGATCTGATTAGAGGCTTGAAATATCATAAAAAATCAGAGAAAGGGACATTTCATTATATATAGGCACTCCTAGTATACTCTTAAGGCATATTGAATTGAATACATTATTATTCTAATCATACTCCTTTTGGTCTACAGTTGTGCTTGTGTTTGAGTTCTTAGTTCTTGGGTGAATTTTTCCCTAAGGAAAATTCTTACAGATATGTTTAGATACAACACACTTTGCAAATTCATATCTCCATTTATCTTATTTACTGGTTCAATTAATGGACTTCATTATCATCTCCTTCTGTGATCTTCTTTATAACCCTTCAAGCAATCACACTTCCCCAATCTCTTCATTTCTCCTTTTCTACTATGTTCTTCACAAGTTTTCCATAAAAGTTCCAATAAATAATTGACCAACCTTAGAAAAAATCTCTTATGACTCCTTAAATAGTTAGCTTTTATCTTTTTTCGCTTCAACATCACTATAGATCTTAGGGTTAGCTCAGATTTAATGAATCTGTCCATCTTTTTGTCCTACTACTCCTTTATTGATACATATATAAATTTTCCTATAAATAATTTCCTTTGATCACATAAAAGATCAATTCATGAATTTAATATTCCCACTCATCAATCATTATCATCCGTGCATTTTTACTAATCCAAAAATTCAACTATGTTGGCCTCAAACTTGATTCTTTCACAAACTATAATTTTTCTAACACTCGATCATCATTATGTTCATCTTCTTTCTCATGACTATGTATGTTGGTAGTAATTGGTCTATCTCACTCAGCTTCCACTAGCCCACTAGGTCTTGACTATGCTTGGTTTCTACTACACTTTTCCTCTTCATCTTCCTCGACCATAACTATCACTCAGCTAATATTGTTTGCTAGGTTATCTCTTAAGTTTCTTAATCTTTTGTTTTAACTCCATTGATTAACCATAGTTTATTAGTAATTTCTTTTTTTCACTCAACACTTCTATACTTCATACACTGATTAAAAAATACATCATCTTGCCAAAGTCTAACCAATCAAGTTCCAATTGTATTTTCATCATACTTGCTCCTCTTTACTCAACAACTTCACTAGTTCATCTAGTTATCTCTCTTTTCAAATCATCTTCATCAATCAACTGATATAGCACACTACACTATCATTAAATGTTTCGTTAGTAGGTTTCACATCATTGACAACATAACAATTGGTCCACTTATACTTTCCAACATAAAAAATAATAAAATATTTTGTACAATGTTCTCTAATTGAATAGCGTAAGTGGATAATGTGACTTTTTGAATAACAATTTTTGTAGAGGATTTCTCCAATACCTTATCGTCAAATTTCTTCTCATTTCTCTACAGCAATTTGGATTGAATTTCTATATCTAAATCATTAAGATTATCAACTATCTACACAAGTTGATCCAATATAGAAGCCTTTTCATTTAGAACAATGTCTAGCATAGCTTCTAGTCATCATGACAATTACAACATCTTCAACCTTTTTCTTGTCCTCTTCACTCATGGATTCATACTTGTAGTATTTTACTATAGAGAAACATGTAGTATTCTTGATACTCTTCAATATTTCAACATTGTTCTTGGATTTTTCAGGCACAAAAATTCTTGAATGACCTTGTTCATATGACTCTGCCCTCTCACTATCCTTAGCTTTATCATCATCATCTTTTAAAATTAATTTTCTTCTATTTTGAGTATCTCTCTTAAATAGGTTTTCTTGAAGACTCATGTGCCTCTTTCCTCTTTTGATAAGTGTTTATTTGTCATTGTGATGGCTTGGTGATCTTTATTTTACCCTTTCTTAATGGTGATGTCACTATTTGTATTGCATGGGTCCCTGAACTTGTGTTCTTTGGACCTATTGGCATTGTCAAAGGTATTTTCTTTCCCTTCTTGAATTGTGGCTCAGCAACAACAAGGGCTTTTTCTGTATTCTCTTCATCATCAATATCTTCACCTTTACCCTCAGTGGTCATTGGGGTTTGATTTTCATCATGGTAATTCCAAGTTTACTCTCTAAATTATCAATCATCTTCTTAGTTTTCTTCATTTCCTTGGGAGAAACAATATCCATCTTATACCTTTGCTTTTCTTCCTCATAAGTTTCAAACAGTCATGCATTCTTGTTAAGTAGCTCGTCAAATAGAGCTTTAATAGCCTTTGTGGCCTAATCTATATTAACCTTATAATTCCTCAGTGTTGGAAATGATTGAAAGGATCATGAATGAAGAATGATGAAACTGGTAAAGAATGTTTTCAATCATTGTTTTTTCATTGATGTTAAACTTTCGACTTGCAGGAATGACAATTGCTTAAGTGATCCAAATACTATCAATTGGTTGATTGACAAGGAGGAGGCAATCAATTAGATGTAACTAGAGCACCAAGAGAAAGGTTGAAGTTATGATGTTGTAATGAAGTATAAAGATCAACTAAGCTATTGATGAAATAGTGTATTGATGACATACTCTAAGACACAGGGAATGGACACACTAAGACACATCAAAGATGTAAGGTTTAACTAAGTCATTTGTAGAACCTGACTAAGTTCGTTTGTAAGTGCCAAGCAAATTCAACATGTGTCAAGTAACTCAAGATCCAATAGGAGCCAAGCACTATGAAGTAAATAGAAGTTGAGTGATTCAAGAAAATAATAGAAGCTGAGAAATATAGCAAAGCTTTAGGTGTTGACCATCAGTAAATGTAGTAAAAGCCGAGTAACACAAAAGGTGTTGAGCATCAGTAAACCAATGATGCTGAGTTACTACATTATTGATAAGATAAAAAGATTCACCAAATTAGTAACGATAAGTTTGTTACATTGAATTTTTTGAATTAGTTGGATGATAAGGATGATGAGTAGATGTCACAGAATTTCATGTAAACCATGAAAACCAATTCAAGGCAAATACTAATGGACTTAACATGAAGTTTTTGGAAGAAACAATTTGGAGGGAAAATAATATCGTTCTCTCAGATCAAATCAAATTGATAAGTAGGAAGATTTCACCAGGAAATGAAGAACGGAACTTCTTTATAAAGAGTTATAGGTCAGAGATCAAAAAAGAGAGTGAGGGAGTTGGTCATAAGTGTGGTCGTGCAAAGAAGCCAAGAGAAGGCTAGTGTGAAGTGTTGAGAAGAGGACACAGTGAGGAGTAAGCATAGAGCATCAAGACTCTGAGTTGATCAAGTGACCATAAAGTGCATTGGCATAATGAGTGGAAGAACTCAAGGAGACAGATCTTGAAGGGTGAACAAGATGTTTGCACTACAAGGAAGAAAAATCCAAGCAAAGAAAAGAACTGAAGAGTGATCTGAAATCTACAAGGTTAGAGTTGCAATATTTATTAGGTCAAAACCTTTCTAATACTTTCTTACCATTGTATTAGACATTGAAATCCTACATTTCTTGGTTAGCTTAATAGCTAGGTGGATAAGCCTCAGGAAAAGGATAGAAGATCCCCAAGAGAAGGATAAGAGATCCTCAAGAGAAGGATAGGAGATCCTTAGAGAGGGATAAAAGATTCTTTTGAGAAGGTGACTGTAAATTCCATGGACTTGGGTGGGCCTAATAGCTTTGTGTAAATCCTTTAACAGGGTGACATTCTAAGTTGAATGTTCTTAAGTCCACTAACAAGGCACACTCCTAACAGGGTGTAGAAATCCTTTAACAAGGTCACATCTGACAGTGTGTAAAGCCTTTAACAGGGCAGGCCTTTAATAGGGCAAACCATCAGAAGTGGTTGAAATCTATTGTGCAATAATTTTGTGGGTATCATCCCCACCCCAGTTTTACCTTCTTATTCCTTGAGGGTTTCTGGGTCACAAAAATCCTTTGTGTTATGTGGTGATGCATGTTTACTTTGCATGATTGTTTAATGTTTAATTGCATGCATGATAATTTCAATTATATTCCATTAATGATTTGAAAATTTTTATTGGATATTATTGGACCTTGAATAATGGATTCACCCCCCTCTTAGTTATTCTAAAAGAATTCTAACACTCAATGCAAGCCCTGCAACCCTAGGAATGACTTCTTTCACCAGTGTGTTGTCAATATCAACCAGAAAGCATATATCATCATGATATTGATTAACCAACTATGGGGTAATCTAAAACCTTTGATGCATCCTATCTTTGAAATTTTCAAAATACTTACCCATCACACTATCAAATTTTTCATCTAGTATCTGAATAAACTCATTGATTTGATAGATTACAGGAGTATCTATTCTACAACTCACTTGACCAATAGAGTGAAATTAATTTTTCTAGATAAAAGAAAATACATACCAATAATTAACTAGATTATCAAGTATTATACCTTTCAACCTGAATAGTCCTCATATTTCCTACTAGTTGCCTCAACTATAACTTGATAATGTCCACAATTTTATACCTTAAATCAACAACCATATAGGGAACACTTTTGGGTCTAGTTGACTAAAATATCTTGATGCAATGACATATACACCAAATTTTATTCATGAATATTTAATTTTGTTCACTTTCAAATCTTGGTTATCCTATTATTCTTTGATATTTTCCTCAATTTATGTTATTGGTGTTATTCAAAATGTCTTCACTTTTTCTATAACTGGATATCCATTCACCATATGTATTACATCCCTTGTGATTTTTATTGGCTCATCTAACCACAACTTCATGTCATGAATATGACTCAAAAAATATGAATCCAATTAGCTTTGAATTCCTTCAAGAAATACACAGCATGTGTCATACCCGTGGCCTCCAAATATGTGTGCTCATCCTTTATTTCCTTTACTACACACAATTCATTATACTCTTCTCAAAGCTCAAAATCTTTAATTTCACCAATTTATAGTGGTGGAATAAAAATAATATCATTTAGGTTGTATAGAAGATAGCACACCCACCTTATCAATGTTTAGAACAACTTATCAGTATAATTTGTATTTTGGTTCCTTGCATGCATTATTTCATATCACCTTCACTAACTTAAACTTTGAGATCCTCTTCTAGTTGTGGAGCTTGAAGCCATTTTTGCAAATTAGGGTTTTAGTAAATAAAACTTTTTCACTCCTTACTCAATTTACAACAATTTCTACTTTGAAATTTAATTCTTAGGAAAATTCTCACATGCAAGCTTATAAATTCTTTGCCTCTCACAATTTTCTCAAATTCGCTCTGTGCTCTCAAAATGCAAGGTGAATAAAATAAAATATGATTTCTCATTAAATATGAAAAAGTTACATTTAATTGTGCATTAGGGAATATTAAATATTTTGTACTCCATATTATGTCATATTTAATGTGCTCTATTACCAATGATTACTTAATCAAGGCCCATTTGCATCACTTACTCCATTAGCACAGTAGAATTTTCTTATAATTAGGTGACATACCATTTCCCCTTTCAATTTTAATTGTTTGATCAATACTATTAGCTTTTTGTTATCGACCAACTTGGTTAGACTGCCTATTTCATAAGATTTCCAAACTTCATGAGTTTACCTTGTGCATCAAATGTTATATAGATGTGGACTTCCTTTAATTTCATTCTAGGAACTAATGTAATATATGTCATTAGTAGTGTAGTTCCTTACATTCTTCTAAGGCTTAGTTAGTAATAGAGGTTTCACCTAACCCATTAGATGATGTGTCACCATTGGTTGCACTTGATGTCTCATTTTATTTTAGCTTATTCCTCCATTTCTTATTCATTTGTTCATGAATTTCATCCACATTGACTTTTCTTTTACTTTTTTGGTTTTCCTCTTTAGGTGTTGACACTCAGTTTCTACAGCTCTTACTTAAGTGATTGAGCTTGTGACAATTATAGCATCTCATTCTAGAGTTCCTTCAAAGTTTAATCTCTTGCAATTTGCAAAAATATGACAATACTTTCAACATGCATTACAATAATACCATGTATTATAATCCCAATTAATTGCATTACCTTTCTTTCTCAATTTCTAGTTAGACTCCATATGAGATTTGTATTCATATGACTTGTGTCCAAACTTATTACAAGTATAGCAGTAACCATTAAATGCATATTTCTTAGGAGATTGATTGAACTTGGATCTACACTCATATGCTTTATATACATACTTATTGCCATGACAAAAATAATCATCAAACTTGAGAGTAACATTAATCTTACCAGTTTTTTCTCCTAAATACATTTGATATATTTCTAGGTTTTCCACAGTGGTAGCAAGTAGGTTTCTTTAGCCTTAGGTTGGTGTAAAAATTCCTTTGTTTGAATTTCTTTAATGATACTCCTTTCTTAGTATAATCTATTCAAGATGTATCTCTCAATCACCTCTGTCCTTTGAGCTCATCTAGTATCTTGATAGTTTCTTCTGATCTTTTCATTTTGTCAATAATTTCCTTTTCAAATTTTTAGTTCACTTTTCATCTTTTCATTCTTAGTTCTTAACTCAAATATTTCTTCCACCTTCCTACTAATCTCAAAATTAGCACTGAGTACCTGATTTATCATATCATAATGATTATGTTTCATCCTTGCAATATCTTCATCCTTAGCATCAATCTTGTATTGATTTGTCTATTATCTTCTTCCATCATTTAATTTTCATCTTCATCTTTCCTCTTTTGTTCCAATAATTCACACATCCTATTAGATTGTAACTCTTGTTCTCTTTTCAATGATTTAACATGCTTGGTAAGACTATGGTTCTTCTCTAGTAGATCAGATATGGCAACATTAGATTCATTAGACATGTTTCCATGAGATAATTCTTCAATAACTTCTTCTTGATATGTTGTTTCATTAGTCTGTTGAGCTATTTCCTTCCTCTTTTTCAATAATTATCTTAGTGCATCTTTCATCTCATTGATTTTACTAATGGTCATCACTATCTCTAGTATCTTATTCTCAATAGACCTATCAAGCATGTGTGTCTCCATGCCTCAAACCTTTTACTCTCGGGTGAAAAAACCTTTAATAAGAGAATAAAGATATGATACCAATTATTGGAATGTTAAGAAAGTTAGGAAGTTGAGAGGGGGGTGAATCACTATCCTCAAAAAAAATTACTCTTAAACACATTTAGATTCCCTCTTACTACCTTTATCACTTGGTAATCACTAAATTTTAACCCACATTACATGCAAATGAAAGTAATATCACCAATGCAACATATATCAATCATAAAGTCATAAGCACATAACACACTCAATTGGTATCATAGAAACCCTTGATGAGAGGGAAAATTGTGGTGTGGATAGTACCCACAAATCCATGACTGTTATAGTAAGAGGGTACCTTGTTAGAGCTACAATGTTTTGTCACTTCTAGTAACTTACTCTATTAGGAGTATAAAATTAGACCTGGAAGGATCTACCTTTCTCACAGATTTTACAATACTCTTCAAGTGTGTACTCAATTAAGAGATTTATATATAACACTATTAGTTCCACATTTCTTAAGGATTTAGTTCACTACTCCAATAATGAGAAACTAGCGGCAAATTATCTTTAAGATAGCAACTTACTTTGCTTGATTAATACCTCTTCGTCTCACTGTTATATCACCTTATGTTATTGATTTGCAATTCTTTTTGAATTCTATCTTGATCTATGATATATGACTTTTGATATCCTTTGTACTATCTTTCTCAATTCTATCTTGATCTATGATATATGACTTTTGATATCCTTTGTACTATCTTTGGCCTTTGATCTTCTTTTTTCTTCATTGATTTTCTCAGTAGCAGCAACAACCTCAAAACTATTCCAGATAGGTCCTTTTATATTTTTTCTTTTTGACCCAGGATCTAATTAGGGTTTGAGAACATTCTAAAATAGACCTTTGATCAAAATCAATGATCTAAAATAATCAATATTTTATCACCTTTTCATCATCTATTTTTATTAGTCATTCTTACCTTGAAATCATACAATAATCAATACACAAACTTCAATAAATCTTTGAAAATCTTCACCTTGGTTTGTGTAAACTATTTTTCCCCTTAGTTTGATTGTGTATCATCAATTTAAGTGCTAGTCAAAAAATTTATGTAGCCTCTATATTACTTGATAAATACTATGTTCTTCATGTTTTCACTCAGTGAATACTCTACTCAGTTACAACTGTGTAGCTTAGTGGTCACATTGTATACTCTAACTAGTTAGGTAAAGTCTTCTAACTTAGTTAAGTCTTTTCTTCAGGACATAAGCACTTAGTAAATACTAAGCTTGGGTATAACTATTAAATTTATACATTTCCTCCATCATCATTTGGTCAATGTAGTAACTCAATTACTATGCATTTTATCACTTGGATTTTTTACACTAATGTGTAACTTGATAATATATGTGGGAGTAACATTTGTCTCATACTCTTACTTAATTGGGGGATAGATTTGCCTTCCTAAAATATTATCACCCATAATTAGATATTTTAGGATCTATTATAACCCACTTTGGTTATTTAATATTTGAATGATCATTATGCTTCATCTCAAAAACTTGTATTTTCTCTCCCCTTAAGCTTTTGGGAGTGGCAGGGGGTGAAGTTCCACAAAAAATTTCCCAACTATGGATATTATTAACAAACTTTAAACTTTCATAGATGATAAAATTGAAAATTAAATATAATCATAATACAATGCAACTCATAACATGATTTTTTTTAAACTATGGAAACACTAACCAAGGAAAATCCCAACGAAGATGGTACCCACAAAATGATTCACTAATAGAAAGTATCTTGTGAAATATATTAACCCTATTAGGACTCTATTAGATCCATATAGTGTATATGTCCTTGTTAGGAGACTTAGGCCTTGTTAGAAGCATCAGCCCTATTTGGATCTAGTATTACAATACAAAAGAGTGCAAGATGAGCTGACTTCTTAAACATGCATATATGAAATGTCCCTTTTCTGATTTTGTATGATATTTACAACCTCTAATCATATTTTCAATATCAAACAACTAATATCACAAAGATTCACCAAATTTCTCAAGAAACCCCAAATCAGGTATGCCAGAAATTGTGCCAAAAGCTTCACAGCTTCACCTATTATTAATAAATCTGAAAGTGGACATTTTTATAGAAATTTCAGCAGCATAAAAGCCTACAAAATGACATTTATAGATCTGTATGGCCTTTAAACAACAGTTCTCAAACGTAGGACAAAAACTATGCTCATCGAGCTCCCAAAATTAACACAAAAATGCCCGGAAACACCACAAAAAAACTAATAATCTATCTCAGAAGTTTAATCACATCCCAATACATATATTCAGCTCTATTTTAACACCTTAAAGTCTGAAGTGCAGCAGAAACCCAAACTGATATAAAATACTCAACTGAAAACACCAAACTCATAAAAAAAACACACTCGAAAACCCACAAAACTACACTGTTCAGCACAAAGGCAAACTCTGTATGAGCATGCACATGGAATGGATTCAAACTCCCATCCTTAGCCTTCCTAAAAACTTGCAAACTCCCATTCTTGGGTCTCCCTGGAAACTTGCAAACTCCCGTTCTTGGGTCTCCTTCTCCACAGGTTTGGCAGCCTCTGAAGAATAACAAAGAATGAGCAAAAATAAAGTTCTGCAATCAGCCCAAAATGCCTCCAAACCCCTTAAAAGAGGGCATAACTGTAATTCACATCCAAGAGAGGTTAATGAAACATATTTTAATAATAATTTTTATTTATTAGTCCAACGGTTTCCAAAGATTAACCCTCTTTTTTTGAAACTTCACTTTCTTGGGCCTGCCTGCCTTAGCAAAGATTATTATTTTTTAATTATTTGAAAAGGGGACATGACAAGTCCTCCCCTCTCAAGAATTTCTTGTCCTCAAGAAATGGCTGAACAATAAACCAATCAATCCACCTGGATCCCAAATGTAGTCATGAACTATACTACTACCAATTAACACGGGCTGCTGCAATATCCTCTGCAATATGACCAAGAGGAATCCATAATCAAACTGACAATTATAGCTCAACCAAACTCCAAAATCACCACTACCACAGTCAAAAACCCATGAGACACAAACTCTTAGAACATCAGAACCCAAGTAAAGTGGACAAATCAAACTACCAACACAGTAAATACCATCAACGCACCCCACTAGCCTATACGGAATGTACAATCCAACTCTGCAACAATGGTGAATGCTCTCGAATGAAACTATACCAAGTATGGAGAATCCACACACTGTACAACTCCTACAGTCAATACAACTCTGCAAATCACTGGCCACTATCTCATAACCATAACTCCCATGCATTGCTGATGGTGAAAAGACATTACAAGATAAAGAGTAAGAAATGGAATCCAAACCAAATTTTTTTGCCATCAACTCCTCAAAACAAGGATCAAATGCTAACTGATGTACATACCCTGATATATAATGTTGATTAAAAAAACCAACCTCAATCAACAGCTCACCATGAACAAGTGATACAACCCACTATGACTGATCACTAGCTAAGTCAGGAGATGTCATAGCCAAAGGAGTAGAATCAATAACAACACCCACTGAAGCATCACTCCCAAACTCCTTCTCTAAGTCACATATTATCAAGCTGTCAACTATAGAACCTATCACCATGTCATGCCCATCACAACTCTCATCTTGACGTATCTAATTGTCCCATAACTGATGATAAGCACTAGGAACAAAAGTACATCTTTGTATCATCATCTCATCAACATGGTCATCAAAGGTAAATTGATGAGCGTACCTCACAGTGTAATTCTGATAGAATTTTCCAATCTCAGTCAGTGGCTCAGACTGTAATCTAGATGAAACTAACTGCAATTGATCATTACCCATGTTGGAACTGACTACTACCTCCGAAGATATCACCAAGGGAGTAGTATTACTAGCAGGAACCATGCCAACTGCCGACTCACCAACATCACACGTGATCTTTGATACATCTCTAGTCTTTGTGCCATCAGTACTAGAGGCCACCCTCATGTCAGGCATACCACAAAAATCTACTACAACACCCAACTCAACTAAACCTAACTCTAATAGGAATGAACCTGATATGCCAATGTTAGTATCAAGGATGGATGCATCCCCATCTCCACTGTCTCTGACAATCTCGGCCATGGACATCCTCAGATCACCAAACACCACAGCTTGTGACTATATAGAATTAGGTAAAGACTATAGTTGCTCTAACTCCATGGTCACCTTAGCCAAATGAAACTGTGACTCCTTGAAAGCCAACTGTGTACTCTCAAGAATCTCAAAAGTCACCTCAAGCTGCTCAGTTAGCTCACTCACCTCATCTTCCTTGGCCAACAATGCATCATATGTTGTATTGCCCCACTCCATAAGATAATAATTGTCGGCTACCAACTGCATATAATTCTATCTTAGAATCTGAATAGCCTCCCATAAAGAGTGGATCTCTGTCAAGGAAAGATAACTACCTTCCTGCTCATCACTAGTAGGAGAACCCCATCCATAAACTGCTAACAACTGACAAGCAGCATCGAAATGCTGGCAAGTGATAGCAATGTCTCAGTCACTAACTCTCAACTGATTAGACACGTGATGGCACTGGCTTGACTGTCTCCTACAAACCTCCTCTGATGCACTGTCTAAAGGAGTATCCTCAAAGTTACTATTCTCTAGAGTATTACCATCCATGTCCTGTGAATCAACTCTAAAGCTCATATCAACATACGAAGTATCAAAAACTGTTGCACTGCTGTCCAACTCCTCTATACCCAAAGAAACTAAGTCCTCAAAACTGCCCACTGCATCCTCTTGGATGTCATCAATGCCAATATGATCCTGGGACTCATCTATACACACTGCCAAATATTAAATATCATCAACACATTCTAGCAAGTATGGTCGACTAGATATATGAACAAAGCCCAACATCGGTTTATAAAAACTAATACCAACATCAGACAAGATACTGGCACAAGAAAAGACAACATCGTGTAATCTGCTAATCAAATCCATGATAGCACCCAAAAAAATACTACTACCAAAAAGTGTTAAAGATCTCCAGTCAACTGAATCCCAAATGCCAATACAACAATCTCAAGTCCATATTCGTAAACTATAATTAGCTGGTAACTCAAGAAAAATCCTCACTTGAGTAATATGACCAATACCAACTAATTCCACATACCTGTCATTATGAGATAATGAATTCACAATACTATCTTTGTTCACCTTCAGCTGGCTGGACAAATCATGTGAAGTACTACCAGCCTCAACCTCATGTGATGAAGCATCTAACTATGCCTGGTACTCTTTCTTAGCAAAGTCATGAATGCTCAATGTCTGCTCATCTCTACTAGGTATCTCACCATCCTGCACAACAACATCCTCATAATCATCATCTGAACCCACTACACTGTAGTCATTGGCTATTGTAACTATACCATCCTGAATACCTATGGCATCACCCTTTGATGACCTATAAACAATTGTCTCAATTTGAGTATCAAGTTGACCGTTACTATCAATTTGTGTAATATCCTTTCCCACCACCTCCTGTAGCAGAGTAGAATCTGAGACCTCTACTTGGCTATCAGCTAGTTTCTCAAACTCCTCATGCAAGTTCTTGGTAATTGTGTCATCTACCCTGTGAGAAAATCTGCCAAATAGAAATCCAGTCAACTTATCCACCTTAGCTGGGTCGGACAACATGTCATTCATTATACGGTGGTGCTCAACCAATTGTTCATACATGTCATGGCTTATTTTTATAAGTTTATCTCGGATGTCTAAATAACCATCATTTCTACTATTTTGACTCTGGATATCAATTGTCCAAGATCATGTCCTCTGAGACTCTATACTATACCTGTCCATTCTAGATAAAGTAGAGTGTAACCCCAATAGGATATAACTTCTTCAAACACCAAGAACTAACATGCAAATGATTAGAAGTAGCATGCAACCATAGATTTTGACATGCAACTGATTAGAAGCAACATGCAACCACCAAATTCAACAAGAACTAACATGCAAATTATTAGAAGTAGCATGCAACCATAAATTTTGACATGCAACTGATTAGAAGCAACATGCAATCATAAATTATGACATGCAAGATCTGGGTAGTTGTCAAAACTGACATGCAAGATCTGGGTAGTTGTCAAAACTGACATGCAAACTTCTACAACCACCAAATTCACTAAGAACTAACATGAAAATGACTAGAAGTAGCATGCAACCATAAATTTTGACATGCAGCTGATTAGAAGCAACATGCAATCATAAATTATGACATGCAAGATCTCGGTAGTTGTCAAAACTGACATGCAAGCTTCTACAAACCCTCAGGCTGGCAAGATCATGGCTTTGATACCACTGAAATGTCCTTTTTCTGATTTTGTATGATATTTCCAACCTCTAATCATATTTTCAAGACCAAACAACTAATATCACAAAGATCCACCAAATTTCTCAAGAAACCCCAAATCGGGTATGCCAGAAATTGTGCCAACAGCTTCACAGCTTCACCTATTATTAATAAATCTGAAAGTGGACATTTTTAAAAAAATTTCAGTATCATAACAGCCTAAAAAATGAAATTTCCAGATCTATATAGCCTTTACATAACAGTTCTCAAATGTAGGACAAAAACTATGCTCATCGAGCTCCCAAAATTAACACAAAAATGCCCGAAAACACCACAAAAACACTAATAATATATCTCAGAAGTTTAATCACATCCCAATACATATATTCAGCTCTATTTAACACCTTAAAGTCTGAATTACATCAGCAACCCAAATTGATATGAAATACTCAACTGAAAACACCAAACTCATACAAAAAAATACACCCGAAAACCCACAAAACTGCACTGTTCAGCACAAAGGCAAACTCTGTATGAGCATGCACATGGAATGGCTTCAAACTCCCATCCTTAGTCTTCCTAGAAACCTGCAAACTCCCATTCTTGGGTCACCCTGGAAACCTGCAAACTCCCGTTCTTGGGTCTCCTTCTCCACAGGATTGGCAGCCTCTGAAGAATAACAAAGAATGAGCAAAAATCAAGTTCTGCAATCAGCCCAAAATGCCTCCAAACCCCTTAAAAGAGGGCATAACTGTAACTCATGTCCAAGAGAGGTTAATGAAACATATTTTAATAATAATTTTTATTTATTAGTCCAACGGTTTCCAAAGATTAACTCCCTTTTTTCGAAACTTCACTTTCTTGGGCCTGCCTGCCTTAGCAAAGATTATTATTTTTTAATTATTTAAAAAGGGGACATGACAATATATAACTTTACGATGCTATCAATAGAGATAGATATAAAAACCTTATATAGTATTGATATCTTCAATATCTATTATGCCCTTGTAGTTTCTTCTTCAAAACTGATCATACAACTATTCTTCTCTATACTAGAATCAATTTCTAATATATGCCAATTACATAAAGTGCACATGCAAATATTACATCATCATAATACAATGTTATACTTTTCTAAACAAAATATTCTCCTTTATACCAAAACTTTTCATCATGTCATCCTTGCTACTTGATACTTTGAGATAATCACTTGACATGTGTTGGTTAATATCTAAGATATTGTCCCAATATTGTTAAGTAATTATTTTGGTAAACCAAAAATCCATTACACCAAAGATTCATGCATTTTTTCCCATCAAATTGTACTTAGTAAATATGTCATAACTCCTTCCATACATAAAAGAATCTTAAATAATTTTACCCACATTTCATATGGATATTGTACTACATTCTTGTAAGAGCACACATTCTCAAGTGCCTCCAGTGAACTGCACTAAACAAAGTAAATTTACTAAACATTGTTTCCCTTTACCAAACTTAGATGATTTTCTAAGTTTCTACAATTCAAGCTTATCCTTGTATTTTTTCATCTCAAAATATGCTATAAAATTAAACTAAGTGTTCAAAAATCCAAAATTTGTGAAGTGTTTCACATGGACATACAAATTCAAAATTTTTTGAATCATTTTATTAGCAATATCATCTACTAAATATACTAGATACTCCCCCTAACTTATACCTCCCTTTACAACATACAGCATGCTTACAAATGTTTTACTATTACCTTACAATTTTTCTTATCATTACTCCCCCTTTGAAATCAATGACAAAGGTGAGTCCAAAACTCATATACAAGTGAAAATTGTCAATCTAACTTTCTTCCTTAATGTTTATTGGATGCTTAAAAGTGTGGTGCAATCTACAAATTTCTTCTTCAAATTGTTAAACTCTTTATCTTAGTTGTCCTTTACTACATTTGTAATGTTGGTCAATGCACATAGTTCATAAGCTACAAGTTCAGATGCATTCAAATTAGGATAAGTAATTTTTGCATATGAATCATTTTCCTCTAAGCATATGTCCAACTACCTCTTAACTATTTCAATATGCAATGTTAAGTGTTCTCTTAATAAAGTTAAGTTGAGTCAATGAGTTTAACTCAAAAAAATACACAGTTGTATCCTAATAGTAATATCACAATTTTACTTTTGGAAAATATCTCTTACTTATCAATTCATGAGATTAATAGTATTTATAATGAATGGTTCATAAGGAATAATGCTTGGTAAAGGCTTTGCAAATGGGGTTGCAAGAAGAGTGGGTTAAACCATGCAGAATAATATGTAGTTAAGCACACTTGAGATGGAGTAGTACTAGGATGGGTGACCTCTTAAAAATTATCAATGTTTCACCTCTATGACTATCACCTAGATCGAAAGAGTGTTAAATATTCCATTTATTCTAGTGAAATATGAGCTTTTGTGAGCTACTACTCATGAAACTATAGCTAAATCTTGATAGTAATATCACAATAAGAACCTTTTAAAAATTATTTCCATATTTAGATCAAGATTCCTCAATTCATCATTGATTTTGCTAATATTCTCCTAAATCTTTGTCATCTTGGCTTTTGAGTTCTTCAATTCATCCACCACTTTCTTGAATTCTACATGCTTATCATTGATTGATTAAGATATATCTTGAGTGATTTCATATCCAAAGAAACATTTTCCATATAGTTCTTTTCCTTTAAAAATGCATCCTCTCAACTCCTTGATATAGATATCTAAGGTTGTCAAGCCATTCACTATGCCAAACAAGTTAGCATCATCTTTTGGTTGGGATTTTAGATTAGCTACATCCAAAACTATGGTAAAGTGGTTTTCAAATGCCTTAGCCACTTTTTCTTCTTTTTTCACTAAATCTTATTCAATGATTTGAATTTGTATGGTACTCTATAATTTATCTATCACTTTCTCCAAGGTTCTTTGTGCTTGCTTGCGCAACCTATTTAACATTTTTGCAATCTTTGATAATCAATAGGTTATGATCTGAATGTACTTTTCTACATCCATATACTTATATATAAATATAGGTGTATTGTTGGTCATACTACTCAATAGTTTCTCAAATAATGATTTAGAATTTTTAGGTGTAGACTGATCAAGTTCCTTAACAAGTGTAATCAATTGTATTTTAGTATCATCCTCTATTCTCTGACTATTCTCAATCTTGTCCTCTTCTACTTGTTCCTCTCCCTTCCTTTCTTTGATTCCCTCTACTTGTGCTAGTGAAACTATAATTGTTGTGACCTCTTGTACAAAATTCATCCACTATTTTTTTCATCATGTTGTGTTATTGTTGTTGGTGTTATAGTATCAATTAAAACATGGTAAACTATTGTTTCTATCCCTTCTCTTACTTCATCATAAATTCCACCCATAATTCTTATAGCTCTCATTTTCTCTCTCAAAAGTGGATTTGGATTTTGTTTGATCAATTTTTATGTCTTTTCATTATCTATAACACACCATTTATTAATTGTTGCTCATTTGCGTGCCCCACCAATATTCAAATTTAGATGCTTACCCACCAACGGCTAGTTCCCAAAGTTAATATTATTTTAATACCTGAGAAACATTAAAAAATTTTAAAAATTAAACTTATGATATGTTGTTGCGGGCTCACAAGTTCCTCATCATTGGATCAATCTGGATCAATGGTTGGCGCTATGTCACTTTTGAAAGTTGCACTATGTTTTGCATTAGCGACATAGCACCCTTCTGCCGCCTGTCAGGTGGGTCCCCTTTTCCCTGATTGTTTCTCTGGCATCAAGTTTTTCTAGTTCCATGGTGGGTTCCATAGTGCTATCAAAAAATTTGGGCTTCTCACCATTAGCGACATAGCACCCAGACGGAAAGTGATCCTACGACAAGGTTTGGAAATATAGTGGGTCCCAAGTGTGCCCCATCAGATATCATGATGTGATTTGTCAAAGGCATTGGCAGTTGGTCAGTTTTCATTGGCTAAAGATGACTGTGCAAAATGTGGGTCATGTTTCACTTAGTGGGCTACAAATGAGGGTTGTCAGATAGGTTGGCACGTGGTCGATTCTCATTGGTTGGTACACTGATAAGTCAGATCTATCTTGCGCACTGTCAGATGTTCCCCAGATCCATGGCAGGCATTATGTCACTATGGAGAACTGCGATAATTTTAACCATAGAAACATAGTGCCTCAGTGACATATGGCAAGTAGGTCTTTTTCCATCTTGTGGGCCACAGGATGAACAGGTGGTGGGTGAGCTAGCAGATCGGTTGATGTCCGCTTCCCCGCATTCTGAGCTTTGTCAGACCTTCTGACAATGCAAGAAAGTGGGTGGAGGGAACGTGTCCCAATTGACATCATTTACCTGCCCTCCCCATAGCTAGGTACTTGATGAACCCTCATCAACCAATGTGATCAGATCCATGGTTGGTGTTATTTCACTATGGAAAGCTGCGAGAATTTTAACGATAGCAACAAAGCACCTGGGTGATGCATGGCACAGATGATGTAATGGGCCTTCCCTTCTCCAAAGTGATAGTATAGCTTGTCCTCGATGGTAGTTGTCAGATAGGTCATAGTACGATGGCAATTTTTCATTGGTCCATTCAGCTAGCCTAATGCACAGTGGTACAATTTTGTGGCTCACCGTAGATGTAAAGGAAGATCCATGGTACGCACTATCTTGCCATGGAGAACTGCAAGGATGTTAACGTTAGCAACATAGCAACCTTTTGCCATGTGGATTAGTCGGCCCAAAATTTTGAGAGGATAGCGTAGCATTACGAAGAGTCTTCACGATCGTCGAATCTGAGGAAATTGACAGTTGGTGCTATGTTGCCATGGAAAGCTTCTCAGAGGATATGCATAGTGACATAGTGCCTAGGTGACATGTATCCTAGTGGGTCCAGTGCAGGCAGTAATAGTTAAGTGTTGGCAATTATGTTTTAAGCCATCATGGTCAAGTTTTAAAAGGTTGGCGCAATTAGTAAAGAAAGAGAGTGGTCAACACGGGAAGACCTTGCGAGGTGGTAGAAAGAAAGGAGGTTATTGGCCCACATGGCCCATTTTGGATGCAAAGTTTGGTTGACTTGCTGACTCTGCTAATTCATGCCCCCAAAAATGATAAGAGATCAGATTTTCTACATGATTTTATATCTCTGATCAGTCCCAACCATCCAGAAGTGAATGTTGAATGTGGAAGAACACTCTACCACCTCGATCCAATCTATCTACCTGATTAGAATGGCTTAATGGCACTATTTCTATCTTCTTAAGGCATTATTTAACACAAAAGATTAGATTTCTTCAGATCCCCATGATTGTCCTTGGCAGAGCCTTAATAGCAGGTGGTTGTGGGATGGTTTTGGAGGGAAAATCTTAGTTATGCTTGAACTATAAAAGCAACTTTTGAAAATTTTGTAAAGGTCAATCTTTCTCTATTTTCTCTGCTATTGCTCTACAATTCTAGTGTAAATTCCCCTCTGCCTCTAAACTATATGATTCTCTACTTTATCTCCTTCAACCATTGGTATGAAAGTACAAGAACTCTTTACCTTCACCATTGTTTTGTGGAAGTCTGTAATCTACATGACTATATCTCTTTTGGCCTATGAATCATAATATAAGTGAATCTCTCTTCCTTCTATCATTCATTCTAGTTTTTTGATCTGCATGTGGTTATTAGATTAAAGCAAGTCTGGATGTGTATATCCTTAGTTTCATTCTGGTTCAATAGTGCATATATGGGCGGAGATTGGTCTAAACACTCTATTTTGGTGCATCACCTCTTTAGATTAGAATAGGTAGATTTGCTTGCATGCCCTCCTTATCCCTTTTCCTCTCCAAGAGTAGTTAGGTGCATCCCAATAGTAAGAGGAAGTCGGCCTTCTTTAGAGACTCAACCTCACAATTCAAGTCCCATAGCTTGGAGGTTGTTTCCATGTTTCACTAGGTTGTCCTCATGCATAGGCTTTGGACAAGGGTGCAAACCTAAGTGACAACAGTTTTTGGCATGCCTAGTGGGACAAATAGTTAGATTCAAATCAGTTTCCAGAACCTCCACCGATCATACCAATAGCTTTTGGCATGCCCAGTGGGACAAATAGTCAGATTCAAATCAGTTTCCAGAACCTCCACCGATCATACCAACAATTTTTGGCATGCCCAATGGGATAAACTTTCAAAAAAATCAAGTCTACTAGTGTCAAAAATTAAGATTTCAAGATTAATACTGAAGAGATAGTACTGGCTTTAGTGTTCAAGCCTTCAAGAGGCTCATTTTTCAAGTACTTGGTGACTTTGAGCTTCAAATATATATCTAGTTCCAGAACAAAGTTGCAGTGATTCATGCCCAGAGCTAAAACAAGGGCATCTTCTAGAGGTAAGTTTCAGTATCAAGAGCTTTCATTTTCAAACCCTAGAAGAAGGAAGACTAGAAGATCTTTATCACCAGTTAGGAGTGCAATAGTAACAAATGCACCTACAAGATCTATCTCTACTCCTCCTACTGTTAGGTCTTAGCCTAGACTGCCATCAATACATATTAATAGATCACTTGTCTATATGGTGTTACCTAGAGCTCATACTTTTGCCACATTTAATGGTGGGAGCCCTCTCCTATTAGCCCAAAGACATGATATTCCAGTAGTTGCCTTCAAAAGTCTACCAGAGTTTACCAGTGAAACTTCTATCCCTCCCTCAGAACACATTCAAGAGGTTGCAAATATCTGCAATATCCATGGTATTATAGAGGATGATGTTGTAGTTAGGCTCTTAGCCTCATCCTTGAAAGGAAAAGCATTGCAATGGTATAGAGGTCTAGCTCATGGTTCTATAACAGATTGGGATGGATTAGGAGTAGGATTGTGCAAACATTTTGAGGATAAAAGTGACTATTTGTCACTTTTAGAGCAATTGACTACTATAAAAAGAGCCCCCCATAAATGTAAGACTAATTTTAACTATAGATTTCAAAAGACATGGGATAGAATACCTACTTCGGTGAAGCCTACCCCTGGTAATGCCTTCTTGCATTACCTTAGAGCTTTTAACAGTGATATTGCCACTACAATCCAAACTATGGGAGAAGATACCTTGCCTAATGCTTATGACATAGAAATAAGGGTAGAAAATTTATTAATACAAGGAGGTAAGTTAGCTCCAAGGCCTCCTATGCCTTTCTTCCCTGATGTTCCAAATCATAAACCAACAATGGCTCCCCTTCCCACAACTTTTACATCTCAATCCCTTGTCCCAGTCCCCCAAGCTTCCACGTCTTTAAATGGGATAGATGAAATCAAAGAGATGATGCAATCTCTAATGTAAAACATGGATAAAAGAGAGAATAACCTTGATAAAAAATTGAAAGATCAAGGGAAGAAGTTAGAAGATCAAGGAAAGAGGCTAGAGTATAATTTCTCTATGATGCAAAAAATGAGCAACAAGGTGGTGACTTTAGAAAGATAGAAAGCTCAAGGTAGTAAGCCTCATCAATTGCAATATCAAGCTCCCAATAGTGGTAGGCCTCCAAACCCTAGTCATTGGAACAATTCTTTTGATCAGAGTAGGCAAGGTAGCCATGCTGCAACCTCAAGTGTAAACCAAAGTAGGGCCATAGTCCCTCAAAATAATATGGCTCAAGATCAAGATTTTTGTCCATCCTACAATTACTCCTATGCCTATTGTATGTGTCAGAAGGCTGAATCTTTTATGGCCTTGACAGTCCAAGAACCTGCAGCAAAACAAGCATACAAGGAGGACCAATTTAAGGATGCCTCAGATATGTGAAGACAGGGTGATTGATCTTTTATGAATCATCAGTTAGGGAAGCATTGTAATGTAAACCAGGATTCCATTGCTCATAACACTAGAAGCAAAATAAGAGCTATGGAAGATGTTATCCCTCCTCCTCCCAATTAGGCCTCAACTTCAAGTGCAGTATCTCATGAGCAAGCAACAAATAATCAATCAAGTACCCTTTCAGTAGAAAAGGCAAAACCATGGCAGAAAAAATACAAGTGATCCTCAGGTTATTCCATCCCAACCTCATACAAATGTAGCTCCCAAAGCTTCTACCAAAACACTTGATATGTCATTCAGCATGGTAGAGCAAATGATAAGACAAATGTGAATATCTCCATGTGGGATGTTGTTGCTACTATACCCATGCAGAAGAGGTTGTTGCAGCAAGAATCTGAAAGAATTGAACCAAAGGATCAGACACCTAGCATGGAAAGTGCCACAAGTCTAGTACAACCATCAAGGGAGGTAGAAACAAGCAAAAAGATTAGACCTCCTCCATTCTATGTTTCTCTAATTATAGGGGGCAAACTAGTCCACAATTGCATGATTGATTCAAGGGCTAGCAGTTCAGTGATGCCTAGGTGTGTTGCTGACACTTTGGGAATGGAATATGAGCCCATTGTTAGGGATGTATTATAGTTGGATGGTAGTACTGTTAAGATTGTAGGGATCCTTAGGAATGTGGAGATGGCCTTGCATGCATGCCCTAGTTGTATAGTTACCCAAGATATCTCTATTGTTGAGGTCAAGCCATATTTTTCCATCTGTCTATCAAGAGATTTTACTGCCCAAATAGGTGGTTACATATCTTTTGATTAGTCATATATGTCTTTTAAGATGAGATATGGAGCCATTGCTTCAATTAGAGTAGAGATTGAAGCCCTCCATCATACTAAACCCTACACCCCTAATCTCATCAACATGAATTTTACTATTCTAGAAATGGATGAGAATGACATAGTGAAGGAGCCCACCACTCCCCTGGAAAAAATACCTAATTTCTTCTTGGATGAGTGGGCTGATGCATATCAATTTGACCCTATGTTAGAGATCCTTGAGATAGGTCTCAGTAAATATTATATATTGGAAAAGGATGCTCTAGTCCCCAATCTTGTGGGTGCTAAAGAAGATGTAAGTGGGATATGGAGTATGTACTTTGATGGATCAAGGAATAAAAATGGATCAGGAGCTAGTGTGATGTTAGCTTCTCCTACACAAGTGAGGTACTATTTCTCCTTTAGGCTCCAATTTAGTTGCACCAATAATGTGGTCAAGTATGAATCCTTGATCCAAGGTCTCCTACTTGCTCAAAAAAGAATAATTCAAGCCTTAAGGGTGTACGGAGATAGTGAGTTGGTGGTTAATCAAGTGAAAAATTAGAATATCATCAAAAATGGTTTGCTCAAGTCTTATAAACATAGAATATGGGATTTTTTTGAAGGTTTCAATGCATTTAATATTCAAAGCATCCCTAAAAAAGAAAATAGGCATGCTAATAGACTTGCAGCAATAGGTGCATCTTATGATGTGCCAGGGAATCTTGAGGAGGAGAAGAAGCAACAAATCAGAGTGGTAGTAAGGCTTTCCATTCCTAATAAAAACATCCATTGGCAGGTGTTTTATTTTGATGAGCAAATTGTCAGCTTCTTGCAGAATGAGGCAAAATTTTCAAAAAGAAATTAGTCAAGGCTGCAGGATTAGTATGGTGATTAGATCATTAACCTTAGCTCCAACAAGCTACCTAAAGGTCTCATCACCTTGGAAAGTGTTTTCAATCCTGATGACCAAGCAAGAGGTAGGGCCATGAACCTAGCTACTGATGAAGATGATCATATTCTAGTCATGGTTTCTGATGGAAAGTCCTTGAACATGGGAAAGATAAATTCTGAAATTGAACAAGAAAATTTTATTCGTCTATGTCAAGAATTTAATGATGTATTTTCTTGGACATATGATGATTTAAAGGGTTTTGACCCAAGGTTATTTAAGCATACCATAGATCTAGTTGATGATGTAAAACTAGTAAGACAAAAACAGAGACCAGTGAATCCTAAAATTGAACCCTTAATGAGAAAGGAGTTATCCAAATTGATTGAGGCCAACATAATTATTCCCATCAAACACTCATCATGGGTAGCAAACCTTGTCCCTGTTAGGAAGAAGAATGGAGAAATTAGGTTGTGTGTGGACTTTAGGGACCTTAACCAAGCTTCCCTTAAAGATCACCATCCTCTCCCTTCTATGGAGTAGATTTTGTCCAAGGTCAGTGGTTCAAAGAGGTTTTCATTTCTTGATGGATTGTTTGGTTACAATCAAGTGCTAGTTAAGGAGTCTGCTAGATACAACACTGCATTTACCACCAAGTGGGATACCTATTCTTATTGTAAGATGACATTTGGGCTAACAAATGCAGGTGCTACATTTTAGAAGGCAATGGATATGGCCTTCAAAAGATTGATTGACAAGTTTTTCTTAGTTTACCTTGATGATATCACTGTGTATTCAAAGGATGTAGATGATCATTTTGATCATCTCAGACAAGTATTCTTAAGATGCAGAGATTTTAGGGTTTCCCTTAACCCAAGCAAGTGTGTCTTTGCTACTAACCAAGGAAAATTATTAGGACATATTGTATCTAAAGATGGCTTAACTATTGATCCAAAGAGAACAAAAGCAATACTTTCCCTCCCCCTTCCTAAACACAAAAAAGGACTACAAAGTTTCCTAGGCAGGATAAATTTTGTGAGAAGATTTATCCCAAATCTTGCTACCATGGTGAAACCTCTTACAGCTAAGCTTAAGAAAGGTATGGTCTTTGCACGGACCAAGGAAGGGAAGGAAAGTTTTGAAGAGATCAAGATAGCCATAGCCTCAGCCCCTACTCTCATGAATCCAAATTTTGAGAAGGATTTCATTCTTTATACCTTAGGTGGTGAGTCAACTATCTCTATTGTCTTGACTCAAACAAATGACAAGAATGAAGAGCATCCCATAGCCTTCTTTAGTGAAGGGCTCAAGGAGTATGAAGATAGGTACAGTTATGTAGAGGAGCAAGCCCTTGCAATCATCAGAGCTTTAAAAAAATTTAGACACCTCCTGTCCCATAACAAGATTCATTTGTTAGTACCCCATGCTAGTGTGAAGGAGGTCCTTTTAAGCAAGGATATTAGTGAGAAAAGAGCTAGTTGGATTACAAGAGTGATGGAATATGATATTGATATCCAGGTCACCAAGCTGGTAAAAGGGAAAGGATTGTGTAAACAAATATTATCATCTCAAGAATCAGATGAAGAAGTTGTCATGGTATTAACAGAAGAACAAGAAGCAAGAAATGATGGCCCAACAAATTGGATGGATGATATGAAGAACTTCTTGCTAGGAAATGGATACCCTCAAGGATTAGATAGAACTAAAAGGAGATAGTATAGATTACAATCAATCCCTTACATCATAGTTGATGGTATCCTTTCTAGAAAAGATTTTAATGGAGCCCTATTAAGATGCCTTGATACAGACTAGGCTGAAAGAATGATTAAAGAGCTTCATGATGGTCCTAATGGTGGCCACTTCTTAGTTAGAACAACTGCAATGAAGATCATGAGGGCTAGTTATTACTGGCCATCTTTTTTTCATGATTGTCATAAGTATGTGAGGAAGTGTGAAAGATGTGCCTTCTTCTCTAGAAAACAAAGACTTGCAGCTCTTCCCCTTCATCCTATCCAGGTGTACCAACTTTTTGCTCAGTGGGGGTTGGATTTCATCGGTCCTATCAATTCTCCTTCTAGTTTAGGTCACAAATAGATTTTAGTTGCTACAGATTACTTCACCAAATGAACAGAGGTAATTGCATTGAAGGAGGTCACTGAATATTTAGTTATTGAATTCCTTGATGGAATTATGACCAAGCTTGGTGCCCCTTCAACCATTATTTTAGATAATGCAAAGTCTTTTGTTGGAGCTCAGATTTGTGCATGGGCGGTGGACCATAATATCTATTTAAGCACATCCTCAAATTATTATCCTCAGGGTAATGGTTTGCCTGAGTCCTCCCACAAGAACCTGATCAGAATCATTAAAAAGATAGTTGAGGATAACCAGAGGTGTTGGCATAAAAATTTAAGGACTGCACTGTGGGCTGATAGGATAACACCTAAAAGGTCAATAGGGAATTCACCATTTGTGCTGGTATATGGTAGAGAAGCAAGGCTTCCAATTTCATTGGAATTTCCATCCTTGGAACTAGCTCATTAGCTGGAGTTGATTGAAGATGATGCCATGATAGTGAGAATGGTAAAACTAATGGAGCTGGAGGAAAAGAGAAATACAGCTATGCAGACCCTAGAGACACACCAGTAGTAGGTGAAAAGGAGCTTTTATAGGAAGGCTAGGGTTAGAATCTTTAGGAAGGGAGATTTGGTTTTTAAATGGGATGAAAATAGGGTAAAACTAGGAAGACACTCAAAGTTTGATACATTATGGAGTGGACCCTATATAATTATCAGTTGCAAATAGGCCAATGCTTTCCAATTAAGCAAGCCTAATGGTGAGATTCTACCCATCCCAGTCAATGGGATTTATCTTAAGCCATGTTTTTGATAGGGTTTGAGGTTCCAGTTACATAGTTAGTTTAGTTTTGTTCTTTTTTTGTTTCCTATTTTCCAAGAAGTGCATGAGCACAGGGTTGTCTCTATGAAACAGCAAGTCCCAAAAATTTTGAAGGTTGTAGAAGTAGGGTTTTTTCATTGTTTTTCTATCTCAAAGGTAGGGTTAGGGTTTCATAGTGTACACAAAATCTACATTTTTTTACTACTCTATAACCCAATGGATGCTTTAGGCCACTGGTCTTATGCATAGTAGGCTAGCATCCCCTCTGAGTCGCCAGAAATGTTGCTCATTTTTGTGCCTCGCCAATAGTCAAATTTTAAATGCTTACCCACCAACAACTAGTTCCCAGAGTTAATATTATTTTAATACCTCAAAAACATCAAAAAAATTAAAAATCAAACTTATGATATGTTTCTGCAGGCCGGCAAGTTCCTCATCATTGGATCAATCTGGATCAATGGTTGGCACTATGTCACTTTTGAAAGTTGCACGATGTTTTAAATTAGCAACATAGCGCCCTTCTTTCATGTGTCAGGTGGGTTCCCTTTTCCCTGATTGTTTCTTCAACATCAAGATTTGCCAATTCCATGGTGGGTGCCATGGCACTATCAAAAAATATGGGCTTCTCACCACTAGCAACATAGCGCCTAGACAGAAAGTGATCCTGCAGCAAGGTTTGGAAATATGGTGGGTCCTAAGTGTGCCCCATCAGATATCACGATGTGATTTGTCAGATGCATTGGTAGTTGGACAGTTTTCATTGGCTAAATATGACTATGCAGAATGTGGAACTTGTTTCACTTAGTGGGCCACAAACGATAGGTTGGCACGTGGCCAATTCTCATTGGTTGGTACACTGATAAGTTAGATCTATCTTGCACATTGTTAGATCTTCCCTAGATCCACAGCAAGTGTTATGTCACTATGGAGAACTACAAGAATTTTAACCATAGTGACATAGCACCTCGGTGACATGTGGCAAGTGGGTTCATTTCCATATTGTGGGCCACAGGATGAACAGGTGGTGGTTGAGCTAGCAGATCGATTAGTGCCCGCTTCCCCGCATTCTGAGCTTTGTCAAACCTTCTAACAATGTGGAAAAGTGGGTGGAGGGCATGTGTCCTAGTTGACATCATTTACCCACCCTCCCCATAGCTAGCTACTTGATGAACCCTCATCGTCCAATATGATCAGATCCACGATTGGGATTATGTCGCTATGGAAAGCTGTGAGAATTTTAACAATAGCAACATAGCACCTAGGTGACGCATGGCATAGATGACGTAATGGGCTTGCCTTTCTCCAAAGTGATAGTATAGCTTGTCCTCAATGGTAGTTGTTAGATAGGTCATAGTACGGTGGCAATTTTTCATTGGTCCATTCAGCCAACCTGATGCACAGTGGTACAATTTTGTGGCTCACCATAGATCTAAAGGAAGATCCACAGCAAGTGTTATCTTTCTATGGAGAACTATGAGGATGTTGACATTAGTGACATAGCACCCTTTCACCACGTGGATTAGTGGGCCCAAAATTTTGAGAGGATAGCGCAGCATTACGACGAGTCTTCACAATTGTTGAATCTAAGGAAATTGATAGTTGGTGCTATGTCGCCATGGAAAGCTACTCAGAGGATACGCATAGCGACATAGCACCTAGGTGACACATGTCCCAGTAGGTCTAGTGCAGGTAGTAATAGTTAAGTGTTGGCAGTTATGTTGTAAGTCGTTGCAGTCAAGTTTTAAAAGGTTAGCACAATTAATAAAGAAAGAGAGTGGTCAACACAGGAAGACCTTGTGAGGTGGCAGAAAGAAAGGAGGTTATTGGCCCATGTGGCCCATTCTAGATGTAGAGTTTGGTTGACTTGTTGACTCTGCTAATTCATGCACCAAAAATGATAAGAGATCAGATTTTTTGCATGATTTGATATCTATGATCGGTCCCAACCACCCAAAAGGGAATGCTGAACACGGAAGAACACTCTACCACCCCGATACAATCTATCTACCTGGTCAAAATGGATTAATGGCACCATTTCTATCTTCTAAAGGCATTATTTGACATAGAAGATCAAATTTCTTCAGATCCCCATGATTGTCCTTGGAAGAGCCTTAATAGCAGGTGTTTGTGGGATGGTTTTGGAGGGAAAATCTCAGTTATGCCTGAACTATAAAGACAACTTTTGAAAATTTTGTAAAGGTTGATCTTTCTCTATTTTCTCTACTATTGCTCTGCAATTCCAGTGTAAATTCCCCTGTGCCTCTAAACTGTATGATTCTCTACTTTATCTCCTTCAGTCATTGGTATGAAAGTGCAAGAACTCTTTGCCTTCGCCATTATTTTATGGAGGTCTGTAATCTGCATGACTATATCTCTTTTGGCCTATGAATGATAATATAAGTTAATCTCTCTTCCTTATGTCATTCATTCTGGTTTTTTAATCTGCATGTGGTTATTAAATTAAAGCAAGTTCGAATGTGTATATCCTTAGTTTCATTTTGGTTCAATAGTACATATTTGGGCAGGGATTGGTCTAAACACTCTATTTTGGTGCATCGCCTCTTTAGATTAGATTAGGTAGATTTTCTTTCATGCCCTCCTTCTCCCTTTTCCTCTCCAAGAGTAGTTAGGTGCATCCTGATAGTAAGAGGAAGCTGGCCTTCTCCAGAGACTCAACCTCACAGTTCAAGTCCCACAACTTGGAGGTTGTTTCCATGTTTCACTAGGTTGTCCTCATGAATAGGCTTTGGAAAAGGGTGCAAACCTAAGTGAAAAAATTAATACATAGTTATCTTAACTTTTTCTCTTCCTCTATTGCCCTCAATCTTGATTTTTTTAACCTTTCATACATTTCCTCAGGTAAACTTCCATGTAGACTAATGAAGGGTGTCTTAAACTTAATCATGTATATTATGAAAGGTAATTCTAACTTTCTCATTTGGATAGCATCATATTTATTTTGAGATTATTTCAACTTAGTCAAATAACCTATTTAGGGAGAAAAGGGAGACACTTTAAATAGGACTACAAATCTTCTTATTCCTAGACCATTGATCCATTCAAATACAAAGGAAAGGGAAAGAGGTGAATTTATAAATATGATTTCCACTTATGATCCAAATTAGATTAGATAGGACCCAAAGGAAGAAGGATGCTAATACTAAATTTAGATTATAAAGAGGAATTCAATACAAGGAAATATACTCTTTGGCCCTTGCTAGGATAATGTGAATGTGAAATTTAACTAATTGCTTAAATAATATAAATATAAATGATACGAAAACACAAGTGGTCCAATTAAGATGTAGATCTTGGGTAAATATATGAAAGAATCACCTTGAAATGTGTAAAGGAAGATGTATATTAGCTTCAAAACTCATAGATCTAAACTTTTTTTGAATATTTGTTTGTGGATCTTAGAATAAAATGACAAAAGGAATAGAACCTAGAAATGTCCCTAGAAAATGAGACTAGAGGACTAGGTCAACTTGGGAAGTCATCCTACAACCAAGTTGGCATAGTTTTATGACCTAAAATTGACTTCTCTAGAAAGCTCTCAAAAAGTAGGTCCTCAATCTGTAAGCTCTGACTGATATCCTACAAATCAACTCATAAAAGAAGGGTTTTGTGGTTGGGGTTTGATGAGGGCTTTCCTTGATCAATCCCTAGGTTAACGAATTAACCATTAATTGAAATTTAATTAATAAAGTAAATGATTAGAAATGTGTGTGACATGCCATACAGGAATAATAGAAGAATTTAAATGGATTGGAATGATGGATCTTCTCCTTAAAACCAAACCCCACTACCACCTCAAAGGAAAAAGATTGATGCAAGAAGAAGATGCTTAGACATGGATTCTTAAATATGCTTTCTTGAATAATGCCTTGATTTATTTCTTATGGAGATGAGATCACTTGATAATAAGATATGAATCCCCGAAGCATCTTTTTATACTAGTTTTTTGGGTGGGAAAAAAACTAAGGCCTACTAGGGAGGTAATTAAATTAATTGACAAACTCAAGGAATTTTGGGCCCCAAAACTTGAAATCATCACAAATTAGGTCAACCTAGGTTGACCTGGCTTGATTTAGTCCTAGTGGATAGGTCAAAAAGGCCATAGGAAGTGATAGGAGGTAGTTTAAGTGAAACAGAAAGATAGTGAATTGAACATGAGATATGGTCAAAAGGGTATCAAAATGACACCTAGAAGACCATTTCAGAAAGAAAGAGATGACAAAGAAGAGTGAAATGGAAGAGGCTAAGAGAAAAAGATATTGACACCACACTAAGGAGGGATTCAAGGTCTCAAAATGAAGTGCATCCATTTTAAGATGTTACATTACTTTTAGTCATAATCAATTCATTCATCTTACCTATTTTAGGCTTCCATTTCCTCTCTTTTTTATTTGTGACTTTGCATATCAACATATTTCTTTCTCTTAACTTAATCATAGCTTCCTCTTAGCCATTATAAGCTTCTATTAACTCTAAAAATTTTAATTCTTCCAAAAAAAGGGTTTGATGAATATCTAGTGTATTGTCCCTTGTTTTTCTCATTAAAGATGATTGCTCAGTTTGATAAGGGGGTTTCAATAGTAAATTTTTATTTCATCTTGTTCTTTTATGTGTCTTTATACTTTCAACCCATACTTTAGTGTATGCAGGTGTTCCTTCTCTAACAAATATTTTATTAAGACTTTCAACTTGCTTTCCTTTTACACTTTCATTCCTTCTTATATTGTTGTTCACATATTTCTAGGATTCATATTCTATGATCTCATGTTAGGTGTTCTCATATTTGTCATTCTATAAAGTATTATTGTATGTCCCAAATTATTACAAATATGACATGATATAATTTTGTTACCATATCTAGGTCCAAATTGATTAGTCTATAATTTTAAATCTCTACAAATATGCCCAAAATTGTTGCACTTATAAAATATAACTCGATTTCTTGTGACATTTTTTACTCCCAAAGATTTATTAGCTATAGGGTCAGTACTTCCATAGATTCTATTATCATTTTTAAATCTAGGTTTCCTACATTCATTAGATCTATATCCATAAATAAAGAAATTATAATAATAACTAGAAAAGGATTTAGAGTACTTACTTGTGCAATCCTTTTGATGTGTCCAAGTTGATTATATGAAAAGAATCTTTCATTGAATTATTTCTTTATTTCTTCATATTGTTTAGGTTGATTAAGTAATTCTTTGTTCAAATATTCTTGATTTATAGGTTGTTGGTTCACTAGATCTTGTTCCTCAATAATTTTGGATCCTTTATATGATTCTTCTTCAACACATATAATTTGTGTTTTGTCTCCAACAGGTCTTTGTGCCATAATCTACTCATCAAGATTATTAGTGCTTGAATATAACTTCTCAAGATGTTTCTTTATTTTTGCAAGTTCTCCTTTAACAATAGTGTTTTACTTCTTAAGTTATGTATACTATAACTTTGTAGTCTCAAGTTTAGATGTCACCTTGGTAAGTTTGAATTTTAGATCTGCTTTCTTAGATATTAAATATGACTGATTTTTCTTCTTATCTTCCATCATGCTCATTTTCAATTTTTTAATTCCAAGTTCATGTTTTAGAATTTAATTTCTCTTCTTAGCCTTAAAACTACTTCACAATCATTGATCTAATCATATGTCTCTTTCTTTTTCATTCTAAATATTTTAATTTCTAAATGAATTTTTGTGCATCTTTAAGTTTGATTTTTAGTTTATTTATTTCCTATGTAAATGTTGTTAGCATTAATTTTGATGGTGTTCCATTGGGGGATTATCCTAAGCTTTTCCAAAGAATATGGAGATTGTTAGCATGATTGAAATGTTTCATTCATGACTATGTTTTTCATTGATGTCAACATAGCGGTATTTTTGTGAAGATTGGCAGAGTTACAAAAAACAACAACATTGTATGTATAGAGAATTGATGATCACATCAACCATAGTTAAGGGTGTATTCTACACCATGTATTTGTGGCTAAGTTAAGTTCAAATGATGAAAGTTGAAGACATGCAAAAGATATGCTAGATTTACTGAGAGTAGTATACAAAGAGAGTATCTGAGAACCAAATTCTAGTGAATGGATTGTATCTTCTAACAAATATATAATCATGATATGAAAAGTTAGACAGTGACATAAGAGAGTTTGATGATGATTTCATCAAGTGTTTGAGGTTTGGAGTTGGACATGTAATAAGTTGTAAAGACTCTGAACCGACAACATTGTGTAATTGCAAAATAATTAATTATCTTAATGTTGTCCTATTATACTTAATTGGGAAAGCCTCAAGGCTGACTCAAGGAATTATTTTTAGGACATGTATAAAGGAATTATATTTAACTTGTTTGAAAGAGAATCAATTGTGGATTATGCGAACAAGATTAGAGTATTTGGTAAATGTGATTAATTGATCAAAGGGATTATTTGATGGGAAGTTTGTGATCTAGTATCAAGATTAGAAGGAGAAAAATTTTGGTTGATAGGATAGAGGAAGAGAAAGTACAAGTACATTTCATTTCTATTATTTTGCAATAAATAATACATAGATCAATTGGACAGTGAGTTTAGTGATCTTTCCCCTGAAGTTGTTTGGACAGTGGTTCCATTAGCCTTCTACAACTCCTAACAGGGTTGGAATATCCTAACATGGACTCAAAGTCCCCTAATAGGGACTAATATGTAATAAAAAAATTTATTGACTCCTAACAGTGTCCATCATCTAATAAGAAATATTTATATTAGTACATCATTTTACATGTACCATCCCCATCGGGTTTCTCCCTCTGATCAAGGGTTTCCCTAGTTAACATATCTAGTGTCATTATTTATGAATATCTTGTTGATTATATTGCACATATGGTAAAGGATTAATAACATTGATATGTTATAATAATTGGATAACTAATTCACCACCCCCCCCCCCCCCCCCCCTTCTCAATTATATTGGTGGACTTTACTTTATAACAATGGTATCAGAGCATTAGGTCCTTGAAGAAAAAGATTAATAGCTTTGGGAGATCAATGGTGAGTCACTTTAGAAAAGAAAGCCGTAAGTTTGATGGAGTTAACTATGATAGCTAGAAGGAAAAGGAGAAGACTCATCTACTATGTATGGGTCCAAGATATTATCATTCGACAAAGAGTAAAAAGAAATTGTGGAAGAAAGCAATCTTATGGAATGCAGTAAACTAGAAAGAGATTTTCTTTATGTGCAATATGAGAGCCAAAAAAGCCTTACTAGTAGCTCTTCTTGAAAATGAATATAATTAGGTAAAATCACTAGAAACATCTCATCAATTTTGGAAACCTTTAGAATCTACTTTTGAAGGAGACAAACATGCAAAGAGAGTAAGATTACAAAATTGGATATGTTTGTTTCAAGATGCTAAAATGATGGAAGATGAATCTATAAGAAGCTATATTGGTAGAATATCTAAGATTGTTGTAGGAATTGAGTGTTGTGAAAGATCTAAAGAAGAATATAAAATTGTATGGAAGATTTTGAAAACTTTGACACCACCATTCAAGAAAGTAGCACATATGATTAAGCTTTTGAAACCATGTACTGAGAAGTTCACCAAGGAGACTTTTCTTAGAAGATTGGAAATAGTAGAATCAAGTTTGATATAGTTCAAAGAATTGACAAGAGTGGAGACAACTTTTAGTGCCATGAGTGTGATAGCCTATATTTTCACCATTCAAAAATTCTAAGAACCTATTATGAAAGTTTAGGTTAAACTAATGTAATTAGAGTTTTATTTTCATATTGCAAAGATCTTCCCAGAAAAAACCTAATTTTATGTTTGTATGCATATTTTCATGTTTTAACCCTTTTGTTTTTAAATAAATATGTTAAGGGTTTTCAGGCTTTAAAAGGAAATTGAAAATTTAAGTGGAGATGTTGCAACCAAAGCTCATCTCTACCTTGTTAAGTTCTAATCCTTTCTAAGGCATGATAATGCAACGTAGTTGAATATTAGGTGTTTGCACAGTCTCAATAGTTTATTGTAAATGGTTGGCTCAAGAAACAAAGGTGTGACATGGCTAAATGGATAGTTTTCATAGCTTCATCATGGTTAAGCATGATAACATGGTGTAAGTGGTGACAATGCAAAAGGAATTTATGCTAGATCTCTAGTCCCATCATAGTATAGGAATAGGACACATGGAAGCATTTGGAGATAATACATTATCTTACAGCATGAACAATGAAGTGGCAAAGTGGAGACCAATATTAGAAAACACCTTCACACAATTTTGTAGCTTAAAGCCTTAAGGGTTAGTAGTGTAGAGAGATGTGGAGACTAGCCCTAATCATGCATTCATAAGCCTAAAGAGTGTAGTTTGATAGATATTTTTAAACTCATGAAACACTTAAAATGTTATAAAAGTTTGGCTAACACTCCATCTCACAATTAAAGTTGTAAAGTAAAAGAGAAGCCGCAAACAAGAGACAAAGAAAAAGTTGACAATGTTTGTTTCTTTCATAGCTGTTTTAAAGGTCTTAGGAATTAAGTGGTGAAGTAGTGATCATTCAAGCCTCAAGGTATAATGCACCATCATGAGTTAAAAGTGCTAATGTTATAACTAAGTAGAGAATGTTAGACTATGTTGTTCATAGCTTCACAATGTCAAGAATGCAGTTAGTAAAAACAAGCAAGACCCTATGACATGGTCAAGAGATGGAGAAGTTAGTGTTGACACTCAATCACATAGCTAGGAGTAGAAAGAAAAAATGGAACTTGCAAAGTATCAAAGAGTAATGTTAGAAATGTTCACTATTTCACATGGCTTAAACATTAAATATGAAAACTAACTGCAAACTAGAGACTAAGGGTTTTGCATGCTCACAAAAAAGATAGAGGGGTTAGACAAGAAACCTTAAGAAGCTATGAATAACTCAAAGTGCTAAGGGTTAGTATGGTCATAGCTTGAAACATAATTAGGTAAAGTGGTTGTTGAGATTTTTTGTAATTGCTAAAAATGTAAAGTACTACCTAAAAAGGTTTAAAATATATATAAATAGTGGTAGTACATGCATTGTAAATCATGAATATGATAGTTATCTAAATTTTCAAAAAAAATCATGCATGTTACCTTAAAATGCCATTAATACCACTCCCATGCTCAAGCATCATTAAAAAGGGTTGATGTAACAGAACTTTTGATACCAGCATTCACAAACTTCAATGCTAAGAAGAAGATTGTGCATGAAATTGTTCAAAAGGGTAAAATTGAAAAAAAGTGTTTGAGATTTTGAATTCATAAAAAATGGCACAGGAAGAAGCCAAGTTGATTGCTCAAGTAAATATTGAAGAATTTTTTCCAAATACCAAGCAAGGAAAAACAAAAATAGTGAGTATGTATTCTGATAATTAGGTCTACTTTTTGCCGAGGTCATCAAATGCCCAATCAGTTAACATACACATCATGAAAGATCCTTACAGCTTCTGCAGGGATGCTAAAGTGCTAGAAATGAATGGTAATGTATTTTTTTAGTATTGTTATAACAAGTTTTGTAGCCCATTTCAAATCCCTAGAATAGAAATTTGGCCAAATTTATTATGCCATAAGTCATTGACAATGTAGATTTGGTGAAATCCCTGATGAAGGAATATATTCCTATGACCCATGGGTTTCATAAAAAGGATAGAAGTTTCTTGTGTACACTAGATAGGAAGACATTCATAGAAGTCTTCAACCTGGGAGGACCTATGACTAGGATAATTTAACAAGATAAGCTTTTTGAGACTTTCAAGAGTCAAAAAAGTTTCTTTACTAGAAAGGTTTTTTGAAGAAACATTCCTAAGTCAAGAAAAGAAAAGGTTGAGCTCCCTAAAAAGGTAGGAGACCTCATGCCCTTGGAGTTTTCCAAAACATATTTTCGTAATATAGCATTTGGATTGGACAAGGTGATAGGGTTAGATGGGACTATGAATGCTCTTGGTAATGTATACATCATGGCCTAAGACATACAATATTTGTACACCAATGTGGGTTATGACTTTTTTAGCCATATAATCAATGTTATGCACAATGAGATCACAGCTACACAAAAGGGAGAATAGGGGAGTTTCAAATATCACCATTACTCATCATTAATACATATAATCTTGTACAAGATCATAGGGTACATCAAGCTTTTTAGTACAAAATTTGACTAAGGTATGGAAAATATTCTATCCCCATCTAGATTCTTTAGTTTTATACATTGATTTTGTGCATCCAATTTCAAATATTTTAGCTGATATTAAAAAGAGGGTCCCTAGGGGTGTTAGAATGTTAATATAATCCTCTAGATGCTATGATGATGATAGGAAGTTGGGACACGATTGGGGAAGTATTTTTCCTTTTGAAAATTATTCCATCATAAGGGTTTATGGATGCTCCCATCATCCTCATCTTTTATCAAAGACACATTCCATAAAGAGTGAGAATCATTGAATTCTTTTAGCAATTGATTATGATGAATCAGGAAAACTTCAGACCCACAATTAGAAAAAGGATCATTTGTATGAAGAAATGTCAAAGTTGGGGACTTTAACATAGGCAAAGATGCAATAGAATATTTGGATGAGTTTATGAGAGAATTTTTATTGCCTTAAGCTCTTGCAAGGACCTATGACCCTAATGATCTTGTTAGACATGCCCTAAGACAAATGAGAAATTTTAGCTTGCCTAGTAGAAAGCCTTATTGGGAAGAAGATGTGACCAAATATTGCTTGGAGATTAAGGTGTGTAGAGATAGGACCCTGAAGTGGAAAGAGAATGAAAATTGAAGAGGAAATGAAAAGAGCAGATCCTTCTTTCGAGGGTTTCTATCAAGAAGAAAATTATTTGGATAGATTCAAAAAATGTATCCAAAATTATGAAAATAAAATGTCTTAGGTGTCCCCTAAAGTCAAAAATAGAATAGAGCCTAAACCTCCTTAGCAAGATATTGTGATTGAAATTGACAAAGAAGAGGAGCAACTAGAAAGTTCTTCTTGGGCTCAAGGTGGTACGAAGAGGTAGAAGTTGATTTAAATACTAGAAAAATCAAGGGAAAAGGCTCTCCAAATTATGCCAATAGGGATCAATTATTTTGATGATATCAGGCATGATTTTCTGATAAAGAAGGCCAATAAAAATGAAAGAATCCCAAATAAACTTGAGCTTGAGGCCAGAACCAGAATGATAGATGATAGAATTATACAAGCTTAATATTTTATAAAGGATGATGAATTTATTAATTCTAAGGAGTTAAAATCTTTTCTTATCAAGATAAAACAAAATTAACTATCTATACAATTGCAACTAAGAGATTCAAACGAGAAGGTTGTAGAGCTAATGAAAAAATTACAAGAATATGATCCAAATAGTGAAACCCTTATTGTAAATGAAGCTTGAGAGCTAGTAAAGAGAAGTGGGATGTTTCTCTTCCTTCGATGGAAAATAATTTCATATTTTTGTTGGATCAAATCAGAAGACAAAGTAAATCTATCTCATTTGAGGAGGCCAATATCACTGGAGAATTCAAGGGGACTAGTATTAATATTGATACTAAGACAATGGCATTATGGATTTTGGCCCTTGACTCTAATAATCCAATACTTATGGAAGTTAGACAATCCCCCCAAGGAAATGTGATATTCTAGAATGTTACTACAACATCAAGTGACCAAATACACAAAATGATGAACATAGTACCACTCATGGGGAAAAGAAAGATGGAAATGTTGGAAGAATAGTTATTTCAAAATTATAGCATACACATTGAGACAAGGAAGAAATATGAAGAATAAGTGAAGAAAATGTATATGCTTCAACAAAAAATGGCTGCTCTAGAGAATGATGTTAAAACTTTGAAGAATGAAATAAGGTCATTCATTGAAGTAGAAGATGAAGAGACCCAGATAGAATGTATCAAATGTGGGCATGGATTAACAAATGGATGTGGAATAATTAGAATTAGTCAAAGAGATAGAAATAAGGACAATGGAAAGCACATTGTCACATAAAATAAATGTCCTAAAACAAGCTTCACAAAATCTTTGTTCTTTACAAGGTGCTAAGTATCAATCTCAGAAGAATTATCTTTGCTTTCTCCATTATTTATCAAGTAGGGCCCTTACATTTCATTCTTTGATCAGTGTGTCCCAATTTTAGCATAAAGAAAGAATTGCCTAAGGAGATTATCATTTCCATAGGAAAGATGATTAATAGAGTCAAGGAGCTAAATGGTTTCTTTTTGGGAAAAATGCAATTAATAAGTATTAAGATGAAGACCATTGCTAATGGGACACTTGGCTTCATTCAAAAAATTGTTGATGATGATAATAATTTAAGGGAGTGGTAGGAGTAGGTTGATTCCTTTGATAATATCTTGAGACATGAGAGATGCATTGCTTATAGCAATGGTGAAACTAATATAGTTACAATTTTTGATATTATTGACATTATGTACAAAATTGAACCAAATATTAGCAAGATAGTTGCAAAGGTGATGTAGGAGCATCTTGGATTTTCTCAATGACTACCTTAGAGTTCATGAGAGGAGGCTCTTTAGTTTCTTTGGAGAGTACTTGGAATGTTACTCGATTGAAAAAGAGGTGCTCAGTAGAGGTTATTCACTCATCTCTTGGCAGTTCTCGATTTAGAATTGGTGGATGAATGGACTCAGTGATCCTAGAGGTGCTTGATTGTCCAAGGAGCTCAGTGATGAGGCTAATTATTGCCTCTATTTCATGATAATTTTTAAACACTTTGTTAATACTCTATTTCATTTTCATCAAGACATTTGTGGATCTATGATTACCTAAACCAATGACTAACCTATGGTTAGATAGTATGTCATCTTTTGCCAATATCATATATATGTGTTGGTAAACAAATTTATCTTCTCTTGTTTATTGTAAAAATATGACTCATAATGCCTCAAATTAGGAATAAATCTTAATGCAAAAATTGAAAAGCTACTTTGTAATCATTGGCTTCTCTCTGAATTGATAGGTACAACTCCCTATGTGAATGATGTTCAAGGAATTATGTTTTGTTCCTAAAACTAATGCATGGTACACTCTTAACCTAAGAGCAGAAGAAGTGAACTAAATTAAGCCTAACTAGAACTTAATTTAGGCAAGAAGACTTCTCAATATTGAAACAAATTCACGTATCCACATATCTTATGAATCCATAAATCCATTCACATAGTCAACTGATGCTAAACTAAGTCAAACTCAAATCTGAAATACAACTGATGAATTAGGAAAAATTAATAGAATCCTTTCATTGAATGAAGTATAACAATACTTATTACATTCATTTGTAGTATGGAAAATAGGGGAATGAAACTATGTTCTTCCTTAGTTCTCTACCATACAAAAAAGAAATACTAACTAATCACAATACTTACTGGAACGAAAAATGATTGAAAATAAAATACCATTCAATTGTCTCTACAATAAATAGTACTTCACAACAAACTTTTTCCGACTCTTCATTAATCATTCAACTTCATACATATAAATTTTGAGAGATGATCATTATAGTAGGAATATAAATCGGTTCATCTTCTGAGGAGACAACTGGCAAGATGTCAATTTGTCATATTACAAAATTTACAAAATTGGCATAAGTCACAAAAGAAGGTGAAAAGGAGGCATCATCGAATTATTTAGACTTCTTCCCCTTTTCAAATTTTGCCCTATATGCCTTGGCGGTGACTATAATGGGAACTAATTCCTCATGACTAGGCACGTGTACATTAGTGAATCTCAAAAGCTAGTTGGAGTGTTCTCGAGCCAATTCTTTCATAGAATTTAGATGTCCTGTCAATTCTTCAGCAGCCATGTGTATGCATCCACCCAGTGTCTGTAGCTCTATCACTCTATTTTTGATGCTTGAAGCCATTCTTGATAGGTTACTTAAATACATAGAGAAGTTGTTCTTCATTATCTCTACTCCAATAAAGGCTTTCCCTTGACCACTAGTTTGTGGATCAATGTGTAATCCCTTCATTAGTTCAAATGCCCGATCTTGAGTTCTCTTCACTTTATCTTCTATTTCTTTGAGTCCTTTTTCAGCTTTCTAAAACATCTCTAGCTTGAATTGCATACCCTGGAGCCATTCAAATAGGGGTTCAGTTCCTTTCTTCAAAATCTTTACTTCAACCACCTCCTTTGCCTTCATCTAGATAATGATTTTTAGGAGAGAAATACACTCATCACATCATGCCTTCTCCATGATCAAAGTGCATTGATTAGATGAGATATTATTTTTCTCCATCTCCAATCGAAGGATAACATCCCAATTTGATCGATTAGAGCAACTCCATTGAGTTTATCAATCCACTCTTTCCCAATCTAACCAAAATGTCTATCTTTCTGAAGTTGTGAGATGAATGCTTGCACCTCTTCCACTATAGGATTCTCAGTAGCAGGCACACTAATAATGGTTTCCAATGGGACAACTAGCTACCAGATGAATCTTTTGATTTCCTCTATCTTAGCTTTCATCTTAATCTTTGACAATTTGAGGCTTTCTAACTAACCTTCTATTATCTCATTGCATGATCTCCATAGGCCAACTTTTGTATCATGCTTGGCCTCTCCAAGATCAATTGAATGCAGACTCAAGTCTTTAGGAGTCATATCTTCAATCCTTCTTGTTTTATTTGGTTTTGCAATCTACATAGTCAAATGTCTGGTATCTAGATCCTACCCAAGTATGGACAAAGTTTTCTGTTTCTTAGCTTTTACTATGGCCGACCCAGAGCATACCACTTGAGACACAACATCCTTTTTAGGAACACTTTCATCTTTCCTCTTTCTTTTTCTTTCTAAGGTGTCTTCAAGCTAGGACTCTATACCAATCACCTTAGAAGCCATTCCAAGTGACTCTATGCTGAACATTTTCTTCTTTACTTGAGTCTTTGCTACTATTGATAAAGAGAAGGGATTCTTCAGATCTTGAGAGAGAAGCTGAGATGAACCTAGGATGCTCTCTTCTTCTTGAGTTCTCTTTGGAGCTTCATCAGATTCAGTGGACTCGCTTCTGCTACTCTTATCATCTCCAATTTCTACTATCTGGATAGGAGAACTAGTTGGCTTTAATAGAAAAGCACCTGTAGATGGAGTAGGGCTATGATAAGGTGATGAAACTGGGGTAACATGAGGAGGAAAATCTGGAGCAACATGAGGGAGCAAAGATGGAGTGGTGGTTCCATCTTTTGGATCTTCTATCCCTTTTTCTTTAGTACCAGCTTGAGCTCCAATCACTGGTAGAGAACATCCTTGGCAAATGGGAGCTATTGGAATATTCTTCTCTAGAGGTTGGTCACCTCCTCCTACAGATTGAGCCAGCCCTTGAGTAGCCAAAGTTCTAGCACTCGATGTGGTACTTTAAGAGGAAGTGGGAGTAGCAGTAGTAGGAGAAGCTTGAGTAGGCTTGCTCTTGCTCTAGCTCTTATTTTCTGTCCACTCAACCCATTTTCTAGTTCTCTTGATGATCTGAGCCATCATAACATCAATATCTTCTTCTATATTTACACATGGCTCAGAGCTGATTGGAATGCTTCTCAATTTGGTCAAATATGTATTACTAGACATATTTTGACCATCATCTTCTAGCCCTTCTACATCAAAGTTCATGCCATAGGTCTTGATTTGATCTATTGTAAGTCTAGCAAAGGCGCGATCTCGGCTCTCTAGCTCATCTCTGCAATCAGTCCAGTAATCTTCCACAGTAGTTACATGTTTGATGATGCTTCCAATTTGGAGTACATCTCTACCATACCCATTTGGATCAAACATGGGCCTTACCACTTCATACTCCTCTAGTCTATATTTATTCTCGAATGCTATGAGTATGTTCTTTGCATCAGATATGGATTCACAACTATAAGCTTCAACTTGTATGTAGAATGCATACCCCTTATTTCTCAATCTAGCGCTCAGCACATTTACTTGAATTGCTTATCTGATGATCTTGATGAGAACGATCATATCATCCAGATATCTTGGCAGATTTAGGGGAAATCCATCAAATATTGCAAGATGCAAATAACAAGAAGATGAGAATTGTATAAAATAACAGCCAAACTGGCTAATGACCTCCATTGCTTCTAGGTTGAATCTCTACTATGGACACCCTTGGAGTTCCCTACAAATTCTCATAGTAAATGCATCATTAACCTGGACATACTCCACATAGCTATTCTATAACTGCAAGCATGGATAAAACTCATAACTTTTTAAATTTTTGAGAAAATTCTCTATTTTGGGGAGTCCTGGCCACAATTGTAGGGAAGGCAACATATATATCAAGAAAGATGACATATAAAATGAATTGTAAAACTTAGCTACACTAAGAGCCCTAGAAAGATGTTCACTAACTTCATATGCCTAGTCAACATATTGTGTGTTTGAGCAAATAAATTGCACCATAAAGAAGAATTGTTCTATAAAATTGAGTGCTTCTACCTCACCTTTTAGTCGATGCAAGTGAACCAAAATATCCACAATTTTAGGCTTAAGATCCATGCCAAACAGGGTTTTAGGGACCTTACTATTTTCCCCTCTGGGCTTTTAGAACCAAGAATTCATGATCTCCTTCCGCCATACCATCTTCTTTAGGGAGAATTCAGACATGGCTCCTCAAATTGTTAGCTCAGAGAACTCCTCTCATTCCATGATCCACAGACAATTCACCACCACTTGCCTATAAATTGAAATGATCAGGCAATAAGATCTGCTTGGTGTCCGGGTTGTAATGATTGATACATTCCACAATTAGCTCTCAAACTTGTACTATGATAGGAAACCTGACTGCTTCCACAAGTCTGCTTCCTCAGAGCTTCTCCATTATAGGGTGAATCGGCTCAATTCTTAGCCTTCTCTAAAAATCTTGCATATCAAAGAAACATAGTGAAGTATCAGAGATACTCTACCATGTTGACTTGATTCCACCTAGCCCATCAAAACTGGAGAATCTTGATGCCATCTTTCCTAATATAGAATGATAGAAATTCAACAATTGTGATAATGCAAGAAAATGAACCCTAAACTTTGAATTTTTTTAGAAACACTATTCAATATAATAGTATAACAGTAAAGCAGTGATTTGAAATTTTGTTATGTTCTTTCTATAAAAACCCTTGATCTGCCCATTAAATTCCATAATCTACGCCACACAAGCGACTTTAAGGATAAATCTATTGGGTTAGTAAATGTAAGGGCTCTAAAAAATTTCTCCTTGTCATTTCACTATTTTCATTGGCCCAATGGTAACTCTTCTTTATTACTGACTTACCTTTCCAATTTCACCCAGTTTTGAAAAAGCAAGAACTGAGTACCCCCTGAAGAAAAATTTGCTTGGCTAGATTTTGTTCAAAATATCCTTACAAATCTCACTAATTTGCTTCCATTTTTATCCCAAACACATCCTGTGATCTATTCAAACACTTACCATGCTTGCAATATCAATTTTTCATTAGATGCAAAATATTGGTCTCGAGGGTAGAAAACCTACACCAGAGAAGGCGATTTCCATTTTTCCACTTAAGCTTTTGCTTTACCCTTTATGCCTTAAGTGCTTTACTTTAAGCCTTCGAAAAACATAAAGAAGGGTTCACAAGAAAAAATTGGGGCCCATTAGTAACTTTACCATCCTATTTAGGCCTTTTCAAAAAGCTTACTTCTTGGTTCAAAACCTGCCACAGGAGAAGCTATTTCTTAGTTTTTCGCCAATGTTTATTCTGATCATCCTGGTGAATTTTGAGTGATTCCCACTATGAAAACATGATAATATTTGAATGATTCATCCATAATATGACTTACTTTTCCTTGTTTTAGCCTATAAATAGCATTTATGGATCCCTATGGAGTTTCACCTTCGGGGTGCGCAAACCCGTTATGGAGAAGAAGAAACCTAGTTTTCTGTTGGTTCAACTTTCTTTACACTCGGATCAAAATGAATTACAAGTAAATTCATTTGATGTAGAATTATTCAAGAATCTCCATCAAGTAAGGATCTAGACTACCCCTATGACTCATGACAATAAGGAATACCCACCCAGCTATTTAATGTAGGAAAAGATAAAAGATGGAAACCCGATGGAGAAACTTAACACTTTGAGGAAGGAAGAAACAACTAACTCGACTGACCCATACAAAATACAAGTTAAATCCTCCACTTTTCAAAATTGGACTATGGTAAAAAGTGGGGCAATAGATGGCTCTGACTGGGGACTTGGGTAGAGTATACCCAAGCGAGCAACTAAATCTCTTGTTTCACAACGAGATATAAAAGGTGGCAACACAACAAAAGCTAAAACAAAACAAGGTGCAAGGAAAAGAGAACAGAAGGAAAAAGGATAACTAAGGCATACACAAGACACTAAAACTAACTATAGTACGCTATAGGGGTTACCTATTTTCAATTTGAAACTTGATAGAGCTTCAAATCCTAACCATTGTAGGTTAGGGGAAGTACTTCACCATCCTCATAAGCCAATTTGAAAGAATTATTCTCAAATGTTTGATGAATTCTGAATGGACCCTTCCACAGAGCATTGAACTTCTTATGCATTCCTTTTGGAGCCTTTCTCTTGTCCCAAAGTAGCACACTATCTCCTACCATGAATTTCCTTGATCTTGTTCTCTTATCAAATAGTTCTTTTACTCACATCTTATGCTGTGTAATATGGTCTACAATTTCTCTCATTTCTTCTTCAAGTTTTCTCAGATATAGGACCCTCTTCTCCAGATCATCTTTATAGAAATCATCCTCAATTACTATCCTAAGCTTGTTTGTGGGTAATTCCAAAGGTAGGGGCAAGTTGGCTTCAGTTCCATAAACCAGTTCAAAAGGGGATATCCCAATTTCCCTCTTGGGTGTCACTCTATCTACCCAGAGTGTCTCATGAATCTTTTTGTGCCAATTTTTTTGATTATTTGAGACAAGCTTCTTAACAATATTAATTAAATTTTTATTTCTAGACTCTTCCTATCCATTCCCTTGAGGGAAATAATCAGATGAATGACCAACGGTGATCCCATACTCAAAACTAAAATCAATAATCTTAATTGAGGAAAAATAAGATGCATTATCCATTACTAACTTAATAGGAACACCAAACCTAACCAAAATCTTTTCTTTTATGAATTCACATGCCACCTCAGAAGTAGTCTTCTTTGTAGCCTTAGCTTCTACCCATTTATTGAAGTAATCAGTTGCAATTATTATATACTGATGTCCGGCACTGGATGTGGGATTAATAGGACCAATAAAATCAAGGCCCCATTGTTGAAAAGGCCCTTCTATGATAACAGGTCTCAATGGTAAGTTAGCTAATTGGGGATGTCTAAAGAACATTTTTCACTTTTCACACTTTGCTACCCAAGCATATGCATCTTTAAACATCCCAGGCCAGTAATAACATTGCCTTAGTATTTTAAATGCTATGACTAAAGAAGAGAAATGTCCACCACAAGCTTCATCATGAAATGTCTTCAATAGCTTTTCTTGCTGCTACTTATCTACATATCTAAGGAAAGTACCATCAATAGCCCTTTTGAAAAACTTACCATCCCAGATCACATATTTAGCAGCTTTTAGTTTAAGGTCTCTTCTTTGTTTCACATTTAGGCCTTCTGGACACTCACCATATGTTAAAAAGTAAATGATGTTTTCAAACCATGGATCATGGAGACTTACAGCTAACACCAACTGTTTCTCACCAAGTTCTTGTGACTCTCTAGTGATTTTGTTCTCTGCAATTGCCTTACATAAAGCATTCCCTCTTATCAACTTTGTATGTTTAATCTCAATATCATATTCCTATATCGTTTCCACCCACGCTCCTCTGACATTGCAACCTACCTCCTATTGTGTTAGTACACTTTTTACTGCTACATCTAGGACAAAGACAATAGAGTGTGAATGCAAGATATAGAACTAAAAATTCTTAAGTTCTCTAACTACTGCATAAGCATGCTTTTCAATTTGTGAATTTTTAGTTCATGATTTTTCAAAGGTATGCTCATAAAATCTATAGGATCTTGTACCCCTTCATCATTATCTTGCATTAATATTGCAGATAAAGTATGCTCAAAAGCATAACAATAAATAAAGAAATCTTGTTTATAATTTGGATGACTCAAAATTGGGGTATGGGCAATAGAAATTTTTATATCTTGAAAAGCTTGCTTTCCCACCTCATTCCATTTAAATTTTGAATTTTCTTTCATCATGTCTACTATATTTTTAGTAGTTTCTGTGAAATTGGGCACAAATCTTCTGAGAAAATTTACCTATCCAAAAAAAGACCTAACCCCTGTTTTGTTTGAGGGTAGACTCAATCTCTGAATAGCCTCTGCTCTTTTAGGGTTAATTCTAATGCCTTCCTGGGACACTATATGACCCAAAAGCTTTCCTTCTGTCACACAAAAAATTGACTTCTTTGGGTTAAGAGATATTCCATGCTCTCTACATCTCTGTAGTACTTTCCTTAAATCTTCCATATGATCTTTTCTTTTTTCTTGAGAACATGGTGAGATCATCCAAATATATGACTATGATTTGGTCTTTCAAATTAGTGAATGTTTTACTCATGCACCTTTGGAATGTAGCACTAGTGTTAATAAGCCCAAAAGGCATTCTGTGATATGAAAATGTACCCCAAGGGGTAGTTAATGTTGTCTTATGTTGATCCTTCTCTTCTACTTCAATCTGATTATAACCTGAGAAGTTGTCAAGCATAGACATCATTTTAGATCCCTCCATTATTTGTAGTAAATAGTCCATATTAGGAAGAACAAAGTTGTCTTTCAAGGATGCCTGGTTCAAATTGCAAAAATCAACACAGATCCTTATCTCACCATTCTTCTTTCTGACAGGTACTATATTGGCTACCCAGGTGGAGTGGTGAATGGGATAAATTATCCTCGCCTTTAGCATCTTATCTACCTCCTAAAAAATGGCATCTACAACTTTAGGATTATAATTCCTTTGTTTCTGTAGGAAAGGGGTTGCATCAAGCTTCAGTGGGATCTCATGTTTTACCTTCCCATTTTTATAACTTTTCAAATCTTCATAGCTCTAGGCAAAAACATCTCTATACTCTATAAATAGATTCTTTTTGGCCTCCTTCTCTTCAAGTGAATAGCACTTCCCTATGTTAATCAATTTGGGATTAGGAATATCTCCAATGTTAACTCCTTCATATTCATCTCTGGTAGGTCCCTTTTTCACTCTCTTTTTCTTTATGTAAACATCATGTCTATTAAACAATTTTTCTAAAGCTACAAAATATGGAGGAATGGTGTTAACTTTCAAAAAAACTTCTCCATTTTGACCTCATTTCTCAATTACATTAGAGCTTTCATGATCACTTCCACTGGACTCATGCTCAAAACTAGACTTGTCATTCTCCAAAAATATCTAAAGACTCTTGTCATCACTGAAGACTTGCCAAGATTCTGTGTTATTTGGGATAGCAAATCGATATACAATTTTGATCTGATACTTCTTGTCTTTGAAATCTTGATGAAGGAGCAATAAAGAGATGGAAACTACTAAGGAGTCGGATTTGGTATTCATCTCCCTTGGAACTACTTCAATAGAAAAAGCACCTAGACCTTCAATCTCATCCCAGACTCTATACCTATAATTTTTAAGCTTATGGTTGTTAACAGAATACTATCCTTTTATTTTCTTTACAATAAGCTTGGCATCACCTTGAGCTTTTAAAATCTTTATCCCTCTTTCCTTTGCTGACATTATTCCCAACAATAACTCATATTCTTTAGTATTATTCGTATTCCCAATTTCCAATTTGAAAGCCATAGGTTTGGGTTCTCCTTCTAGGGATATCTATACTACACCTAATCTAGATCTTGAAGAGGTGCAACTTTCATCAAATTCAAGTGTCCATATGCTTGGTACATCTTTTTTTCATTGGGAGTTTTATCACCTTGATTTTCATCTTTTTGCTCATTCATATCTTCCTCAGTAAACAACATATAGTTGTCAAATTCTAGTTCTTGATACAGAATTTGAGCTTTAGGATCGTCTGACTTCAAAACTATAAACTTTTCTTTCTAATTTGACCTTCTTATTCCCAATAGGTATCACTACTTGAGACTAATCTAGTTTTATTTCTCCTCCCAAGTCTCAGCAAAAACTTCTACTTAATAGAAGTCCATAGCTTGTTGGAATATCAGCTACTAGGATAGTCAATAGGAGTTTCTTTTTTGGATGTGAAGCTAAGGCTACTTGAGCAAATTTGATCTGTCCAAGTAGAGGGACTTGTTTGGCATCCATAGAATAACATCTCCCATGCACTTTAGTAAGATTTAGTCCCAAGGATTTAGCTACAAAATATGGCATAACATTATCTGATGCACCTAAATCTATTATGCAATTACTAAGTTGACATCCATTAATGTACAATGAAATATAAAAAGGTTTAGGTTTTTGTCCAAGGAAGGTTGCTAAAAGTGTGGAATCTTCTTGATTAAACAATCTAGATGTTAAGGTTTCATCCTTGATTTCAATAGTCACATTATGATTCAAGTCTAAGGTACCTCCTTTGCATCTATCCACTAATCTCTTTAACTCAGAAGGATGCTACTTTAAATAATCAATAGTGGAAATTTGAACTTTTGACTCTTCACAAAATTGAATGAAATCAAAAGATGTCTTATCCTTACCCATCTGTGAAGTGGATGTTTCTTGATCAGTATGTACCTTACTCGTAGAAGGACTGGAGTTGTCTCTGGAAGTATGACTAGAGGCTTGATTCTTCATCCTTTTTCCACGGGTAAGTACTGTGTATGAAGTTCCATCAATGGTTTCATAACACTCACCTTTTGATTCAGAATCCAATTCATATTCCAAAAATAAATTTCCAGAATCGCCATTTGAACAAGAATTAGGTTTTGAACACGGAGCTACAATATTTAATTCATTAGTAGATAACAATTGCATCAAACGAATAGTCTCTGGGAAATTCTCACTGTCATGATCTGTCGTCAAATGAAAGACACACATAATTCCTTTATTTGGTGTTGCTTCGATTTGCAACCTCGGTTGTGAACCTATAAGCTGCAAAAATCTACTTTCATTGCTTCTTCCTGGTGAGTTTTGGTAATTCTTCTGATAAGAGTTATTAAATTCTAGTAATTGCTTTTTCATCACTACTAGTTCATTAGACAACTTCTGAATCATCTCTTTTGATGATGTGGTATTACTAGAACTCCCTTTAGTTTGAAGTTCTCATTTCCATTTTCTTGCGGAAATTAAGTCATCTTCACATTCAATAGCTTTCTTCTGTGTGTCAGTCAGATCAGTGGGGCATACTCTTCTTAGATCATAATTGATATCTAGAGGCATAGCACTAATAAAGAAAGTTTTTAGATTACCAGGTGTGGGTCTATCAGTAGTAGGAATTTTTCTATTAATCTTATTGAAATTGGTAATGAAATCTCTAATGCTCATGGTTGGTTGCTTCTTAATTGAAGTCAATTGTGTTAGCAAGGCATGTTCATCTTCTGCAGTTTTGAATCTAGCTTCAAATTAAGTTCTCATCATGTCCCAATTAGTTATTGAACCATCAGCTAAATGATAAAACTAGTTTGTTCCACTATCTATAAGGGTCTCTACGAACAATCTTACAACAACATCTTCATGTCCTACCCCTAATATATGGGTAGCCGCAAAGAAGGCTTTAATGTGTTCATCTATAGTGACTTTCCCATCACTTGAGAATTTAGGGAAATTCTTCCTTGAACCAACTGGGAGTGGATGATAAGAATTTAGTGCTAATGGCCCTATTTCCATGGCCCATGGAGCAGCCATGATTGTTCTAGCAGTATATGATGGAAAGTTAACAACTAGAGGTTCAGTAACTTTGTGAAGTGCTAACACCTAAAAAGTGGAATGTGAAGTGTTGGTGTCTTGATTTCTAATAGGGGAAGGTGGTCTACTCTAACTTTTTCCTTCTCCTTTTCACTTTGGAACTTCTAAAATAGTAAAGTTGAGCTCTGTTAGTTTATCAAAGGTGGAATTTTGCCCACCCTGTTCTTTGGTACTTCTGAGGAACCTAAATTGTTCTAGGATACTAGGTGTAGTTTAACTCTAAGCTTACTATCTTAATTGTCTTTCTGCTCTCTGAATATCTCTCCTTTGAATAGCTCTTTCAAAGGCTTCAACTCTTCCTTCTTCTTCCTCTAATACCTGGCTAGCATTCCAATAATGTTTAGTGTTCCTTATGTACCTCCAAATAAATGTGTTAAGAGATGAAATTATGTCCTCTTGGTTATCTTGAAAACCAAGATTAGGTTGGAGCACTGGGATTATATTTTCATGAGGTAGTACCATTTTCCCTCATGACATAAGCTTTCTAGTCAAGCGACTATTCATCTCCCTAGCAGAGTTGCCAAATATCTATTCGTAAATAGATTTATCCTCTCTTCTTTATTGTGAAAATATGACTCTTAATGCCTCAAATTAGGAATAATATCTAAATACTATAGTTGAAAAGCCGCTCTATAATCACTAGCTTGTCTCTGAATTGATATGTACAACTCCCTATGTGAATGATGTTCAAGGAATTATGTTTTGTTCCTAAAACTAATGTAGGGTATGCTCTTAACCTAAGAGCAGAAGAGGCAAACCAAATTAAGCCTAACTAGAACTTAATTTAGGTAAGAAGACTTCTCAATATTGAAATAGATTCATGTATCCACATATCTTATGAATCCATAAATCCATTCATATAATCAACTGATGCTAAACTAAGTCAAACTCAAATCTAAAATACAACTGATGAATTGGGAAAAACTAACAGAATCCTTTCATTGGATGAATTATAACAATACTTATTACATTCATTGGTAGTATGGAAAATAGGGGAATGAAACTTTGTTATTTCTTAGTTCTCTGCCATACAGAAAGGAAATACTAACTAATCACAATACTTACTGGAATGAAAAATGATTGAAAATAAAATACCATTCAATTGTCTCTACAACAAATAGTACTTCACACAAACAAAAAATTTGACACTTCATTAATCATTCAACTTCATACATATAGATTTTGAGAGATGACCGTTAGAGTAGGTACATAAATCAGTTCATCTTTTGAGGAGACAAACAGCAAGATGCCAATTTGTCATATTACAAAATTTACAAAATTGGCATAAGTCACAAAAGAAGGTGAAAAGGAGGCATCATCAAATTATTTAGACTTCTTCCCCTTTTAAACTTTTGCCCTATATGCCTTGGTGAAAACTATAATGGGAACTAATTCCTCATGATTAGGCATGTGTACATTAGTGAATCTCAAGAGCCATTTGGAGTGTTCTCGAGCCAATTCTTTCACAGAATTTAGATGTCCTGTCAATTCTTAAGCAACCATGTGTATGCATCCACCTAGTGTCTATAGCTCTATCACTCTATTTTGGATGCTTGAAGCCATTCCTGACAAGTTACTTAAATACACAAACAAGTTGTTCTTCATTATCTCTAATCCAATAAGGGCTTTCCCTTGACCACTAGTTTTTTGATCAATTTGTAATCCCTTCATCAATTCAAATCTCCTATCTTGAGTTCTCTTCACTTTATCTTCTATTTCTTTGAGTCCTTTTTCAGCTTCCTAAATCATCTCTAGCTTGAATTGCATACCTTGGAGCCATTCAAACAGGGGTTCGGTTCCTTTCTTCAAAATCGTTACTTCAACTGCCTCCTTTACCTTCATCTGGATAATCATTTTCAGGAGATAAATACACTCATCACATCATGCCTTCTTCATGATCAAAGTGTGTTGATTAGACAAGATATTATTTTTCTCAATCTCCAATCAAAGGATAAAATTCCCAATTTGATCGATTAGAGCAACTCCATCCGCATTGAGTTTATAAATCCACTCTTTCCCAATTTGACCAAAATGTCTATCTTTCTGAAGCTATGAGATTAATGCTTACACCTCTTCCCCTATAGGATTTTGAGTAGTAGGCACACCAGTAATGGTTGCAGATGGTACAACTAGCTGCGAGATGAATCTTTTGAGTTCCTCTATCTTAGCTTTCATCTTAATCTTTGACAATTTGAAGATTTCTAATTGACCTTCTATTATCTCATTGCATGATCTCCATAGGCCAACTTTTGTATCATGCCTGGCCTCTCCAAGATCAATTGAATGTAGAGTCAAGTATTTAGGAGTCATATCCTCAATCCTCCTTACTTTATTTGGTTTTGCAATCTCCATAGTCAAATGTCTGATATCTAGATCCTGCCCAAGTATGGACAAAGTTTTCTATTTCTTAGCTTTTACCGTGGCTCACCCAGAGCGTACCGCTTGAGACACAACATCCTTTTTAGGAACATTTTCATCTTTCCTCTTTCTTTTTCTTTCTAAGGTGTCTTTAAGAAAGGACTTTGTACCAATCACCTTAGAAGCCATTCCAAGTGACTCTATGCTGAACATTTTCTTCTTTACTAGAGTCTTTGCTGCTATTGTTGCAGAGAAGGGATTCTTCAGATCTTGAGAGAGAAGCTGAGATGAACCTAGGATGCTCTCTTCTTCTTGAGTTCTCTTTATAGCTTCATCAGATTCAGTGGACTTGTTGTTCCTGCTCTTATCATCTCCAATTTGTACTATCTGGATAGGAGAATCGGTTGGCTTCAAAAGAGAAGCACCTACAGATGGAGTAGAGCTATGATGAGGAGATGAAATTGGGGTAACATGAGGAGGCAAAGCTGGAGTAGCATGAGGGGGTGAAGCTAGAGTGGTGGATCCATCTTTTGGCTCTTCTATCCCTTTTTCTTTAGTACTAGCTTGAGCTCCAAAGACTGGTAGAGAACCTCCTTGGCAAGTGGGAGCTATTGGAATATTCTTCTCCGAGGGTTGGTCACCTCCTCCTGTAGATTGAGTGGGCCCTTGAGTAGTCAAAGTTGTTGCACTGGGTGTGGCACTTTGAGAGGAAGTGGGAGTAGCAATAGTAGGAGAAGCTTGAGTAGGCTTGCTCTTGTTCTGGCTCTTTTTTGCTGTTCACTTAACCCCTTTTCCAGTTCTCTTGATGATCTGGGCCATCATAACATCAATATCTTCTTCTATATTTACACATGGCTCAGAGCTGATTGGAATGCTTCTCAATTTGGTCAAATATGTATTACTATACATATTTTTACCATCATCTTCTAGCCCTTCTACATCCAAGTTGATGTCATAGGTCTTAATTTGTTCTATTGTAAGTCTAGCAAAGGCGTGATCTTGGCTCTCTAGCTCATCTCTACAATCAACCCAGTAATCTTCCATAGTAGTTACATGTTTGATGATGCTTCCAATTTGGAGCACATCTCTAGCATACCCATTTGGATCAAACATGGGCCTTACCACTTCATACTCCTCCATTCTGTATTTATTCTTGAATGCTATGAGTATGTTCTTTGCATCAGATCTGGATTCACAACTATAAGCTCCAACTTATATGGGGAATTCATACCCCTTATTTCTCAAATTGGCGCTCAGCACATTTACTTGAATTTCTTGTCTAACGATCTCGATGAGCATGATCATACCATTTGGATATCTTAGCAGCTCTAGGGGAAATCCATCAAACACTTCAAGATGCATATAAGAGAAAGATGAGAATTGCATAAAATAACAACCAAACTGGCTAATGACTGCCATTGCTTCTAGGTTGAATCTCTGCTTCGAACACCCTTGGAGTTCCCTGTAGATTCTCATAGTAAATCCATCATTAAGTCGAGCATACTCCACATAGCTATTATGTAACTACAAGCATGGATAAAACTGATAACTTTTTACATTTTTGAGACAATTCTCTATTCTAGGGAGTCTCGGCCACAATTGTAGGGAAGGCAACATATATATCAAGAAATATGACATATAAAATGAATTGTAAAACTTAGCTGCACTAAGAGCCCTAGAAAGATGTTCACTAACTTCATATGCCCAGTCAACATACTGTGTGTCTGAGTAGATAATTTGCACCATAAAGAAGTATTGCTCTATAAATTTGAGTGCTTCTACCTCATCTTTTAGTCGATGCAAGAGGACCAAAATATCCACAATTTTGGGCTTAAGATCCATGCCAAACAGGGTTTTAGGGACCTTACTCTTTGCCCCTCTAGGCTTTTGGAATAAAGAATTCATGATCTCCTTCTGCCATACCATCTTCTTTAAGGAGAATTTGGACATGGATCCTTCGATTGTTAGCTCAGAGAACTCTTCTCATTCTAGGATTCACAGACAATTCACCACCTCTTGCCTATCAATTGAAATCAATACCATTTGATTAGGCAATAAGATCTACTTAGTGTCCGGGTTGTAATGATTGATACATTCCACAATAAGCTCTAGAGCTTATACTACAACAAGAAACAAGGCTACCTCTATTAGTCCACTTCCTCGGAGCTTCTTTTGTATAGGGTGAATCGGCTCACTTCTTAGCCTTCTCTGAAAATCTTGCATATCAAAGAAACATAGTGAAGTATCAGAGATACTCTACCATGTTGACTTGATTCGACCTAGCCCATCAAAATCAAACAATCTTGATGCCATCTTTCCTGATATAGAATGATATAAATTCAACAATTGTGATAATGCAAGAAAATGAACCCTAAAATTTGAAGTTTTTCAAAAGCACTATTCAATATAACAGTATAATAGTAAAGCGGTGATTTGAAATTCTGTTATGTTCTTCTTTATATAAAAACCCTTGATCTGCCCATTAAATTCCATAATCTGCGCCACATGAGTGACTTTAAGGATAAATCCATTGGATTAGTAAATGTAAGGTCTCTAACAGATTTCTCCTTGTCATTTCACTATTTCCATTGGCCCAATGGTAACTCTTCTTTATTACTGATTTACCTTTCCATTTTCACCCAGTTTCGAAAAAGAAAGAGTGGAGTACCCCCTGAAGAAAAATTTGCTTGGCTAGATTTTTCTCAAAATATCCTTACAAATCTCACTAATTATCTTCCATTTTTATCCCAAACACATCCTATGATCTATTCAAACACTTACCATGCTTGCAATAGCAATTTTTCATTAGATGCGAAATATTGGTCTTGAGGGTAGAAAACCTAGACCAGAGAAGGAGATTTCCATTTTTTTGCTTAAGCTTTTGCTTTACCCTGTCTGCCTTAAGCGCTTTACTATAAGCCTTCGAAAAACATAAAGAAGGCTTCGCAAGCAAAAATTGGGGCCCACTAGTAACTTTACCTTCCTATTTAGGTCTTTTCAGAAAACTTACTTCTTGGTTCGAAACCTGCCAAAGGAGAAGCTATTTCAAAGTTTTCTGCTGATGTTTATTCTAATCATCCTGGTGAATTCTGAGTGATTCTGACTATGAAAACATGATAATATTTGAATGATTCATCCACAAAATGGCTTACTTTTCCTTTTTTCAGCCTACAAATAGCATTTATGGATCCCTGCAGAGTTTCACCTTCGGGGTGCAAAAACTCATTATGGCGAAGAAGAAACCTAGTTTTTCGCTGGTTCAACTTTCTTTACACTCGGATCAAAATGAATTGCAAGTAAATTCATCTGATGTAGAATTATTCAAGAATCTCCATCGAGTAAGGATCTAGACTACCCGTATGACTCATGACAATAAGGAATACACACCCGGCTATATAATACTGAAAAGAATAAAAGATGGAAACCCAATGGAGAAACATAACACTTTGAGGGAGGAAGAAACAACTGACTTGACTGACCCATACAAAATATGAGTTAAATCCTCCACTTTGAAAAATTGGACTATGGCAAAAAGTGGGGCAACAATATGATATAGTATTTCATATAATTATCAAAATGTGTGTTCTTATATTTGAATTTAATTTCAAAATGCTTATTTTCAATGATCTTTGTATTATAACTAACCTATTAGCAATGAAGCTGAAAGATGATTAGAAGAATTCAAAGCTGAGTGCCAATAGCATTCAAGGAGAAAAGAACACTGAGGTGTAGCCATGGTGGAGGAAAGTCATAACAGTTCCAAAGGACACAATAGCAAGTATGGAGGAGCTATGAAGACTTACTACCTTCTCTGCATTTATTCCTATGGCAAGCAGATGTTTAGACTTTATTATTCCCACCTTAAGCCATTACCTCTTCTTCCTACCTTGAGTTTTTATTTTCCTTCTTTCTCTCTTGTGGATTTATAACTAGGTTATTTATTTTTCTATTTCAGAATAAGTGTCGATCTCCTATATATAGGAATAAGACCAAGTGTGTTAGTTTAGTTAGAAGAAAAGAGTTTATGAGAATAGACTGTTAACTTTTATAGTGAGTTGTGTTTGTATAGTTTACTATGTTGTTTCTATTTAATGAATTTCTTAAATGTAATGAAATAGTTTTTGGCTTCTATCTTGTGTTAGTAGTTTAGTTGAAGCCAACCAAGGGGGGCCCACTTGGAAGGTGGATTAGATTAGGATAGAATAGATTTATTTCCAAGTATTTTTAGTATTGTAAGTAGAAGTTGTAAGTTCCTTCCTATAGCATCACACTTCATGAATGTTCCTACAACATATGTGAGAACAGTTATAGTGGATGAACTGAGTTGAAATATTTGTTAGCCTTTCATTGTATTTCTAGTATTCATAGAGTTAAGTGTGCTAGTTTCCTATAGCAATAGTGTAGTTCTTTTCCTTGCATTTTACTTTCCTATAGCATAAGCTTAGTAACTCATTAAGAGACCTAGTGCACATATTGTGCCGACCATTTCAAGTATATGTCCCTAGGTTGACAAGATTAAATGAATCTCATAGTGGAAAAAATAGTCCTTAGTTTGAATATATTATTCCTAAGCATGGCGCAAAGCATGACTATGATACACCTATTGTGAGGCGGACCATTTTTGGCACCATTGCCAAGGATGGTGTCAAGCTGGGAGCATTCTTGAGTCATAGTTCTTAGATAAAGTTTTTTTAGAAATTTCTAGTTTTGAAGCTTCTTTCACCAGTGTGAAAAGTTTAATTGCATGCATCGAAGAGGAAGACAATGAGATGAATATGGAAGATTTCTTCCATGAGAGTCTATTAATTTGAACGAATAAATTGAAGAAGAAGAAGTTGAGTTGCCTTTTGAAGATGCAAGCCCTATTTTTCCCACAGCATCATCATCAAGAGTTGAACCAATAGATACAAGTGGTGTTCAACCTTTTAATGAAGTTTTGGCTAGTTTTCTTGATAACATTGTCCTGAATCCACCAGTTGTTAATCATCTAGTACCTAATGTCCCTTTTTAGCAGTAACCTCATTATCTAATACCTCCAGTAATGGCACAACCTACTATTCCATTTCCTCTCCCAAGCCTTATAAATATTGATAATCTCAAGAATATACCTGCAGCTGCCCTTCCAAAGTTCTATGGCCTTGCAACCAAAGACCTTGATACTTTCTTGTTTGAGTATGACATACTTTTTCATAGTTTTGACTACAACATTGATGCCCATAAGCTTAAATTTTTTCCAAAAACATTGAAAGAACTAGCTTTATGATAGTTCATGAGCTTAATAGCCAATGCAATAGGAACTTGGGATGAAATGCAAACTCTATTTCTGGATAAGTACAAAGAGTATTGCAAAGCATCTAGTTCAAGAGGAGATGATGTCTTTAGGATATCTCAAAAGGAGGAAGAAACATTGGAAGACTATGTTTCATGTTTCTTATATACATTGTAGAGGAACCCTTAGCATGTGTTTTCTGAGGATTCACAAAAGCTAGTCTTTATAAGAGGTGTGAATGATAACTGTCTAGAAGCACTAAACCTGATGGCTAGTGGTGATGTATATCAAGCTTCCTAGGAAGACCTTAGAACTATTCAAGGTCAACCATGAAGAAAGGCCAAGGACCTCATTCCATAGTCACTAAAGCAATCAGTCAAGGTATTTCAAAGCTCAAGATATCTAACCTATTGTCAAATTTCAAAAAAGACATCATTAACGATGTCACTACACATCTTGACACAATAACTACAAAAAGAAGTATGCAAAAGCTAAGCTACAACTAGCTGAATACTGCCCTCATTGTTGGAAGCAAAAGAAGGATTGTCAATGTAAATTGGTTACAAACATGGAGAACTAGCATCTTCCAACTGAGTACCTCAAGATAGATGGAGATGATGAGCAAGTTTTTTTTGTTGCTCAACACTGACCACGGGCCCAATGTCAAGGTATGCCTCAGGACCCTCTACAAAATTCAAATTCATATGGTAATCAATGACAAAACTATAATCCCCAAGGTCCTCCACAATATCAACCTAATTGGAGTAATGTTGGGCAAAACAACTAGCAACAGTCCCAATGGCCTCAGAATTCCCAACCACTGTAGCCAAACCAATAGAGTAACCAATGGCAAAACCAACAGAACTACTGGAAAAACTAGTAGAACCAATGGAAACCACCCCAAGGGAATTGGGAGTCTATAAACCAATGAAGGGGATCTCAATAGTGGCCTAACCAAAATACTAGTACTCCACAATTACCACCTCTAGTTCAACAACATGCTCTAATGCCACCACCTACAAATCTTAGACCTCAAAAGTAGACATAGTTACCTACACAACCTCAGCCAAACCCAAATAGCCAATAGCAATAGCAGCCATGTATAGTGTTGATGATCAACGGTATCCTGCTTACACTTTGGGTGTTGCAGATATACATATGAGATCTACTATAACTTTACCAATGCCTAAACTACCTCTTATAACTGAAATACTAGACCCTCCTACAGCATCAAAACCCTCAGTTGCTGAAATAGTTGACCCAACCAATGTTACCATGTCAACCCAAGCTCAATCAGCAGTCGAATCTCCTTTTCCAAAAAAATTTATACAAAGATGATGTTGGAGCATCCAAAGATTTAAGGGCATTCCTATGTCACCCAAAAAAATGTACTTAGACTTAGTTTCTATTTCCTATGTTTTCATTTCTGGATACCCATTTGGGTCAAATAAAGGTTCCAACTCTCAGAGTTCCACTATCAGTGTTCTAGGATAGAGTATTTGAGCACCTTGGGATACGTGTAAATGCCAAAAAAATAGGAGTATGTAATTGAGCCATCATTTTGGTGAACTAGAAGGTGTAAATTGGTCAGATTATTTTAATTGTAATTTAGAGCATTCTAGAAAAAGAATCAAGACAAAAGGCCCCACAGTTTGAAAGTTATTGCAATTTTTTGGTTTTTGGAGACCTCGTAAGAATGCTTCAAAGTTAGGTTAGGGGCATTAAATGAACTCAAAAAAGGCCAAAAAAATGGGGGATGAGCAAATATTTTCCATAGGGCTATAGAGTACTTTGAGAGCTTTTCAAAAATGTAAACGGTTCGTCAATTGGAGCTACGGCTCAAAATTTATGCCTCTCAAAAGTTCAATTACCGTTTTTGGATTCTTCTAATTTTGTGCCAACTTCTAATGCAACTTTTGGAGCCTTCTATTTGGTCGGTGGATGCCAACTAGTAGTTTCTAGAATGTATTCCTAATCCTTAACCCTTTGAGGTCTATTTAACAACATTTCTAGCATTGTAAAAGGTAGTTCGGAGTGGAGTTTGAGAGAAGGTACTGGGAGAGGAATTTATCCCCAGATTTATGCTATTGTAAGCCCTTAGGGAATGTTTTTAAGTCTATTTTCTCTATACTGAATGTATTAGCATATTTACATAGTTAATAAAATTTTCCCTTTCCTGTTGTGTCCATTCAGTGTTTGGGTTGTGTCCCCATCAAAAGAAAACCTATACAAGAAAAGGAGCAACCGTTTGATATTGTTGATCAGTTGAAGAACATACACATCCAAATACCCCTATTCCAAGCTATTAAAGATGTTCTAGTCTATGGAAAAGCCATTAGAGATGCTTTCTTGAAGAAGCTTGGAAGGAAGAAAAAGGACCCCACCACAATCCATGTTGTGGGACAATTGGCTAACATCATGTTAGCGAAATTGATCACACCAAAATATTCTGATCTAGGAATTCCAATAGTGAATGTTAGTATAAATGGTCAGTTTGTTAAAAATGTTTTAATAGGTCTTGGCATTGTTATAAATTTCATGACCAAGGACACTATGAAGAAGTTAAAAATAGAAGAACTAAGGGCTACCCCAAAAATTCTGTAACTTGTAGATAGTTCTACTATCACCCCTGATGGGATGATATAAAACATAGTTGTAACCTTTGATTCTCTAGAGTATCCTATAGACTTCATGATTTTATCCCCCAAAGTTAATCTATCTGGTTACCCTATCATTCTAGGTTGACCATGGTTAGCCACAGTTGATACAAATATAAGTTGTAGATCAAGGAATATGACCATATCAAATGGCCAAGCAACAAAGAAATTTGATTTATATCCTCTAGCACAATCATTACAAGATTTGAGCACATCTGTTTGGCCAGATTTAGTGGATGAAGAAGAAGAGTTAAATTCTATAGTATAGCTCATGATGTTACATAGATAATCCTTTCTAAAACTACAAGAGGAAGATTTGGTACTTTAGAGTATCCTTACTAACAATTGTGTGGTAGAAAAAGATGTATCTGAAAGTTTTGTGTTGGAATTAATCACATATGAAGAATGTGATAAGTACTGTACTTTGTTCAAAGAACCTAATATTCTTCATCCACTCTTACCATGTGAATTAGAAGCAAGTCCAATCTTTGAATCTATTATGATAGAGTCAACCACTACTGTTGAACTCACTAAAGGTCATAATCTCCATGTTAATCTCAAATTAACACCCACATAGATGGAATAGTTAAAAGAGATGCTTCAAAGGCATGAAAAGGCATTTACATGGGACTATAGTGATATGAAAGGGTTGAGTCCTACACTATGCACCCATAGGATATACATCAATTAAGTCTATCTACCACTCTATCAACCCCAGAGAAGGATAAATCCAAGCCTTAGAGAGATAGTTAGAACTGAATTGCAAAAATTGCTTGATGCTCATTTTATTTATCCTATATCTGATAGTAGATGGGTGTCACCCCTGGTCATAGTACCTAAAAAGAGAGGAAAATGGAGAATTTGTGTAGATTACAGAGAATTGAACAAGGCCACCAAAAAGGATCACTTTCCTTTACCATTTATAGACCAAGTTATGGACACTCTAGCTAGAAAGAAGTATTTTTCTTTTCTAGATGGGTATAGTGGTTATAACGAAATTAGTATTGCTCCTAAAGATCAAGACAAAACCACATTTACATGCCCATGGGGTACTTTTTCATACTTTGTTTTACCATTTGGTCTATGTAATGCTCTTGCAACATTCCAATGATCCATTATTAGCATCTTTACTGATATATCACATGATTGAATGGAAATATATATGGATGATTTCACAAAATTTGGAGTCACTTTTGAGGAAGCGATGGTGAATCTTTAAAATATTTTGGTAAAATGTCAAGAACATAATTTGGCACTTAATAGTGAAAAGTTTTTCATGCTCATGCACGAAGGTGTGGTACTTAGTCATTTCATATCAGTTGTAGGAATACAAGTGGATCCAGCTAAGATAGAGGTAATTCAAACATTGCCCATACCTACAAAATCAAAAGATGTAAGATTTTCTAGGTCATGCTAGATATTGTAGACATTTTATAAGAGATTTCAAAAAAATAGTCAGTCCCTTGTATAAGTTAATCACAAAAGAAGCTGAATTTAGTTGGACATTTGAATGTGATGAAGCCTTCCTACAACTTAAGAAGCTTCTGACTACAACCCCAGTTTTACAAGGCCCTAATTGGAATTTACCTTTTCATAAATATACAGATGCCTCTGATTATGCCATAGGTGTAGTTCTAGCATAGCAATTCCAAAATCTTGAAAATGCAATCTATTATATTAGCAACAGCCTTCATGGACCATAATTAAACTACACAATGATAGAAAAAGAATTGCTAGCAGTAGTTTATGCCCTCAACAAATTTTGGCATTACATAACTGGATATTCCATATTTATTCATACTAATCATGTAGCAATTAAATATATCATGAATAATTATAACTGGAAGATTAGCAAGATGGTTACTATTGTTGCAAGAATTTGATTTAACTATTGTTGATAAGCTGGGAAAAGCCAATGTTGTAGTTGATTATTTATCAAGAATCCATCATGATGATACTGACACTACTTTGGTAGATGATGTATTTCCAGATGAGCATTTATTTCATATTACTATTCAAACTCCATGGTATGCAGACATTGCTAATTACATTGCAGTTAATAAAATACCAGAACATTTTCTCTCCTGGATAGATAATCTCTTGTTTTACACTAGGCCTAACCAAGTTATGAGAAGATGTGTGAGAGAGGATGAGACATATGATATTCTACATGCATGTCATAATGAACCATGTGGAGGACACTCTGTAGCAAAAAGAATGGCCTTGAAAATCTTGACAACTGGTTATTATTAGCCTACACTTCACAAAGATGCAGCCAACTATACACGAAAGTGTGATAAGTGTCAAAGGATGGGCCGACCAGCAAGAATAGATGAAATGCCTCTTAACCCTTAGATGGTGTTAACACCATTTGAAAAATGGGGCATGGACTTTACTAGTTCTATTGATCCTCCATCTAATGGGAAATCCTATATTCTTGTGTGTACTAATTACCTAAAAAAATTGGTTGAAGTCAAAGCCATGAAGCATGCTCATGATTAAAAAGTTGTAGAATTTCTGTATGAAGAAATGATTACCTGCTATGGTGTACCTAAAGAGCTAGTCACTAACCAAGGTGTGCAATTTACCTCTAATCTAATCTCAGAGTTGATGAAATAGTATAACATTACGCACTAAAAATCCAGTCCTTATCACCCTAAAGCTAATGGACAAGGAGAGGTCACAAACCGTGAGCTGGAGAACATCCTAACTAAAATGGTTCATCTAAAGTGTAGGGATTGGACCAGTAGATTACAAGAAGTTGTTTGAGCTTACAGAACAACAAGGAAGACTACTATAGGATTCACACCATTTGATCTCCTATATGGAAAAGTAGCAATGCTCCCTACTAAATTTGAAGAACTGCAATGGAGCTAGAAATTGAACTTCCTATAGCACAAAGAGAACATCTTCTACATCTTAACTCTCTAGATGAAATGCAAAAAGTTTCTTTGGAACACACTAAACTTATATAGAAATAAAGGAAACAATGACATGACTCTCATATTATCATTAAATAATTTCAAATTGGTGACTGGGCACTACTATATGATTCCAAATTTAAAGATATGTCAGGCAAGCTGTAGACAAAATGGTTGGGCCCATATAAAATTAGTCATGTCTTTGATAATGGAGCTATACAACTAACTACCATTGATTCATTACCTTTCAAATTATTAGTCAATGGTCACAGACTCAAGTTATATAAATGGCCCCAAACAAAAGAGGACTTCTTGCAGCATTTCGAGCAGGCAAATTCAAATACAAACAAAGTAACTCTTTCTACAATAAAAGGTGTCAACCTTCTGTCTACTGCTCTTCAATGTTAATTTCTTTGTGCATACTCATAATAAAAACTTTATGTCCACATAAAGTTCACTTCCTCATTCACTTTCTCATTCCATCTCATCTCTTTACCTTCCACCCATCCACCTCATCTCATTTCTTTATGTTCCATCCACCCACTTTCCATGTCATCAATTTCTCATGTTTTCAATAAACCCCATGAGATGCCGACAAATGTTGTCGTTGATATCACTTCCATCACCTTTTTGGTATGTGTAACGATCACTTAATAGGTATAAGGTTTTCAAATTATAATTCATTTATAGTCTATAGATTTTGTTAATTATATTTAATACTGCATTCTTTATATTATGGTGGCAGTATGTCAGTTTTCTACCTCGTACAAAGTTTGACAAGTGTGGACAATTGTCCTTATTTCGTAGGGGACAAGGAAGGTTACTAAAACCCAATGACTACATTTATTCATAAAGATTTTTCCAAATCTTCATATTTCCTTAAGTACACAAGTGGCTAGATGTTGTACCCCTTATTTTTGAATAATTTTATTGTCAGACTATGATGTGACTTGTGTTTAAATTTTAAGTGATCTGAACCCCATTTTCAGACAATTTTTACACACTTCCATGATTTACTCTCATTAAAGCCACATTATTGCTCATAAAAAATCATTATGGCATTAATTATCCATCAAATGAAATGTGAAATGGTCTATAATAAAAAATTTGAAGCCTAAATTTGTAAGGGAGAAATAGTGAAGCAGTGAAAATAGTGAAGTGTTAAAGAAGAATGGGTGGACAATTGCAGAGGAGAGACCTAGTAGAGCATATCATTTTGCTCTCAAATGTAGAAGTTGTGAGGAGGTTTAATGCATGTGGATGGTTAGGGTACTTTTTAAGTTTGACTGCATATGATGAAGAAGCAGCCACAGAATTGACAAGGACATTTGATGAAGGGAAAGCTTTTGTATGGGGCTTAATAGTGGTCACTATAGAGGAACATATAGCAAAAGTTATAGGGTTACCAGCAATAGGAGAACATTATCCCAACACTCATGATGCAAGGTCAACCAGAGCTCAATTTTTCATACCAATCGACCCTCAGATGGGCATTACCAAGCAAGGATGTAAGAGAATGTCTCTTCTACTGCCATACAATGAACTAGCCATGACATTATTAGGTACCTCACATGCGAAGGCAGATTTTCATATTTATATGCACATCATTTTAAATTGTTGAGTTGTATAAGGCTAATCATCCAATTAATGTTTCTAATTTCTTGTACAATATGTTGTGTATTAGTGCAGAAGAAACTCAAAAAGGAAAAGACAATTCCATCACCCATCATGTCCTAATTAAATTACTTATAGAAAGTCACTTAGGGATGTTTCTCCCCTATCATGGGCAGAATTTGTCCATGCCAAAACCTTACAACCCCAGGCTACCCTGTATGAACAACCCTTGTAAGGAGAATGTAGTTCCCATTAATGAACCTATTGAACAGAGCACCCAAGAGGTTGAAGCTAAAAATGGGCAAAGAAATGTACAAGAAAACATATAAGAAAACATACAAGAAAATGTGCAAGAAATTGTGCCTTCACCTGTTCAAGAAACCTAGAAACCTACCTCTAGCCAAACAAAGAGAAAATGAAAAGAAATCTTTGTTATAGTAAAAGAAGAGCCAAACCCTATAGTTGTGATGCAAAAGAGAACTAAGAAGGGTCCTATAGTAGCGACATCAAAAGGAAGAGGTAGGCAGAAGGTTGTGATATTAGAAGAAACCCCTGTAAGAAGAAGTCCCAGAATGAGAGGACAAAATTCAAAATAATCCCCCTCATCCAAGCCATCTACTAAAGAATCCCTTGTGTAGATTGTTCTTGATCACTCTTCTCCTCACCCTGAAATTGAAAACATTCCTAAAAACCTTAATGAGGAATGTAGGGTTGAGATTAATGAAAATCCAAATGATACCCCAATAGACCAACCAAGTTCTTTGAGCTATAGGGATGAAATGGTTTCTGAGAAAGTTGATCCAAACACTACCCTAGTTCCCTATAAATCAACATGGTATATTGATGTTGTAGAAAAATTATGGAGGGAATAGAGAAAGAGGAAAAGAAACCATGAGGAAGACAGCGATTCCATTACTCTGCAAAAACTCATTTTTTAGAGTTTTGGACAACATATGTTTGCTAAGGCCTTATAGGAAGAGGAGAGGAAAAGAATGAAGAAAGATATAGTGTCTCTAAATGCAGAAATTATAGATTTAAAGGAGTAGTTGGCAGATCAAAAACAAAGGATGGATCATGCCCTCAAATTGGCTGATCAAGCACTTGCCTATAGACCACCACCATGAGTTTATGCTCTCTATTTAAAAGAAAAATTTCTCTTGTTCCAACTCATGTTAACCCTTAAGAATATCAATGTAGATTTTAAATTAGCCCAAGAATTTTATGGTTTATATTGAATTCTACCATCCTAGTAGCAGAATTTGCTTTATGAATTATATGTGCATAATTTTGTTATCCCTTCAGAAACCCAATGGAACCCTTTACTTTATATATGGGACATACATTTAAGAGCCTTGATGTCCTAGATATCTAATGAAGCAAACTATGATAGGTAGCTAAATAATTACAAAGACGAGGAAAGGACAGAACCCCTACCATTGAGAGTTGAAAGCAGCAAACTAGAAGAAGTTCTTCGGGACTGGTTTAGGTTAACTTATGGGGATAAAAACAAGGGAGTAAGGGATAGGATCTTCGCTACCATAGCCAAGGCTTATGTTGATTATGAGGATTTGGCCTACTTTATTTTCTAAAGAGCTATGACTAGTGCTAGAATTAGATGGGCCAAATTACCTGAGTCACTTACAAAGGTCAGAGCCACATAGTCCCATCAACTTGGAAGCAGACCTTCACCAAGCTTCAAAGTATCTAGAGCTAGGAAAATAGGCTAGACCTAAATTATGGTGCCCACTTACTATGCAACCTCCAATGATCATGTGGCCTTTATATGACATTAATGCTAATAGACTTGACAAGCTATAGGAGGACAACAGAAGGGAGGTTTGGGAAAGAACACGAGGTTTCTATTACACCTTCAAGAGCAATAGGAAATGAAGGGTAGAAGTGGGGGAATATAGGTCACTGATTAGAAAATACCATGCTTGAGGACAAGCATTAGTTTACCAGGGGACAGATGATGAGGCTAATTATTGCCTCTATTTCATGATAGTTTTTAAACACTTTGTTAATACTCTATTTCATTTTAATCAAGACATTTGTGGATCTATGATTACCTAAACCAATGACTAACCTATGGGTAGATAGTATGTCATCTTTTGCCAATATCATATATATGATGTAGTATTTCATATAATTATCAAAATGTGTTTTCTTATATTTGAATTTAATTTGAAAATGCTTATTTTCAATTATCTCTGTATTATAACTAACCTATTAGCAATGAAGCTGAAAGATGATTGGAAGAATTCAAAGATGAGTGCCAATAGCATTCAAGGAGAAAAGAATGTTGAGGTTTAGCCATGGTGGAGGAAAGTTATAACAGTTCCAAAGGACATAGCAATGAGTATGGAGGAGCTATGAAGACATACTACATTCTTTGCATTTATTCCTACGGCAAGTGGATGTTTAGACTTTATTATTCCCACCTTAAGCCATTACCTCTTCTTCCCGCCTTGAGTTGTTATTTCCTTCTTTCTCTCCTATGGATTTATAGCTAGGTTATTTCATTTTCTATTTCAAAATAAGTTTCGATCTCCTATATATAGGAATCAGACCAAGTGTGTTAGTTTAGTTAGAAGAAAAGAGTTTATGAAAACAGACTGTTAACTTTTACAATGAGTTGTGTTTTTACAGTTCTATGTGTTGTTTCTATGTAATGAAATGGTTTTTGGCTTCTATCCTATGTTAGTAGTTTAGTTGAAGCTGACCAAGGGGGCCCACTTGGAAGGTGGATTAGATTAGGATAGTATAGATTTATTTCCAAGTATTTTTAGTATTGTAAGTAGAAGTTGTAAGTTCCTTCCTGTAGCATCACACTTCGTGAATGTTCCTGCAGCATATGTGAGAATAGTTATAGTCGATGAATTGAGTTGGAATATTTGTTAGCCTTTCATTGTATTTCTAGTATTCATAGAGTTAAGTGTTTTAGTTTCCTACAGCAATAGTGTAAGTTCTTTTCCTTGCATTTTACTTTCCTATAGCATAAGCTTAATGACTCATTAAGAGACCTAGTGCACATACTATGCCAACCATTTCAAGTATATGTCCCTAGGTTGAAAGATTAAAGGCACCTCATTGTGGGAAAAATAGTTCTTATTTTGAACATATTATTCCTAAGCATGGCCCAAAGCATGACTATGATACACCTATTTGGAGGCGGACCACTCGGTATAGCTTGGGGTGCTTGATCGTTGAAGGTGCTCAGTGATGCTTATGGGAACTCAGCACACATTAGGAGCTTGGTGAAGCTTGGTAATAGTGTTGCTCAAGTTTCTCGATCTTTGAAGGATATCAATTCCTAGAGGAACTTGGTCTATGAAGGTGTTTCTCAGCATATATTATAGGAAGATTAGTTATTCTTGGTGGAATGTTTATAGTTGGCATGGTTTCTCTAATGCTCAGTTTGGTCTTGGTTCTATGTTAACCAAGTTGTTTGTGGGCTGATTTGAGTATTTAATTTGGGTTGTAGGTATTTAATATGTGTTGTAGTCAACTTGTGGCTTGCATTGGCATTTAATGTAGGGGTTTATTTTAATTTGTATTGGGCTAGGTTGACTTGTAACTTAGTTGGGTATAAGTAGAGGGCTTGGGTAGCATCTTAGGTAGGTTGAGGGAAATATATTTTAGAGTGGGAACTAGAGAGTAACTAAAGGAAATGTTTTCATGAGTATGTGAATTGATTGCTGAATGTGAGGTAGTTTATAGTAGGATTGTGGTGGATTTGTGTGTTTGTGAGAAGAGCTAGTAGTTGAGGCTTGGGAAACAAGGTGATTGCTTGGTGGACCTGAGGGTACAAGTTTAGATTCTTCTTGGTGTTCTTATCTAGTTGTGGATCTAGATTAGCTAGGGTTTGGGTTGGATCTTGAGGGATCTTGTAGAACTATTGTTTTAATTTCTATTGTATTTGGCAGTAACCCAAAGTTCCCTACAACTAGGCACATTGCATGTAAATATTTATTTTATGAATAAATAGTTGCATTTGGTATTAAATCTTGCATTATTGTTGTGTTTTTGTTGGGTGGTTATTTTTTGAGGGCTAGGACATCTCCTTGGGGGATTCTCCTACCTTGCACTATGTCAAGAGGTATGAGCCATAATAGATTGCAAGTTGAACAAGTGTTTAAATGAGTTGAATGTTGTTAGAAAAGCCACCTAGCTAGATGAGGACTCTGATATTACCATTTGGAAGGTTGTGGTTGAAATTAAAGAAACACCATCTAGAGATAGCGACTAAGAAAGTTGGAAGAAGTTAGAATAACAAGAAGAGGAAGGAAAACTATCTCAATGACATACCTTATCTTTGTGGTTCACTTGTTGTGGGTATTATCTTATGTCAAGTAATGAAGTTTGTCCTAAACATCCAGAATAAGAGCTATTCAATTTTGGCTATCTCGAACATTCTCTTATTTAATTGTCATATCTTATGTGGAATAATATTGTTAAATCTAGTTTTTGAGCATGTGTCCTTCGATTTAAAGCTTGTTTTAATCCTTGTTCTATAAAAGGATTTCCAAGATGTGGAGTGAGGATTTGATTTTTCAATCAATTTTGATGTTCATATAATTTTTAGTTGGCCCATGTTTTGTGCATAATTTATGATGTTTTGGCTTGTATTCTTAGATTTTATAGAAATCAAATGAGAAAGTGTTCTTTAGTTCTTGATTGTATTTAGAGTCTTATATCATGGCAATATATTATTCTCAAGAATAATGAATACAAAGAACAAGTGCAAGATATCTGTGTATCCTAAATTTTGTCCCCATTGTGTGTTTAAGACTTTGAGAGTAAATGAACAAAGTTCATTTTATTTGAATGCAATTTGGATGAGTTGTATATTACTTTATTGTTTCTTTTAATTCAATGAATTGAGTAATTGCTTCTGTGAAGTGATAGGGTTATTGGCATATGGAGGGGATACTATAAGTATGGGATTTAAGGTTTAACAGTTGATATATTTGATTGCAAGACAATTAAATAGATATAATTCATTGATATGACTCTATTGTAATAATGGATTAAGGCACTGGTCAAAGATTTGAATATTAAGCAAGATAGTCATAGTTTGCATTAAATGATTTAGTTTAAAATTAAAATTAATTTACAAGTTTTTTGTGGAAATGAAATCCAATGTTGGTCATCAATTGTTGCAAAAGTTTAGCAAGTTTTAGTTGGTTGTTGTGAGCTTGTTGTCATTTTGAAATTTCAAGAATTTTTAGAGACCAAGTATGTTGTAAGGGATGTATGGTGTGATAATTCTCAAAAAATGATTGAAATCCCTAGGTTAACCTACCTCGATTAGTAGATGTTAAAGTGTAGAAGGCATTATTTGCCTTGTTAGTTGGTCCAAATCCAAAATAGCATGTGCCAATCATAAGAAGTATCTAAACCATGGGTATCATCCTTTTGTTGTGATCTAGTACTATTAAATTAGAACTCCAACAAAATGGTGACTCTATTGGGGAGTGCTATAGGATAATTTCCAATTTATCTTAGCATTTTTTAGCTCCTTGTCCTATTGGTGGTACATAGATGTTACATATCTAAGTATTTTTTTTATGATTATTGTTTGGTGGAGTTAGCCACGTGCACTAGGCAATAAGTGACTTAATATTTTGAGATTTTGGTTTTTCAAAATCGCATTCCCATAGATAGTGGGTGGTGACTCAAAGGTTACAAAACCAGTCAAAGTTTAATTTGAAGAAATGGATAATAGAAAGAATACTCAAGCATATGTTAGAAAAAATCTTGAAATTGATCTACAAGGGGAACTTCCTCCTAGAGGAAGAAAGTGTTAGTTAGCAAAGAAGAGTTGATTACCAAAAGAATCAGACCCTCGGGAACAAGCTACTACTAGTAGGAAATTTCATCATTATGTCAGTGAAAAGGAGCCTTCCTACAAAAGTTCTAAGTCTATTAGTGAGCTTTTTTATTATGACTTTTATGACACCCTGTAGTGCCTGCCCCTAGTTTACATTTTTTCGAGCTACATTTATGATATGATTGCCAAACTCTTTTAGGCCAATTTATGTTTGATGAGTAGTATTATTATTTTAGAGATTATCAGAGGATGTTTACACTCAGTTTATTATATGATGAGATTACTTGGTACTCTATATTTCGTACATGTATGATGATTATTCAATGGTTTTAGTTATCGATGATGATTAGTTAGATGGCTTATTATTTCATGTGCCTCTTATGGATACTTACCCCATACTGCATGTGTATGGTGTGCGTGTTGTTTTAATTATGTATGGTGTTTCTGATATGGTTAAGGAAGGGAGTCGTAGTCACCTGCTAGTCGGGATCTACACGATGCACCACTTCCTGCCATTGCCTGTTTAGCTTAGAATATTGTGTTTGTACATGCGTGGATTTTATGCAGGTTGCAGGTACCGGGTATCGACTTCCCTGAATTGTCAGGATGAGTGTACCCTATCGCACTGTCTCAATGGTAAGAGAGGGGAGATAAACTCTTAAGTCCAAATCCTAAACCCTTTAGCCAATTGTCCTAATTGATAATTAGGACAAGTATCTGAGTTAAGTACCCTCCGAATGCATCAAATGATGTAATTTGGTGATTATAACCCTTCTTTTTGATTTGGTATGTATTTTTCTATGATGGGTTTTCGTATGTTGCTTTATGAGTCCTTGGTGTATTTTCTATTAATTAAGTCTAATTAAAAAGACTAATTAATGATTTAATTTAATAAGGAATTATTATGATATCTTTATATTTAATTAATTAATTAATTAATTAAATAAAAGAATTAAAATTGGAAATTAAATTTTAAGATATATTTAGAACAGGATAATATTTATTTAATTTAATAATAATATATTTGGAGTTCATTTTTAAATAAATGCTAAATATTATTGTTATTTAAATTAATTAAATATGTTATCAATTAAGTTCTAAAATAAATTAAAAAGTTGAAAGATATAAATTTATTAAGAATTCTAGATCGCATGATCTAATCATGAGTTAAATATAAGAATTAAATTAAAAGATTAAATTATAAAAATTAATAATGTTATTTTAATTTCTTAAAAGTGCACATAAGATTTAAAGTAATAAATTAATTAAGAATTGAAGTCAAGTGAAATTTTAAATAAAGTTATTTAATCATTCAACTTATTGTGCATGAAAGTTGAATGCAAAAGAATTAGAAAAGATAATAAAAGTTAATTTGAGTTAACTGAGTTGTGCAAAGAGTCTTCTCGGGTAAACGCACAATTAGTGCCCCGAATTGAGGAGAATTTGCTTATCACAACTTTGGGGGTTCATTTTTTTGAGGATACGAATTTGGACGAGAATTTTTGGGAGGAAGACAATTTTTGGAAGCAAATTTTAGAAGGCTGATACGAAGAAAGTCTTGAAGGGGAAGGTTATTGAGAGGAGCGAATTCGCATACAGTTTTCTGGAGGTTGCATAATAGCATCAGGATCAGGTAGGGTCTTGTGTTTTTTATCCATTAAATATGCAATTATCCCTTCCTGTCTTCTTCGTGTCTGGGGTTTGTAGATCTGAATTCTCTGTGATAAAAGTTTTAAGCTTTCAAATCTTGTGAAGTTATTAATTATTCGTCAATAATTTTTGTATCCATGGAGACTGGATGAATTAATTAGAACCATTGTTTTCTTGATTTAGAAATTAAGATCTAATTTAATAAGGGTTTTGTTTTAATGAATTGAAAAGTTCTGGATAAAAAAATATAAGAAAATAAAATTATATATATATATATATATATTTATTTATATATTACATATTTACCCCTTTGGAAGAAATTGTTTTTACTTAAAAAAAAAAAAAATGTTTAGCAAACTTAGTGAAACCTTAGGTTAATTCTTTTGGATCCCTTGGCGGGGCGTTACACACCCCAGAAGTCATAGTTTAGGAGAAGATAATATACCAAGATCAAAGGAATTAATGTTGGGAATTCGGTTTTTTAAAAAAAAAATTTATATTTTTTTTTAATTATTAAAAAAATGAATTTTATTTAATTAAAAATTTTAAATAATAAAAATTATAATATATTTAATTTTTATAATATATTAAATTTTTTTAATATTTAATAAATAAATATTAATTACATTGTTATAGTTGTAAATTGTAATTTATTAATAATTTTGTTTAAATATTAATAAATTAACAATTATTGGTTGGATTAAAATAATTAATTAGATCTAATAAATATTAATTAATTTAATTAAAATTAGTTTAATTAAGTTAATTAATAAGGAATGTTATTTGACTAAATTATAAAATTGGATACTGATTTAATGTAAATTATTATAGAACTGGGTTATTCGAAAAAGGGTAGTTGTGAAAACTTTGTTACTTGAATTCGACATTGAACTAAAACACAAACCTTACCTTAATTTAAATAATATACTTTCAGATCCAATCTCTGAGACTTTGATGTTGACTTTGTACTTTGAATGTTTTGGGGTTGGTTTAGCGTTGACCAGTTCAGGTTGTTACCAGAGGCTCGGGGTTTGTGAACGTGATGTCTTGATGATTTGGTCTCGATCTTTCTTAACCTGACCATGGTAATGTGATGAAGTGCTCTATGACATGATTGTGTTTACTGTTTGTGATTGCTTTCCAGTTCCTTGTGTGAAGCTGAGATGTATGTATTTGAGAATACCTAACTTAACCATTTTTGAGTCTCGATCAGTTATATTTGATAACCATTTCTGAGTCTCGATCAGTTATACTTGTATTACTTTCTGGATTGCTCATTAGAGAACCATTGGATTTTGTGACTTATCATTGATGCCTCTAGTTGCTGATAGAGAACTGTCGTGATTACTTGATTACTATTTGATGTTATCTGTTGCTCATGAAGAACTGATATATTTTGTGGATTATCTTTTTATGATATTGTCAGTTGCTCGCATAGGACTGAGATGGTTTTATTATGATTCTTTGATTTATGAGTTAGGGTAGGTTATCTATGTGTAGAGTCAGGAAGTGGCTTGCAATGGGGGTCGGAGCCCTAAGTGGCTGCCTTGAGAAACCCATTGTAAGTCATTTTTAATAAGTGAAAACATTTACACTAAATGAGAGAAAATGAACCTAACAAGATAATTGTATGTTCTCTCCCATGCCATGAGTGCTAGTACAGACTAGGATGGGGTAGAGAGGATGCTTGGTTACAACCTTGCATACCATAGTATGCCTCGTCAGTACGAGAGGATACTAGTGGCCACAGGATCAGTAGGGACCCGAGATTCCTAAGGGATTGCTCGGGTAACTTCTACATGACTTTTGCGATGACACTTTCCCGCTTGCATATTAGGTTTCCTACGTGTCTTGTGGTACCTCTGGGATTTAGATGTCGATCTTTTTAGGAACCCTTGAGTTAGCATACTTATAGGATTTCCTGGACTTGGAGAGTATTTATGATTGTAGGTTTTGTTATCCTATTTGGGACTTGAGATTATCTCCTCAGCGCGGTGGGAGTGGACCATTTAGGTTCCACGCGGTCGGGTGGTAGTGCTTTTACTCTTACCATTGAGATCCGTTCCGTGGTCACCGTGGCTGGAGATTTCGTGATTGACATTTACCTACACTATGTTCTTGGATTAGTATGATGGATGGTTAGATGTTATGATAGATGTTTTATCATTATGGATGTATGGATGTATCATATATGGTGAATAGTTTCATATATTTTTACTATACTTTGTATCATGGATTTGAGGATGTTGTATCTTGATCTTTACATATGTATATTCTTTTAAGCCTTTCATACCCTGTGACATGTACAGTGGATGAATGAGCATTCCGAATTAATTTGCCAAGGAGCATTCGGAACAAATGTATATTATGGACATTGGAGTTTCTGATTATTCTTTTCTATGTATGTGATAGTTGTTAGACTTAGAATTAATTAAATTTAAACGTGACTCAACGTCATGGGATCTTTAAGAAATGTAACTTGCAATGTATGTTTGTCGATGATTACATGTTATTGCTTCCGCTACTATTTGTTTGATGTGTATGTCATACTTTCTTACTTAAAAAAAAAAAAAAATGTTTAGCAAACTTAGTGAAACTTTAGGTTAATTCTTTTGGATCCCTTGGCGGGGCGTTACACACCCCAGAAGTCATAGTTTAGGAGAAGATAATATACCAAGATCAAATGAATATGGAGAAAAGGAAGAACAATAATTTGTTCCATACCCAGTAAAACCCTATCCTTTTAAATCCTTCCCATAGGGAGTCAACACATGTATACCCTATAGATATAAACATGAGTTCCAATTCTGAAGTGATTAGACCAAATCCAGATGATTTGAGCTTGTTGAGAATGCAATTTTTTGAGCAATTGGCAATATAGAGACATCTTTAGAAGGAGAGCGAAGAAGAGATAAGGAAAGTGGTAGATGAAAGAGAAGATTTACTCAAAAGTATTGCTACTCTAAAAAGGAAAAATGAAAAGGTTGTTGCTCCTTGCAAACCAGTGATATTAGATTATGTTTCTGACCTAAGAAAAAATCAAGAGTGTTTGTTGAGTAGCCAAGAATTTGAAAAGGAAGGCCCTATTGTTAGAAAAGTACAAAGTTATAAAGCTATAACAGTTGAGCCTCAAGAAGAAAAAATCAAATAACCCTCTATAACTAAGAAAGATAAAGGAAAGAAGAAGATGATTGGTATTACAATAAAGAACCAATGAGAGTAATAGTAGTTCAAGCTACTATGTCAGCTTTTGATCTAGAGTTAGAAAAGAAAAGAAAGGAGAGGGAAAATTTAGCAAAAGGGATGGAGAGAGTGGAGAATGAAGTTGTTATTGCAGATTTCAAAAGGAGAATCTATTTTATCAATAACACTTCAAATTTTCAAACTCTAGTCATCCCTGAAATAGGTATACCTTCTACTTCAATTCCAAATACTTGTACTAATAAGACTATTACTTTTAATGTCCCTCCTTCATCTTCTCATAAAATAGAAGCCAATTTTTTAAGATGATTGCAAATACTAGCACAAACAACATGTCTAGCTCTAGTGGTCAAGTCAAGGTAGGATCACAAAAGAGGCCAATCCAATTAGAAGGATATATGCAACTGTGCTTTAATGGGATCCCTGGATATCCAAATTCTATTGTACAAGAATTGAGAAATAAGTTGGTAAATTTTTTTGGAAATAATTCTATTTCTTGTGAAGATCATTTGAGATCTTTCATAGACCTCATAAATGACTATGAAGTTGAGCATGAAGATGTAGTCATGAAGTTATTTGTGAAATCATTAACTAAGGATGCTACAGAATGGTTTAAAAGATTGCCTAAAGGATTTATATCTTTAGGGAAGGATTTGGAGCATTGTTTTATTAGAATAGTATGGTGATAAACCAAATGCTAGCTATATATTCAATGAGTTCAAAAATATCAAGAAGCTCCAAAATGAATCTATCCTGGAGTTTAATGCCAAATTTTAGGAAGGCATGTATAAGTTGTTTTAGGTTATGAGACTTGGTGAGAACATTTGTCTTACTACTTATTTCAATGCTTTTGATGGTAAGATGGGATATCAATTAAGGATAAAGAACCAAGAACTCTCAAAGATGCTTTTAGGATTGTAGTAATTATTGAAAATAATATGAAAATCTCTAGTAAGTTGGGGGTAAAAGAGATGACCCTAGGTTGTCTAGGGGAAGAAATAATAAGAAGGATTATTATAAGCCTGTAGGAAACAAGAAGCATGAAATTGATAAGATAGATCAAGTCCTTAGTGCCATCAAAGTCCTTAATATTCCCATGACCATAAATGATAAGGGTTAAACTGTAGATAGGCCTCAATTCCAAGAGAATTTCAATACACAAAATAGGTTGTAGAATTATCCTTATAACACCTAATTAAAAGATGGAATACCTATTGTGCCTCCTTCTAAGAATGTAAATAAGAATACTATCCCCGATCCTTTACAAAAGGTCTCTATCAACATGACAAATGATTCTAAATTGTGTATGGTATGTCACTTACCCTATTCACCACAACATTGTGTTGTTGCAATGTCCTTTTCCACATGTCCAAGTGAAAATGAAGAGTAGTTTGATCATGAAGATGATACTAATGATGTAGGATGTAATATGGTTGATTATTATTATTATGATGTATCTAATTATGAGGACGATGATAGTGATGTGTATGAGAAGAGGCAGATTCATGATATAACATATCAGTAGATCTTTTTAGATTAAGAGGAAGCTAGTGATACAACTTTCAATATGATGTCATTAGAAAATGAGGTAATTTTGAGGAAACCTACTAAAGAAGATATTGAAAAGATTACTTCTAATATGGTTGCACAAGTGTAAACAAGAGGTATGATAGCTAGGAATTAAGGGGGTAAAATGTCCAATATCTTTGTTGAGAAAATAGATCCTAAGAAGCCTAAAGCATGTAAACCCAAGGATGGATATGATATTAAGATCAAGAATGTGAACAAAAAACCCAAGAAAGCAGAGGATTCAAATATTATCAAGGATCTAAATAAAGATAGAAAAAAGGAGGGAGAAAATTTATCTAATGCTATTGAAAATAAAGAGCAAAAAATTTATGGTGCTATTATTATCTCTAATAAACACAAAGAGACAAAAGGTATGTAAATAGATACTCTTCCTACCCCTCATATTGATATGTTATCTATGCCATCACAAATTATAGTAAAATTTCCACTCACATAATTATTAAGAATCCCTTAACATAAAGATAAAGCTATGGAATGTGTTGGGAATGTTAAAGAAAATATTGACCTAAATTATAATTCAAGAGAGTCATATAAGGAAAAGAAAGATCTAGTAGGAAAGGAAGGAGTTGTGTCTCAAATTCCACCCATGTATTTGGATGATTTAGTGAATCAATGTTTAGGAAATATTGACTCAATATTTTTAAGCATTATAGTAAATGGAAAGACCTTAAATAATTGCATGATAGATTCATATTCATCTAATATAGTAATGCCTTTTGAAGTTATGAAGGGATTGGGGTTAAAAGTAGATGCCACATAAGGTAGATGCTATGAAATGGATCAAAGGGAACTTATTGTTATAGGGACAATAAGTGCACTGCCTTATAGATTATTTACTTACCCAAATAAAGAGTTGACAATGAGTGTTTTAGTGGTTGACATTCCACCACAATATGGCATGTTGTTGTCTAGGAAATAGAGTGTAGCTATGGGTGGAAGCTTGCAATGTGATTTGTCCCATGAAAATATTCACATTAATGACAAATTGGTTAAGATAAATAGAGAAACAAAAAGTGTTTGCATGATTGAACAAAAGGTTGGTGATGATATGATATGCTTTGTGGATACTGACATAATGCTTTCAAGGGTAAAATCTATCAAACCATCTATTGCAGTAGAAGTTGATTCAAAATTAGAAAAGGGATATTTATGGACTATGTACTTTGATGGAGAAGGTTGCAAGGATGGATCTAGTGAAGGTATTCTCCTAATATCTCCTAAAGGAAATACTCATAAGTTTTCTTTTACTATGATTTTCCTATGTACAAATAATATTGCAAAATATGAGGCATTGTTCCTAGGCCTAAGATAGCTTATAAGCATGGAATCAAATGCTTGTGTGTGTGTGTGTGTGTGTGTGTGTAGTATATATATGTATATACATATATGTATACATATATATGTATCTATATATGTATGTATGTATGTATGTATGTATATATATGTATATATAATATATATATATATATATTATATATACATATATATACATACATACATACATACATACATACATATATAGATACATATATATATATATATATATATACATATATATATATATATACATATATGTATATATATGTATACATATGTATACATATATGTATATATATGTATACATATGTATACATATATACATATATAAATATATATATACATATATGTATTTATGTACATCTATGTATATATATCTATGTATATATTTATGTATATATATCTATGTATACATATATATGTATATATATACATATATGTATATATATACATACATATATATGTATACATACATACATATATATATATACATCTATACATATGTATATATGTATATATGTATATAAATATCTATACATACATATATACATGTATGTATATATATGTATGTATATATATACATGTATATATGTATGTATGTGTTGGTGTAAATTAGTACTTTACTATTTACACTTACTTAAGTTTACTTAGGTTAATGCATTATTTTATTATTTTTATTTATGAGACACTTAGGATTTTGTGCAACCTTGTGATTTGTCATGTTGACAACACAGGAGTATGCACCTCTATTTGAGCACATGGTGTCTACAACACTATTTTGCGTGTCCCACCCATCTAGGCTTATCCTCTCATTATCGCACTTACTTCCGTGCTTAATGGAGGATAATCCATATCTGGTGGACATGTGCTTGGTTGTCTGACACATCATGGTGCTAACTTCTATGCATTCTAGAAACTCTCTTGTAGCCTTTATATTTAGGCACTCCTAGTTTACTCTAAGCATCAGTTATTGAATACATTGTTATTCTGATCATACTCTCTCCATTTTTGGTCTACAATTGTGCTTGTGTATGAGTTCTTGGTTCTTGGGTGAATTTTTCCCTTAGGAAAATTCTTACATGGTATCAAAGCTTGGAGACTTTCTCTTCACAAGTCATTCGAGACCTCTTGTTGCTTCATCACATTAGTCTGAATCCAGAGTGCTGTAGAAATTGGGAGCGTCCAGCATTAGATCTAACCTCTTCATTGCGTCCGAAATGCTGAACCAGTGAAAATAGACTATAAGCACGTCTATTTTGGCGCATAGTCGACTGTGAGGCAAAAAATTTTTGCAAACCGGCACCTAAAGGCACCGATTTGCAAATTTGAGTATGATTTTCCGAATCAATTGAATTTATTTTCCAGATCTAAATTTATTTTCTCTCTCCTATTTTTGAAATTATTTTTTCAAAATCACAATTTGTCAGAGAAAATTTTTTATGCAATACGGGCGGTCAGATCGCATACTGCACTTTTTTGGTGGATGCATTTTAAATGTCACAGGGTATGTTGAAATCTGAGTGCGCGGCCCGTACTGAGTAATTGAACACGTCAAAACCGTCCAAAGGAGAGACATCCATAGGCTAGCCTCTCCTCTACCCTGGTGGCCCTCTTTATTTGCTATACATTCTGTAGCATTTTGGTTTCAAATAGCGCTTTAAGCGCACGTTCAATGAATGTGGGATCTTTTCCCATAAAACAGTGAACTGAGGGTTTCTATGATCCCTAGTGCACTGCATATTTTGGCGACACTGTTTGGTGGTTTCGACATGCAAGTTACCATTTCTCTGACACGTTGAACATTTTCTCGCCCGCCCGCAGAACTATTTTCGGCGACATCGGTGGCATTAGCTCACTTTCGGGCTTGGGTTTAACTTCATCAGTAGCGACAACTGAAGAACCATATCTCGGCACTGTTGAGAATATTTTTATTGAGACAAAAGTAACTCTCACCCAAGGTTTTCCTGCTTCCGACGACATTTTTAAACTCTCAGCAAAATCTCTGCAACCCTGGGTATATTTCGACACAGCAGTTGTTGTTCCAACTGGCGTCGAATATCTTGTTTCCCAGCGGCGATCTGTAGTTGTAGTGCTGGATATTTTTGGTGAGGATTTTCAGAGGTTCCTGCCTGCGGTCATAGTTGACATTCTGGCAACCACAGTCAACTCCCGCTTGTGGTTTATAAAATCCACGCGGGTTTTCTCGCCCAACAGTTTCAAGGAGCGCAATTCATTTCCCACCCACACGCAGACCACTACGATGCCACCACACGGTGTGGCCCTAATAGCTCCCACCTACACTCAGAACAGACATGTTTGTCCACGTAGGCACATTTTGCTTAGTCAACCAGGACCACCACATCACCCGTGGAACTCGAAGATTTTTTGTTGACATCATCATTTCACGGGTCTAAATTTGACGCCTGTTTGAACGTCAAACTAAGGCATTTTTAAAATAGATTTGACAGTTGTTTAACAATCAAATTTAACTTCACAATTTCTCCTCCAGACCCCTCTCCAGATTGCTTTTTAGTTTGGCAGCCTAACTTTGCGAGGTCATAACTTAGACATTCGGACTCCGATTCAGGTGCAATTTTTTTTGAAATCATTTAAAAAAATTTGAATTTTCTAGTGGTTGTGGTTTTTTCTAGTTTTGGTGCACAGATTTTGCAAAAATTATATTTTTTGGTGACTATACCTACATAATCTTATGTTTTGCAACTTCAAAAGCTCCATACGGGCACATCTGGTCACCTTTTCAGGTTCTATTTTTTTTGAAAGTGTGTATTTTTTCATCTACTTTTTAGATATAAAGTCAAATTCTAGGGTTATGTGGAAAAATTTCTCACTTTCAAAATTAGGCCTTCTTTGGCATTGTAAGCTTTCATTCTTTTTCAAAATTGTTGTAAAACTAAGCTGCAGTGCTGAAGTGACAGATTTAAGCCTCATAAGGCAGTTGTAAAAGCCAAATTAGAAAGTCTACTTTGTACCTTTTTGACAAGTGGCTCATTGTAAACGCACTACTTATAAAGTGCCAAAGCATCTTTTTTGGGGGGGTCTTTTGATTGAGTGAAAAGGGGGGGTTTGTACTATGTTTTTTGTGTCTCTACTTTGTGCTCTTTCATTTTTGCATCATGGGCTTTAAATGTCCTCCTCTAACTTCACGCAACTATTCTACTTGGAAAGATATTGCATGGAGTAGATTAATGGAAAAAGGATATAGTTTGTATGTTGATGGTACAATTACCAAACCTACTGATGCTAAAAACTCATTGATTGGAAAAGACAAGACCAACAAGCTTTAGGTGTTATAAGAAGTTGTGTACATAGCGATCTTCTCTTCCTCATTAAAAATTGTTCAGAATCTAAGGAAGCTTGGGATAAACTTGAACAGTTGTATGGTAAAGTGGATGAAGAAAAGGGATTTCAAATTAAGGATGATCTACTTCTCTTAGATCCTAAAAATTATGACACAATTCAGGATTATATCATCAAAGTCAATGATTATAGGGCACTTCTTAAAGATTGTGGAAATCCCATGAAGGATGATAGGTTGATACATCACATCCTGAAAAAGCTACCTTCTGAGTACGCTAACTTTGTTTCAAGTTTTAATACTCACAAGTTGACCATGGGATCTGCTTACTAGAAGCCTTCCTTTGATGGATTTGTAGACATGTTGATTGTTGAACAATCTCACTTGGTGGATTTTGGACTTCTCAAGTCATCTAAGACCAAAGCCTTAGTAGCTAGTGATGATTCCAAATCAAGTCAAGGGGGAAAAAGCAACAACAACAAGAAGCAGTGGAAGCAAAAAACACAATTTGAGACACAACATGACTCCTCTCAACAAGGCAGTTCTTCTTCAAACAAGAAAGGAAGTAATGAAAAGAAGGACAAACTCTTTTGTGCATATTGCAAAAAGCCAAATCATGACGACCATCATTGCAAAACCAAAAGAATCGACGAGTTAGAAAATCTACTCAAGAAGAATAAGATTCAAGTGTCAGGTACTTCCAAGGATTCTACTCCTAACTCTTCAAAGGGTAAAGGTCAAGCACTTATGGCAACACAACTTCTTCTTCAGAATGGATACTTGACTCAGGTGCCTCTTACCACATGGGTTCTTCAAAGAAAAACTTTTCTTCATTGAAGCAGTCACAAGTACCACACATCTTCGTAGGAGATGATACTAAAATGGAAGTTTAAGGAAAAGGACATGTTGAAATGGAAGATGAGGAATTCAAAGATGTTCTCTATGTTCCCAATCTAAGCTCTAATCTCCTATCAGTTTACCAAATCACTCACCTTGGAGATGGTCATAAGGTTGAGTTCCTTCCCGATTCAGTGATGGTGTGCAGTCTCAAAGATGATTCATTGGTAGCAGTTGGGACAGTCAATGATGATAGGAGGCTTTATTCCTTCTCCCATTTTGTGCCTAAGAGTTCTTTGCAAGCCTTGTTAACTCACTCTAATTCAAACAACAACTTATGGCATGAGCAGTTTGGTCACCTTGACTTTCGCTATCTTCAGCAACTTTGCTCAAAACACATGGTCAAAGGTCTACCCAATATCAAATTTTCTAAGGGGGAGTGTTCATCTTGTTCAGTGGATATGCATTTCAAGGAGGAGTATGATAAAGGGAAGTCTTCTTGAGCACTGGTTGTTCTTCAGCTAGTTCACATGGTATTAGCAGGACCGTTTGCAGTGACTTCAGTCAGTCAAGGCTGCTACATACTCGCATTTGTTGATGACTTTTCAAGATTCACTTGGGTCTTCTTCCTTCATCATAAGAATGAAGTAGTTCATAAGCTTCAAGACTTCAAGGCTCATGTTGAACACAAGTGAAGGAAAGCCATCAAGGTATTAAGGGTGGACAATGAGAATAGATATGTTGACAGGAGACTCAAGAACTTTTGCAGAATTGAGGGCATTGATCTTCAAAACTCACCAGCACTCAGTCTACACAAGATAGATATTGTAGCTATGAGGATTGGGACTCTCAAGACCATGGAAAGTTGCATGATAAAGGCCAAGTCTCCTGATCCTACACTTGAAGTTGAAGCCATAAGCAGTGTTACTCACATACTTAATAGGTCTCCTCATCCAGCCTTAGATGGAAAGACTCCTTTTGAGGCATGGTACAGCAAAAAACTAGTTGTGAATCACCTTAGAGTCTTCGGTTGTCCAGCATGGGCAAACCTTTCTTCCAGGAGTTGCAAGGCACCGATACCTAGGCCTTGTACCTTTATTGGTTATGAAGACAGTGTGAAGGCTTACAGACTTATGGATCCAGAGACTCATGAGATTTTTGTAGAGAAGGATGTACACTTTGAGGAAAGTTCTCCCAGCTTATCCTCTACTCCTCTCCACACTTCATACATAGTGGAAACTGATAGTGACACCAGGGATAGTGCTTCAACAGGTTCAGATATGTGGGGTTCTGTCGACAGTTGTAGTGAAAGGTCACATCAGTCCAGTCCACATGCTTACATTGCCACAGTAAAAGGTCCATCTTAGCATGGTACTTCTCATCTTCCACCTCCAGCTTCATTTGACTTGGGAGATAGACTTGAGGACACATATCTTCTCATTGATGATGATACTTCTACAGTTGTTGCGAGGGCTCACTCTGACCCTCATTTCCATTCTCTACATGATCAATCTGAATAGGTTGGCATGATTGTGGATTCTTATGAACAAAAATTAGTGGAGGCCTCTTTGTCAGTAGAGGAGACAGATGGCTCAATGGAGCAGGTTCAGTAGACATCCTTGACAAGTCTACATTCATTCTTTTCAGCACAGTTGGAAGGGGTGAACTTCAGCATCAGTATAGGGATACTTGAGCAGGTTTTTGAGCCAGCACACATCTTCAGGATAGTACCTTGGGCATCGTTTCTTCTTAAGGGGAGGAACACTATTCTGCATTCTTGGACTAGCTTCTTCATTGGAGCAAATTTCACTTGTTGGCATTCTTCTTTTGGGGGGGGAGCCTATTCTGTCTCTCTTCCTTCTCTCATTCTCTTATGTATATACAGGATGTATGTCATCATGGGGGGGTCTTGATTACTCCATCCGTCGATGCATCCTCTTCTATCTCTCTTTTTGGGGGAGGGTTTTTCCCATGAGGTTTTCCCTCTTTCCTCACTTTATGGGAGATTGCATTTTCATTATGTACATGGGTACCTAACATGGCCTAGCAGTCAGGGCCCATTATGCATCTTCATCCTAGTTCGTAAGCTTAAGGGCATTCCCCTAAGTTGTACTTAAGGGGGGGTGTTGGTGTAAATTAGTACTTTACTATTTACACTTACTTAAGTTTACTTAGGTTAATGCATTATTTTATTATTTTTATTTATGAGACACTTAGGAGTTTGTGCAACCTTGTGATTTTTCATGTTGACAACACAAGAGTATGCACCTCTATTTGAGCACATGGTGTCTACAACACTATTTTGCGTGTCCCACCCTTCTAGGCTTATCCTCTCATCATCGTACTTACTTTTGTGCTTAATGGAGAATAATCCATATCTAGTGGACATGTGCTTGGTTGTCTGACACATCATGGTGCTAACTTCTATGCATTCTAGAAGCTCTCTTGTAGCCTTTATATTTAGGCACTCCTAGTGTACTCTAAGCATCAGTTATTGAATACATTGTTATTCTGATCATACTCTCTCCATTTTTGGTCTACAGTTGTGCTTGTGTATGAGTTCTTGGTTCTTGGGTGAATTTTTTCCTTAGGCAAATTCTTACAATATGTATACATGTATATATATATATATATATGTATATATGTATAAATATATACATATATATTATGTATATATATATATACATATGTATATATATATACATATGTATATATATACATATGTATATATGTACATATGTATATATATACATATATATGTCTATATATATGTATATATATATGTACATATATACATATGTATATATATATATATGTCTATATATATATATATATATATATGTATATATATAGACATATATATGTATATATATACATATGTATATATGTATATATATATACATATGTGTGTGTGTGTATGTGTGTGTGTGTGGTGATTTTGAGTTGGTAGTTTACCAAGTGAAATCAATATATATCTCTAAAAATAAAAGGTTAAAGTAGAATAGCAATGTTGTATGGGATATGTTAGAGGGTTTTGATACATTTGGTATAGCTTGGATGGAAAGAAGTAATAACAAGATGGCTGATCTATTAGCAAATATTTCTATAAAGCCTGATGATATAACATTTGTCGGCATAAAAAAGGTAGAAGTGTAGAATAGATCATATGTACCTAATAATATCTAGAGTTGTCAAGTTTTTGAAAATGAGAGTGATATTATAAGATTCCTAAATTGTGAAGATAAATTCTTTGGTCAAGAGATTGATTGTGTAGCATTGCTTGAGACAGTGGAAGATAAGGATACCATTTTTGGAAAGGAAGTTGTTCAACTCAAGACAAACAAAATCCCAAAGGGGTTGGCTATATTGGAAACTATTTTTGACAACCAAGATAGATCTAGACTATTCACTAATGATCAAGGTGCAAAGGATTTGGAATTGTTAAATCTTGGGTCTGGGGATGCACCCAAGAAAGTGTATATTGGTAAGAAATTGTACCCTGATATAAGAAAAGCTTTAATTGATCTGTTGAGAAAATATAGGCATGTGTTCATCTAGTCTTATGATGACCTTAAATCTTATAGAGAAGACTTGTTCCAACATGAAGTTCCATTAAAAGAAGGAGCTAAGCCTTTCAGGAAAAAATAGAGACCTATAAATCCTACTTTGGCACCAAAGATGTAGGAAGAACTGATGAAATTAAGGAATGTTGGAATCATTAAGCAAATAAAACATTCTTATTGGATGTCTAACTTAGTTCCTATTAGAAACAAGAATGGAGACATAAGATTAGTGTCAATTTCAGAAATTTTAATATTTCTTCATTAAAAGACAACTATGGTTTGCCAAATATGGAGGCTATGTTGCAAAGAGTCACTAGATCAAAGTTAATGTCAATGATGGATGGTTTCTCAGGATATAACCAAGTGGTTGTAAAAGATTCAAAATAGTACAAAATTTCCTTTATAATACCTTGGGGAACATATGTTTATAGTAGGATGTCAATTGGCTTGACCAATGTTGGTGTTACTTTTCAAAGAGTTGTGGATGTGGCCTTTGCAAACATCATAGACAAATTTTAAGTGGTATATCAAGACGATCTAATAACATATTGAAAGAAGAAAGAAGATCATTGCATGAATTTGGAAAAAGTATTTATCAAAGCCTTGAGATATGGCATTTTATTAAACCCAAGAAAATGTGTTTTTGGAGTTGTTGACGGTAAACTTTTAGGACATTTGGTGGGAAAAGGATTACGAATAAACTCTGAGAGGGTAGATGCCATTGATAAGATTCAAAAGCTTAGAAATGTAAAGAGTATCCAGTCTTTCTTTGGGCTAACAAATTTTTTGAGGAGGTTTATTACTAATTTTGCATAAGTGAGTAGGCCTATTTCTAAGATGCTCAAAAAGGGTTCTAAGATAAAATGGGATGGCGAGCCAACAAATGCCTTTTAGAAAATATAACAAGCAATTTAGGATGCCCCTATTTTGAGAGCCTCTGACTATGCCAAGCCCATGCATATATATGCTTATTTTCTTCTTTCCACATTGTTGTAGTAGTCTTGTTACAGAAAAACAAAGAGGGGTCTGAGTAACCCATAACATTATTCAACAAATCCCTGAAAGCTGAAGAGTTGAAATATTAGATAATTGAAAAACATGCATATGTATTAGTTAAAATTGTAAAGGCATTCAAATGTTATCTCATTGGTGCTAATGTAATTGTATTTGTTCCAAGTGTTTTAGTAAAGGATATATTCTCTCAGCATTCAACATAAACATCCAGATTACTAAGTTGGTAAAGGGACAAGGGCTTGCAAAGTTTATGGAAGATGACAACATTATAAAGCAAATCAGATAAATCAACTTGATGATAATTGTAGAAGTTACTTGTGTGATATGGATTCCTATGAATGGTACAAACATGTAATCTACTATGTGCAATACATGAGAAATCCACTAGAAATGAATGATAACTAGAAAAGGGCAGTGAAGTTACAAGCTATAAAGTATGTAATTCTCAAAGGAGAATTATGGTGGAGAAATATAGAAGGTATATTGCTGAAATGTGTTGATGAACAACACTCATCAAGACACTGGAGTGTGTGGAGGCCACTATATGGCTAAGACAACAACTCATAAGGTAATTAGAGCTAGATTTTGGTGGCTTGCATTATTTAAAGATGTGCAAGAACTTGTAAGGAAGTGTGATAACTATCAGAGATTCACTGGTAAGTTCAAATTTTTTGGTAATTTTCCATTAAGATCGTTTGAGGTGCAAGCACCATTACATCAATGGGGAATTGACTTTATAGGAGAAACTAAAAACAAATCAATTGGAGGACATTCATGGTTCCTAGTAGCCACTAATTATTTTACAAAATGGATTGAAGCAATTCCTACTAAGGGGTCAACAAGTAAAGTGGTAATGGATTTTATTCTAAATAACATTATTATTAGGTTTGGATTTCCTAATAAGATTGTTATAGACAATGCTATGTGTTTTAGATCTAAAGAATACAATGCCTTTTTGTGAGAAATATGGTATTACCATATCTACATCATCTCCATATCATCCCCAATGGAATGGATAGGTAGAGTCTGGCAATAAAATCTTGTTAAAGATTGTAAAGAGAATATTGAATGAAAACAAGAGGACCTGGGACTCAAATTTTCCCTTATCATTGTGGGCTAATAGAGCTACAGTCAAGAAGGCACTATGTTGTGAACCTTTTGACCTAGTTTATGGGATACAAGCCCAAAATAAATTGAGTAGAATGTACAAGTTGATCCAACAATATGTTGATAAAATAGTAGACGAAATGCAAGTTAGGATGGATGGTATTTTGTAGTTATATGAAGCCACTAGAGAGGTCTCTACCAGAAATATTGAATTGTCATTGAAAATAAAATACTTGTATGACCAAAAAAAAACTTGCAAGAAAATTTGAGTCAGAAGATTTGGTATTACTGTGGAATGCTAGAATGGAAGACAAAGGTAAACATGGGAAGTTTGACCCTATTTGGCTATGCCCATATCTTATTTATGAGAAATGGGGAGAGGATTCCTAGTTTATCAAAGGATTGTTAGGAGATATTGTGGAATTGCCAATTCATGGACAATTCCTGAAGAAGTACTTTTGTTGAAGTTGCTTGGTTTTCCATGAATAGTAGTTTAGGTCCTTGTACATTTGTAAACCTTGTATATATCTTGTTCTTTCCTTGTTTTTTTGGGCGTTGCTCTCTGAAAAATATTTCATTGCACCGAGTATGTGGGCTGCTCTCCTAGAAATGTTGAATTCTTATATGGATGCAAGCTATCCATTATCCCCATATAGAGCCACTGATGGACTATATTTTTCATCATTTTAAAATTCTAAGAACCTATTATGAAAATTCAAGTTAAATTGATGCAATTAGGGCTTACATTTTTATGTTGTAGAGATCTTTCCAAGAAAACCATAATTTTATCTTTGTATACATATTTTCATATTTTAACCCTTTTTTTTTAAAATGAATATGCTAAGGGTTTTTGTGCTTTAAGAGGAAATTGAAAATCTAAGTAGCAATGTTGTGACCAAAGCTCATCTCTACATCTCTACCTTGTTAAGTTTTAATCCATCTTAAGACATGATACACAATTAAATGTTGGGTGTTTCCAAGGTCTCCACAGTTTATTATAAATGGTTGGCTCAATTAGCAAAGGTGCAACATAGATAAATGGACATTTTTCATGGCTTCATCATAGTTAAACATTAGGGCATGGTTTAAGTGGTGACAATGCGAAAGGAATTCACACTAGATCTCTAGTCTCATGATAGCATAGGAATATGACACATGGAATCATTTGGAGACATCACATTATGTTAAAACATGAAGAATTAACTGACAAAGTGGAGATCAACATTAGAAAACATCTTCACGCCACTTTGCAACTTAAAGTCTTAAGGGTTAGCAGTGCAAAGAGATGTGGAGACTAGCCCTAATTACACATTTGCAAGGCTAAAGACTGTAGTTTGATAGATAGCTACAAACTTAAAAAATAGTGAAAATGTTATGAAAGTTTGGCTAATGCTTGGTCTTGCGATTAAAGTTGAAAAGTAAAAGAGAAGCCACGAATAAGAGACTGAGAAAAAGTTGACAATGTCCACTCCTTCACTAGTTGTTTTGAATATCTTAGGGATTAAGTGGTAAGTAGAGATCATTCAAGTCTTAAGGTATAACATTGTGTCATAGGTTAAAAGTTCTAATGTTATCACTAATAGGAGAACACAAGACTAGGGTGTTCCAAAACTTCATAATATAAAGAATGCAGGTAGTGAAAACAAGCAAGACCCTATGACACAGTAAAGAGATGGAGAAGTTAGTGTTGATGTTCAATCACATAGCTAGGAGTATAAAGAAAAAAGGGAAGCTATGAAGTAGCAATGAGTAAAGTTAGAAATTTTTTTTGTTCACATGGCTTAAAGATTAAATGTGAAACATGATCGTAAAGTAGAGACTAAGGGTTTCACATGCTCGTGGGAAAGATAGAGGGGTTAGATAGAAAACCTCATGAATTTTTGAGCAGCTCAAAGTGCTAAGGGTTTGCAATGTCATAGCTTGAAACATAAAAGAGGTAAAGTGGTTGTTGAGATTTCATAATTGCTAAAAATGTATTGTTTGAAAAGGATGAAAAAGTTTTAAACACTGGCAGTATAGGCATTGTAAAGCATGAATATGATACTGTTCTAAATTTTTTAAAAATTTCATACATGTTTCCTTAAAAATTCCATTCATTCCACTCCCATGCTCAAGCACCATCAAAAAAGGGTGATGTAATAGAAATTTTGACACAAGCATTAACAAAGCTCAATGCTAACAAGAAGATTGTGTTTGAAATTGTTCAAAAGGTTTAAATTGAACAACATGTTTGAGATTTTGAATTCAAAAAACATGGCATAGGAAGAAGGAAAGTTGACTGCACAAGTAAATATTGAAAAAGTTGCTCCAAATACTAAGCAAGGAAAAATGAAGATAGCAACTATGTATGTTGATGAATGGGTCTATTTTCTACCAGGGTCATCAAATGCCCAATTAGTTAAATCATAGATCATGAAACATCCTTATAGCTTTTGTAGGGATACTAAAGTTTCAAAAATAAATGGTAATGAATTGTTTTGGTATTTTTATAACAACAAGTTTTGTAGGCTGCCCATGTCAAATCCCTAGAATAGAAATTAGGCCAAATTGATTATGCCAGAAGTCATTGTTGATGTAGATTTGGTGAAAGCCCTAATAAAGGAATATGATCCTATCACCATGAATTTCACAAAAAGGATAGAAGTGTCATCTGTACACTAGATGGGAGGACATTCATAGAATTCTTCAACCTAAGAGGACCTATGACTAAGATAATTGAACAGGACAATATCGATGAGACTTTCAAGATTCAAAAGAGTTTCTTTACTAGAAAAGTTATGCAAAGACACATTCCTAAGTCTAGAAAAGAAAAGGGTGAACTCCCTAAAATGGTAGGATACCCCATTCTCTTGGATTTTTTTAGTACATATTTTCATAATACTATCTTTGGATTGGACAAGGTGATAGGGATGGATGGGACTGTGAATTATCCTTGTAATGTATATATCATTTCCTAAGACATACAAGATTTGTAAACCAATGTGGGGTATGGCTTTGTTGCCCATATAATCAATTTTGTGCACATTGAGATCATAGTTTCACAAAAGGGAGGAATGGGGAATTTCAAATTTCACCATTACTCATTGTTAATGTGTATAATCTTGTACAAGAACATAGGGTACATCAATCCTAATTTTATTAAAGGAATAGAGGAGATAGGAGAAAGCTTGCCAGTATAATGGTGGACTAGGGTATGGAAAATATTCTATCCCTATTTAGATTCTTTAGCTTTGTACAATAATTTTGTGCATTCAATTTCAAATATGTTAGTTGATACTACAGAGAGAGTCCCTAGGGGTGTTAGAATGTTAATAAAACCCTGTAGATGCTATGATGATGATAGGAAGTTGGGACATGATTGGGGAAGTATTTTTCTTTTTGAAAATTGTTCCATCATAAGGGTTTATGGATGCCCCCAGCCTCCTCATCTTTTACCCAGACACATTCCAGAAAGAATGGGAATCATTGAATTCTTTTGGCAATTGGTTATGATGAACCAAGAATACTTAGGACTCACAATTAGAAAATGATCATTTTTATGTAGAAATGTCAAAGTTGGGAATTTTATCATAGGAAAAGATCTAACAAAGAGTTGGATGAATTTATATTGCCTTAAGCTCCTACAAGGACCTTTGACCCTAATGATCTTGTCAGGCATGCCCTGAGACAAATGAGAAAGTTTGACTTGCCTAGTAGCAAGCCTTATTGGAAAGAAAATGTGATCACATATTTCTTGGAGATTGAGGAGTGTAGGGATAGGACATTGAAGTGGAAAGAGATAATGAAAATTGAAGAGGAAATGAAAAGAACGGATCCTTCTTTCAAGGGTTTCTATCATGAAGAAAGGTAATTGGACAATTTTTAAAATGTATCCAAAATTATGAAAATATAATGTCTCAAGTGCCCCCTGAATTCATAAACATAATAGAGCTTGAACATCCTAAGTACGATATTGTTATTAAAATTGATAAAGAAGAGGAGCAACCAAAAAGTTATTCTTGGGATCAAGGTGGTAGGAAGAGGTAGATATTGGTTTAAATACTAGACAAAGCAAGGGAAAAGCCCCTCTAGATTATGCCAAGAGGGAGAAAGTATTTTGATGATATCAGGACGATTTTTTGATAAAGTGGGCCAATAAAAATAAAATAATCCAAAATAAACTTGAGCTTGAGGCCAAAATGATAGATGACAGAATTATACAAGCTCAAGAGCTTATGAAGGATGATGAACTCATTAGTTCTAAGGAGTTCAAATATTTTCTTTTCAAGCTAAAACAAAATGAACTATCTCTACAATTGCAACTAGGAGATTTAGAGGAGAAGGTTGCAGAGCTAGTGAAAAAAATACAAGAATATGATCCAAATATGATGCGGGAGCATCTTGACCCTTCATACATTATGATGAATTTCATAATATTGTAATGTTTAAGTCATTTAGATTTTCCTATAACCATGTTGAAGAAATGATTAAAATTCTTAACTTTGCATTGTGATGTATTAAAAACTAGAAAAAAATACATTTGCATTGTAATGGGAGTGCTTACAGAAGCATTGAAAAATGTACAAGGAGTAAAAGAATGTGTTGGGTTGGTTTAAAATGTGGTTAGGAAGTTTTAAGACACCACAACCAATTTAAAATCATTGTATTGGTTGTTCCAAGTAGAGAGGGATTAAAGAGAATAAAAATAGATCATTTTGAAGCAACTAGTTTTCAAGAACTTGCCATTTTGATTGGTTTTAACTATTTTAGTGTTGGTTCTAGGTCTTGTAAAGATTTGTAAAACTTTGAAACCTTGTATTTTCTATACCATTTATCATTAGGATGAATAATCTTCTTTCTCTTTTTGGTTTGGAATAATTTTGTTAATTTTTGAAGAAGTTATGCTAGTTTTGGTAAAAGTGGTCATTTGCATATTTGAGGATGCCCAACTATAGTTGGATTTATATGTTTGGTATAGGAATATTTGGATGAAAAAAAACTTAAGTTGTATTAATTGGAAAGATATATGAACCATCTTTTATTTACAATTGGTTTGAGTTGTTTTTATTCAGATATGTGTCAGTTATGTTCATTTTAATGAAGACTAGTTTTTAAGGATTTGTTTTGAAGTTACAGGCAATGATTTGTGCTTGTAGAAAAAGTTATGCATTGGAAAATTTAATGGTTTATATATTCAGAAACTAGACCCATATAGGGTTCATTGAAAAAAAATTTGGTTTTATTTGGAGTCATTTTGAGAAATTTATTAGATGCCCAAAGAAGGGTTACTGGTTTTACTTCTGATTTATGAAAGAGACAATAGGTCTACATGCAGAGACTATAACATGTAATGGATTGATTATTTTTGGCTCAGATTTGGATATGTTTTAGTATTCATAATTTGGAACAAATCCTCAAAAGGGTTTTGAAAGAAAATTTTAGAGTTGAAAGTTATGAATAATGTACACGGGTATAGAAGTCAGGATATGCAATTCAAGAAAGGTTGATGACTTTGTGTTGGAAAATGCTTTGTTTTGCCTCATGAGATTTTTAAGAATGAAATTTATTTCATGGATTTTTAAGGGATACTCATGTATCCCTACATTTGGTTTACTCCATCAATTCTTTTTACATCAAAATCGTGACACCCTTACTATTGATGAAGCTAGAGAGCTAGTAAAGACAAGTGTGATGTTGCTCTTCCCTAGATGGGAAATAATTTAATATTTTATGTTTGATCAGATTAGAAGACAAAGTAAATATGTATCATTTGAGGAGACCAATATCAGTAGATAATTTTAGGGGATTGGTTTTAATATTAATACTATGACAATAGCAATATGGAGTTTGGCCCTTTAGTTTAATAAACCAACACTTATGGAACTTAGAGACTCCCCCAAAGGAAATGTGATATTCTAGAATGTTACTACAATATCAACTGACCAAATACACAACATGATGAACATAGTGTCACTCATGGGGAAAAGAAAGATGGACATGGTGGAAGAACAACTATTTCAAACTTATAGCATATACATGGAGACAAGGAAGAAATATGAAGATGAAATGAAGATGAAATGAAGAAAACATATGTGCTTCAACAAAAAAATGGCTGCTCTAGAGAATTAGGTTAAAGCTTTGAAGAATGTAACAAGGCCAGTCACTAAAGTAAAAGAATGAGAGACCCAAATAGATATGGATGCATCAAAATTGGGCATGGATCAACAAACAGAAGTGGAAGATTTAGAAGCAAGAAAAGAGATAGAAATAAGGACAATGGAAAGAATTTTGTCACATAAAATAAATGTCCTAAAACAACCTCCACAAAATCTCCACGGTAGTTACATTGCTTTACAAGATGTTGGGTATCAATGTTCAAAAGCATTATCTTTCTTTCTCCATTATTTACCAAGTGGGACCCTTACATTTCATTCTTTGATAGACTTGTCACAATTTTAGCACAAAAGAAAGAATTATCTAAGGAGATTATCATTTCCACAAGAAAGATGATAAATATTTTCAAGGAGCTAAATGGTTTCTTTTTGGGAAAAATGCAGTTGATAAGCAATAAGATGAAGACCATTGCTAATGGGACACCTAGCTTCATTCAAAAAAAAATTGATGATTATAATAACTTAAGGGAGTGATAAGAGTGGTCTGATTCCTTTGATAATATCTTGAGACATGAGTGATTCATTTTTTATAGCAATGGTGAAACTAATATTGTTACAAATTTTTATATTATTGACATTATGTACAAAATTGAAGCAAATATTAGCAAGATAGTTGCAGAGGTACGAGCCATAATACATGACAGGTGGAACAAGTGTTTAAATGAGTTTAATGTTGTTAGAGAAGCCACCTAGCTAGATGAGGACTCTGATATTACCATTTGGGAGGTTGTGGTTGACACTAAAGCAATACCATCTGGAGATATCAAGTGAGGAAGTTGGAAGAAGTTAGAATAACAAGAAGGGAAAGGACAACTATCTCAATGAGATACCTTGTCTTCGTGGTTCACCTATTATTGGAAATTCTCTTGTTTCAAAAAATGAAGTTGGTCCTAAACATCTAGAATTATAGTTTTTCCATTTTATGTGTTTATGACTTTGAGAGTAAATGAACAAAGTTTAGTATATTTGAATGCAATTTGGATGAGTTGTATATTACTTCATTGTTTCTTTTAATTCAATGAATTGTGTAATTGCTTCTATGAAGTGATAGGGTTATTGGTTTATGGAGGAGATCTTATAAGTATGGGATTTAGGGTTTAACAATATATTTGATTGAAAGATAATTAAATGGATCTAATTCAGTGATATGACTCTATTGTAACAATGGATTAAGGCACTCGTCAAAGATTTGAATATCAAGTAAGATAGTCATAGTTTGCATTAAATCATTTATTTTAAAATTAAAATTAATTCACAAGTTTCTTGTGGAAATGAAATCCAATGTTGGTCATCACTTGTAAAATTTTAGCAAGTTTTAGTTGGTTGTTGTGAGCTTGTTGTTATTTTGCAATTTCAAAAAGTTTTTGAGACCAAGTCTTCTATAAGGGATATATGTTGTGATAATTCTCATAAAATGGTTGAAATCCCTAGGTTAACCCACTTTGAATAGCATAACCTAAAGTGTAGAAGGCATCATTTTCCTTGTTAGTGTTGGATATAATTGATTAATTGTATATTGTCTTTGATGTTAGATAGATGTCATATTATTATCAATCTATATATATTGAGCTCACTCGGGTAGTGAAGATAGTTTTCTATGTCTATCAAGTATTATTGTGGTTGCCTAGATCAAAAGACAGTGTCTACTGAGTTCACTCGAGCATCGAAGGAAAGACTATGAAATATGAGTGTTAATCTAGCTCATTCAATTAATGAAGAAAAGTTGGATGGAGCCAGTGCTAACCAAGCTCACTTAGTTGTCAAAGGATCTTTGCAAGTTTGTAGTGTTAATTGAGCTTCCTTTGGTTAACACAAAAATTGCTTCTGAGTTAGTTTCTACTAAGCTGGGTCGGCTAACAAAGGATTTTCTTATTTTGGCATATTAGGCTCAATTGATTTATCTATTGGTTCTAGCCGATTGAGGTGATGAATACTAATTATTCTATGTTGTATATGAGCTAACTTGACAATATGAAATATATAAGTATAAGGTCAAGTTGAGAATATCATAAGTGTGAAAAACTATGAAGATGTGATTGAATTATTTATGATGAAGAGAGGAAGCAAATTTGAAGGATAAGTAGAATATCCTCATGGATAAGAAAAGCTATATTTGATCAAGAAGGATCAAGTACAAGCCAAAATAGAAATCTATAATCAAAAATTTAGTTGCATTCAAATTAGGTCATCTCATTGTTACTCTCTAACCATTTTAGTAGCAATCTAAATCTCCTAACAGAGTTGGCTTAACAACTATTTGTAAATCCTCTAACAAGGTGGCAGTTCTATTGAATTGTCTCAAGACCTCTAACAAGACCACTCCTAATAGGGGGATTAAATCCTTTAATAGGGTCACACCTAACAGTTTGTTTTGTAACCTTTAATAGGGTTGGCTCCTAATAGGGCTCACCTCAAAAGAGTGAAAATAATAACTAGTTGCAATTGGTGGTTTTTCCCAAATTGTGTTTCCACATTAAATCTTGGTGTCAAATGTGTTCATGCTATTTTCTTTTATGTTTTTGCAACTAAGCTAAAGTAAGGGTAATCTCAGTTAACATCTAAAGTTTACATGTTAAGTACTTATCGAGCTATAGCATTTTATGTGTGGTTACCGAGCATTAGTAGTATTCAATTTTCAAAGTGTATTATTGTACTGACATTTAAGGGATATGGGATTTATTTTAGTAGTAACTACTTCACCCCTCCCCTCTCAATTACTCCTCTTATATTTCCAACAGTTAGTTGGTCCAGATCTAGAATACCATGTGCCAATCATGGGAAGTAGCTAAACCATAGGTATCATCCTTTTGTTGTCATATGGTATTGTTAAATTAGAAATCAAATAGAGTGTCCACCCCTCCTTATTTAGAAGCTCAAGTACCCATGGATATTATGCTAGTAGCAGCAAAACCTGATCTAGAGAAGATAGAAATTTTGAAAAAAGTATAGTGTTGCTCATGAGAAGAGAAACAAAGGTAAGAAAATCTTTAAATGTTAGACTTGCAATGGATTTGATCATTATTCTTCAAGTTTCCTAAAAAGGAGAAAAAGTATAAGATAAATTTCAAGCCTACAAGACCAAGAGATTGTTTGTATGCAAATGAGGATGATCAATCTAGGGAAAGATTTTAGAGTGAGAGCAATGATGATTTAGGATTTGTGGCTATAAAAGAAGAAAGTTCTAAAATTGAAATTAGAGAAGAAAAAGCTATGGTTTCTGAAGTTGAAAAGAAATTTTATTGGACTATAGATAGTGGTTGTTCACATCATATGACTAGTGATATGAACAATTTTGTTAAATTTAGTAAATCATGATGGAAGTATTGTTAGAGTTGGCAATAATGCAGCCTATAACATCATAGGGATAGGATCAATTACACTTTATGGAAAGACTAACACTGATGATGTCTACATTTTTTATGGTCTAAAGTATAATTTTTTGAGTGTTGGATAACTTGTGGATAAAGGTTATCAATTGCAGTTTATAGAGAAGACTTGTATTATAAAAGTTAAGGATGGTAAGCTGATTGAAACAACTACAAGATCTAGTGGTAATTTATTTCAATTAAATCCTACTGAGATGACATGTTTGGTTGCAAAAGCAGATAATAATTGGTTATGGAATAGAAGGTATTATCATACAAACTTTGATAATATTGTAAAGGTGAGGAGTACATTTGTAGTTAGGGAATTTTGTATAATCATGATGCCTACTAATGTTGTTTGCAAAGAATTTATCATGGCTAAAAAAAAGAAGGTACCATTTCCTAGCAAGAAGATCACTACTACCCCTACCAAAACAAGAGGTTTCTATGGAGAAAGGTCCTTTATTATTTTTTTTGATGATTCATTAGAATGATGTGGGTAGCGTTTCTTAAGGAAATTTTTGAAGCATTTCAGAAGTTTAAGATATTTAATTATAGAGTTGAGAATGAATCTAGAGTAAAGATTAAATGTTTGAGATCATATAGAGGTGGAGAATTTACTTCTAGAGAGTTTAACATATTATGTGAACAAAATGGAATTATGAGACATTTATCATCACCCAAGACCTCTAAGAAAAATGGGATAGTAGAAAGGAGAAACAAATTAGTATCAGAGGTAGCAAGGGCAATGATGTTTGCAAATGATGTATCCAAGACATTTTGGAGAGAAGCAGTTAATAGAATAGTGTACACCATTAATAGAGTGCAGATCATAAAAGGTACAAACAAGACTCCTTAGGAATTATGGTTTGGTCATACACCCTTAGTGAAGTATTTCAAAAATTTTGGAAGTAAGTGTTACATAATAAAGATGATGATATTGGTAAGTTTGATCTTAGAAGTAATGAAGGTATATTCATTGGTTATTCATTGAAAAGAAAAATTTATAGATATTTTAATCATAGAAGTAAGACAATTGTTGAGTCTAAAAATGTGAAAGTAGATGAAAAGTTTGGATTAAAGAAAGGATCATGGATTATAATTCTTGTGAGGGAGAAGACAATCATAGAACTATTAGAGAGAGTGTAGAAGTTTTCTTTGAGACTAATAATGACTTGTAGAATGATGTATAAATTATTGAGTAAAGAGGACAAAAAAGAGGTGAACCAAGTGAAGAGATGTGAGTTGAGATAGAAACTCCCACACCTAATAGGAACTTGGCAAAGAATCACCCCACAGAGTAGATCATTAGAAGAAAAGACAAAGGAGTAATGACAAGAAATGGATCACAAGAGGAATTATGTTTGATTTCTCAAGCTGAACCTAAGTGTGAAGATGAGGCATGCAAGGATGATCATTAGATTAAAGAAATGAAGAAAGAACTAGATCAAATTATGAAGAATGAACCATGGGAACTAGGTCCTAGGCCTAAAGAAAAAAATGTTATAGTAACTAAATGTGTATTTAGAAATAAGATGAACAAACAAGGTGAAGTCGTGAGGAACAAAGCTAGATTGGTATGCAAATGTTATTCATAGCAAGAAGGTATAGAATATGAAGAAACATATGCCCTTGTAGCCAGAATGGAAGAAGTATGAATTTTTTTGGCTTATGCAAGAAATCAGAAGTTCAAAGTGTATCAAATGGATGTCAAATCAACCTTTCTGAAGGGAGAACTTGAAGAAGTTTACATTGAGTAGCCTAAAGGATTACCATTGATAGAACACAAGGATACAGCATGAAAATACAAGAAAACACTATATGGTCTGAAGAAGGCACCTAGAATTTGGTATGCAAGATTGCATAAGTATTTGGAAAAACTTGGATATGCTAAAGGTATAGTAGATAGTAGTCTATATTTGAAAGAAATCGAGAATGGTTTATTGATAATTGTGATATTTATTAATGATATAAGCTTTGGAGGTAATGATTAAGAAAGTGATAAGTTTGCTGAAGAGATGAAGAATGAATTTGAGATGCATATGATTGGTGAGATGAAGCTTTTCCTAGCTTTACAACTTGTGCAAAGCAACGATGGTATTTTCATTTCACAAGCTAAGTACTTGAAAGACTTGTTGAAAAGATTTGGTTTGGAAAATTATAAGAATATTGGTACACCTATGATAACTGGTCACAACTTATCTAGCAAAGATGAGATGTCTATAGTTGAGAAGAAGTATGAATCAATGATTGGAGGTTTGCAATATCTAACTCACACTAGACTAGATATAGAAAATGCAATTGGGATAGTAGCAATATTTCAAGCTAATCCTAAGGAATCTCATTATGTAGCAGTAAAAAGGATATTCAGATATTTGAAGGGTGCACATGATTATGGATTATGGTATGATAGATCAAGTGATTTGACTTTATATGCTTATACTGATGTAGACTAGGCAAGTAGTATGAATGAAAAAAAGCACTAGTGGTGGAGAATTTTTCCTTGGAGGAAGGTTGGTTTCTTGGCTAAGAAAGAAACTATTAGAAACAATAGTCCACCAAGATGACTAAGAGGGGGTAGGGTGAATCAATTATCAAATAATTAAAACATTTATCAACCTTAAACAATCTTATCCACTCAACCAAAGTAAATAGAAACCATAATAAGATGCACAGAGACAATTACACCAAATACGTTAACTAGGGAAACCATTGATCAGAGGGAAAACCCTAGTGGGAATGATGCCCACAAGATGATGTACTAATATAAATATTCCTTGTTAGAGGATGGACCCTATTAGGAGTTTATTAAAAGATTTAGTACATATGATTCCTTGTTAGAAGACTTTGAATCCTTGTTAGAAGATTCAACCCTGTTAGGAGTTGTAGAAGATAGAAGGACCCACTATCCAAATAGCTTCTAGGGCAAGACCACTGAACTCACTATCCAATAGATCTCTCAACTATTCCTTGCAGAATAATTGTGTGTACTATACCCTAACTTCTTTCATCTATCCTATCAACTGGACCAATCACTATTAGATTTTTTAGACCAAGTCACAAACCTCAGATCCAAGTATCCAACTTTGGATCACACAATAAAACCTCAGCAATGAAGTTTCCTTCACTTCTACTTTGCTCTACATATCTTTACATTCCACTCTTTGTGTTGCTTACAATCATTCGCATTCCTCCATACATTCATCATACATGATAAAGGAGAATGTTCTTCCTTTACACAGAATCCATAAAACAATTCCCTGATTTAGCTATTACACCTTCTCAATTAATTATTATAGGACCACATTAAGAACACGTTACACTTAGAGATAACATTAATCTTTTGCCTTGCAACTTGAAAAAATTTTTGTACATGTAATATTATGACGATCAATCTTAGCCACATCATTACCAACATGTCTTCTACACATCTTTAAGTTTGGCTTCTTAGAATAATAAATCTACTAAGAGATATAACAAGTTTACCAGAATATGCCTCTGTAAACTCTATCTCAAAATAGTCTTCACCAAAACTTGCATAGCTTCTTCTAGACTTAATATCTTATACTTTTGAGGTTAGTTGTGTACACTAGACACATAGCATAATCTCCCTTTAACCTCACTACTAAAAGTACTCAATGATCTGTCCATACCAACTTGATCTTTACTATTGTTCTTATGTCAGATACCACAGAAAATTGCTATGTTGACATCAATGACAAACACAATCATAAATGTAGCATATCATCATGATAATGATCTAATCATGTTCCTACAATACTCCCCCATAGGAATATTATCAATATTTATGCTTCCAACAATATCCCCCTTTGACATTGATGGAAACATAGATAAAAAAATTGTCTAGTTCCAAGAATACCAACTGCAAAAGATGGTTAATGTTTCTTTTCAAACCATCTTCATCAATCATTTTCAAATCCTCTTCATCAATCATTCTCCCCATTTATATACCTCAATGTGCTTTGTGTCAAACTATTTTTCCATGTTGTACTTCTCCTACTATACTTCTTTCCAACTGATTTTCTAAACATGTTGTACTTGTTTTCCATGTTTTCCAAACTATTTTTCTTTCATGTTGTACTTTTTTTACTTGTTTTACTTATTTTTCATGATGTATTTCTCCCCCATTTACATCAATGTTAAAGGTTTTAGCAACCATCAAACTAGGCAACAACTATTTCTAACTAGCTCAAGTGTCCAAAGACACTATTCAAAAACAACATCCAACAAGAGTCCTAGATGACTGTCTATCATAGATATTCCCCCATACAGGAAGCATCAAAATTTAATCCAAAAAAACAATAGTGCTCTATTACACTAGAATAATTTACTCTTGCATCATCTTCTTTGATGTAGGAAGGGGCATAGCCCCTAGCATACCTCGCAAATATTCAAAAGTCTCTTTATGAAGAGGCTTAGTAAAAATATCTGCAATCTTCTCTTTAGTGCTCACATACTCCAATATAATTTCCTTTTCTGAAACTTTCTCTCTCAACATGTGATACTTGATAGAAATGTGTTTGGTCTTAGAATGCAACACTAGATTCTTAGACATATTTACTATGCTTGTGTTGTCACAATGTATGACACATGTTCATTGAATTCTATCCTTATATCCTCAGCATCTATTTCATCTAAACAACTTGATTACAATTGTTTGTTGCTGCAACATATTCTACTTTTATTGTACTTTGTGAGGTAAAATCCTACTTCTTGTTTACCAAGACACTAATCTTCCTCCAAAAAAGAGGGCTCCACCACTAGTGCTCTTTCTATCATCCATATTGTGTGCCCAATCAGTATCAGTATAAGAATATAGAGTGAAATTATTAGATCTATCATATCACAATTTGAACTCTGGTGTTCCTTTTAGGTATCTAAATATCCTTTTGACTATAGCATAATGTACTTCTCTAGGATCATCTTGGAATCTTGCAAAAATTCCAACTGTATTTTCTATATTTAGCCTTGTGTGAGTCAGATATTACAATCCTCTGATCATAGATTTGTACTTCTTCTACTCAATAGTAGGTGTCTCATCCTTTGTAGATAACATGTATCTAGTTACAATAGGTGTTACAACAAGTTTACATGTTCCCAAACTAAACCTTTTTAGTTTATCTTTCGAATACTTAGTCTGAGAAATAAAGATTCCTTCTTTATTCTATATGATCTATAATCCTAGAAAATATTCATTTATCCTATCATGCTCATTTCAAATTCCTTCTTCATTTATTTTGCAAACTTGTCACTTTCATCATTATTTCCTCCAAATATGATATCATCAACAAATATTACTATAATCATTAATCTACTATTAATTTCTTTCTAATAGAGATTACTATCTATCATACCTTTGTTATATCCAAGCTTTTCAAATGCTTTTCTAACCTTGCATACCAAGTTCTGGGTGCTTGCTTCAAGCCATACAATTCTTTTTTCATTCTACATACTATGTCCTTGTCATCTATTAAAGGACAACCTTTAGGTTGTTCTATGTATACATCTTCTTCAATTTCTCCATTTAGAAATGCTAACTTGACATACATCTAATGTACTTTGAATTTCTTGTATGTTGCATATGCTAAGAATAACCTTACTACTTTTATTCTTTACATAGGAGCATAGATTTCATCATAATCTATTCCTTCTTGTTGTGAGTAACCTTTACATACCAATCCTACCTCATTCCTTACAACTTCACCTTGTTCATTCATCTTGTTCCTGAATACCCATTTAGTTCCTATCACATTCTTGTCTGTTGGTCTAGGGACCAATTCCCATGTCTCATTCTTTACTATATAATCCAATTACTCTTTCATAGCTTGCTTGCAATAGTCATCTTTACATGCTTCATCTACATTCTTAGGTTCAACTTGAAATATCAAACATAGTTTTTCATTGATTATGCTTCTTGTCATTACACCTTTATCTTTGCTTCTAATGATTTTCTTGCATGGATGATTATTTGTCATATTCTTACCCAAAGTAGGAGTTTTTATTTCAACCCTTGCCTCTATTGAAGGTTTTGAGCTTTGTTCATGTCTTAGCTCTCCTTCATTCTAAAAAAAAATGTTAGTCTCAAGGAATATTTCATCATTACTTGGTTTAGTAACAATTTCATCATCTCAATCGTAATCAACTGCTCTTTCTTGGATCCTGAATTTCTCATCAACTCTTACATTTGCACTTTCCATAGTAGTATTAGTTCTCAAATTATAAAATCTTTAAGCCTTTCTTTTCAATAAATAACTAAGAAACATACCTTCATTATTTCTAGCATCAAACTTGCCAATATCATCATCTCTTTTGATATAACACTTACTGCTAAAAATTTTGAAACTCTTAACTGTAGGTGAGTGACCAAACCACAATTCATAAGGGGTCTTATTTGTGTCTTTCCTGACTTGCACTTTGTTCATAGTGTAGACTATTTTATTCATAGCTTCTCTCCAAAACATCTTGGATACATCATTCTTAGCTAACATAGCTCTTATTGCTTTTTTTACTAACCTGTTTCTTCTCTTTGTTGTGTCATTCTATCTAGGTGTTCTTGGAGCTGATAACTATCTTTTGATTCCATTAGCTTCACAAAATATGCTTAACTCATTTGAATTAAACTCTCCTCCTTTATCTGATCTTAAACATTTAATCTTCATACTAGATTCATTCTCAACCCTATTCTTGAATATCTTGAACTTATCAAATGCCTCATATTTTCTTTAAGAAATGCAATCCACATCATTATAGAAAATTCATCGACTAAAATTATGAAATTCCTTTCACAATAGAATCCTTTAGTCTTTGTAGGACCATTGAGATCTATGTGTACAATCTCTAATTTTTTTGTAGTAGTAAACTTCTTGCTAGGAAAAGAAGTTCTATTATGCTTTGCCAAAACATACTCTTTGCAAATTGTGTTAGTAGGCTTTATAATCGTAGGAAAATCTCTAACTACAAACATAATACTATCAAAGTTTATATGACAAAATCTCTTATTCCATAACCAATTGTCATCAACCATTGCAACCAAACATGTCATTTCGGTAGGATTCAACTAAAATACATTACCTCTAGATCTAGTTCCTATTCTAGTTACCTTTCCATCTTTGTCTTTGATCATGTATTTCTTTTCTGTGAATTGCAACTGATAACCTTTATCTACTAGTTATCTAACACTCAAAATATTGTGCTTCAAACCATCAACAAAATATACATCCTTAGTGTTAGTTTTACCATCAAGAGTTATAGATCCAATACCTTTAACATGGCATGTTTCATTGTTTCCAACTGTAACAATGCGTCCATCATGACTTTTGAAGTCAACAAACTTGTCCATATCACCAGTCATATTATGTGAACAACCATTGCCAATTATCCAATCAGATTCCTTTTCAACTTGTGATATCAAAGCTATTTTCTCTAGACTTTCTTCTTTAATTGCTACAAATCCTATTTCATCAGTACTAGCACTTACTGCTTGTTCATCAGAATCATCTTTTTCATTTGCATATAGACACTCTCTATCTCTTCTAGGTTTGAAATTTCCTTTATAATTGTTCTCTCTTTTAGGACACTTAGATGCATAATTACTAAATTCATTGTAAGTCCAACATTAAAGATTGTCTTATCATCCCTTTCTCTTCTTACTAGAAGGGCTATTCCTTCTTCAATTTTTTGTCATCATCAGATCTGCTATAGCTAGCCAAGTCTCCTCTAGCACTTGTGCTCCTTGATAAACTAGGTCAAATATTCAAGGCACTAAAAGTTATTTCTATTATGATCAACTCTCCAAACGGTCTAAGTTCATTCTCAACTACTTCAAGTCTTCCAAGAAATGTCTCCTTTTTGAAATCTTTGGTACAAGATATCAACAACTATATCATTTGAACTACTAACTTAAACAGTGGTGTTAAGCTCTTCAATATCTTTCATATTATCTCATCATCTTCTTAGGTTTCTCCTTGAGATCTAATACCTACAATAATTTTTGATAGTCTACCTGCAAATGTTCTTATGGATTCATCTTCCATCATTTTAGCATCTTGAAATGCACAAATCCAACTTTGTAACATCAATTTCTTAGAATGTTCATCTCCTTCAAAACTATTTTCCAAAGCTTTCCAAATAAAATGAGAAGTATCAAGTGATTTTACCTAGTTGTATTCAATTTTAGGAAGTGCAGATAATAATACTTCTCTAGCTCTCATTTCACACATGAAAAGATCTCTCTCTTCCTTAGTATAGGTTTCCAAATCTTTTTTAGAAATGACTATCTTTTCTAATTTTGTCAAAATCCAATATCTTGGACCCATACACAATAGATGTGTCTTCATTTTTTCCTTCTAGCTATCATAATTTTTTTCATCAAACTTTAGACTATCTATCCTAAGCATGTTTTCCATGTATCTTCCATTTTTGTTAAACTTTATCTTCAAGGAGTAGATGCTCTGATACCAATTGTTAGAAACAATAGTCCACCAAGATAATTGAGAGAGGGGTGAATCATTTATCCAATAATTAAAAAATTTATCAACCTTAAACAATCTTATCCATTTAACCAAAGTAAACAGCAACCATTACAAGATGCACATATACAATTACACCATATATGTTAACTAGGAAAACCCTTAATTAGAGGAAAAACCCTAGTGGGAATAATGCTCACAAGATGATGTACTAATATAAATATTCCTTGTTAGAGGATGAACCTTGTTAGGAGTCTATTACAACATTTAGTACATATGAGTCCCTATTAGGAGACTTTGAATCTTTGTTAGAAGATTCCAACCCTATTAGGAGTTGTGTTAACCCTGTTAGGAGTTGTAGAAGACAAAAGGACCCACTCTCCAAACAACTTCTAGGGTAAGACTACTAAACTCACTATCCAACTAATCTCTCAACTATTTCTTGTAGAATAATTATGTTTACTTTACTTTAACTTCTTTCCTCTATCATGTCAATTGGACCAATCACTATCAGACCTTGTAGACTAGGTCATGAAGCTCATATCCAAGTATCCAACTTTGGATCACACAATAAAACATCAGCAATAAAGTTTCTTCACTTCTACTCTACTCTACTTATCTTCACATTCCTCCATACATTCATCATACATGATAAAAGAAAATTGCCTTCCTTTATACCGAATCCATAAAACAATTCCCTGAGTTGGTTGTTACACCTTATCAATTAGTTATTATAGGACCACATAAAAAAACACATTACACTTAGCAATAACATTAATCTTTCACCTTGCAACTTGAATAACTTTTTGTACATGTAACATTATGATGAGTGATCTTAACCATGTCATCACCAATACGTCTTCTTTACATCTTTAACTTCAACTTCTCAGAATAACAAATCTGCTAAGAGATATAACAAGTTTACTAGAACATGCCTCTATAAACTCTATCTCAAAATAGACTTCACCAAAACTTGCATTGCTTCTTCTAGACTTAATATCTTATGCTTCCAAGGTTAGCTATGTATACTAGACACATAGTATAATCTCTCTTTAACCTCGCTACTAAAAGTACTCAATGATCTGTCCATACCAACTTGATCTTTACCAATGTTCTTCTATTAGATACCACAAAAAATTGCTATGTTGACATTAGTGACAAACATAGTCATGAATGTAACATATAATCATGATAATGATCTAATCATGTTTCTATAATACTTCCCCATAGGAATATCATCAGCATTCATGCTTCCAATAGAAATAAGCTTGTATTTCACAGAGTAAAGTTGAAGTAGAGTATGTAGTAGTAGAAAATAATTATAATCAGATCATGTGGATGAGGCAAATGTTGAAGGACATTGGGATAGAATTCTTAGAGTCTATTGTCATACAATGTGATAACACAAATATAGTGAGTATGTCTAATTATCCTATATTACATTCTAAGACTTAGCATATAACTATTAAGTATCATGTTTGTAGAGAGAAAGTTAAAGAAAACATATTGGAGTGTGTCAGTACAAAAGATCATATTGCAGATATCTTAATGAAGCCTTTGCCTAAAGATACATTTGAGTACTTGAGACGTATGCTTGGGGTTATGCCCTTGCCTACTTCTAAGTAGATGATGTAGATATTGCATCAATATAGTGGCATAAAGCACTATTGTTTGACTACACTGAATGTTGATGCTTCTTGTATGGGGTGATATCTGAGATGAACAGAGCCACCAAGGACTCTTCATAGCTTGCTTAGAATAGTGTCTTTGGACACTCAAGCTGATTGAAGACTTAGAGTAGATGGTTGACATATTGAAGCTTTTGTCATCGATGTCAATGGGGGAGAGTATGCATAAAAAAATATCCTATGTGTGAATGGGGGAGAGTATAAAGAGGAAGTATAACAAATGGGGGAGAAGATCCTCTAATTGAGTAAAGATTGATCAATGGAGAGAGATTGAGATCTCTAGTGTATAAGGTTTCAATGGGGAGATACATTGAATGGGGGAAGAAGTTGTGAGTTATTTAGTTTGTGAACAACTGATGCCAATATAAAGATTGAGATGCAGAATAGAGTAGTATTACAGAGGATTTTAGATTTGATTAATGAAGAGGATTTGAAAAGAAGAGAATAACAACAATAGTAGAGTGTTTTTTTGGTATTCTTTAAACTTAGATGTTTTTCATCTATGGTGCCACCAATGTCAAAGGGGGAGATTTTTAGCATCAATGTTGATACTATTCCTTTGGGGGAGTATCCTAAGAATTTCTAGATTATGTAGATATTGTTATCATGATTGACATGTTGCATACATGACTATGTTTGTCACTGATGTCAACATAGTAGTATTTCAAAGAAGACTAACAGAGTTACAGATAGAGAATGAGATCATACAGATGAAGAATTGATGATCAAGTAGAGTTTGGTTAAGGGTGTGTTCTACACTATATCTAATGGCTAGGTAAAGTGCACATGAAGTCATTCGAAGACATGCAGAAGATATGCTTGATTTACTAAGAGTACTATACAAAAAGAGTATCTGAGAAGTAGTTTATGGTGAATGGATTGTATCTTCTAACAGAGATAGAATCATGACATGTGAACTTAAACAGTAACAAAATATAGTTTGATGATGACATCAGCAAGTGCACAAGGTCTGGAGTCATATGTGTAAGAATTTGTAAAGACTATGAGACAACAACATTGTGTAATTATGAAATAATTAATTATCTTAATGTGATCCTATTATAATTAATTGGGAAATCCTCAAGGATGACTCAAGGAATTATTTTCAGGACATGGTATAAAGAAAGGATATTTTCCTTGTTTGAAAGAGTATTGAGTGTGGATTGTGTGAATAAGAGCAGAGTATTTGGTAAATGTGAGTAAGTGATCCAAGGGATTATTGGATGCAAATTTTGTGATTTGGTATCAAGATCAGAAGGAGCAGAAGTCTGGTTGATAGGATAGATGAAAATAAATTACAATTACAATCCATTTCTATTATTATGCAAGGAATAATACAAATATTTTTTGGATAGTAAGTTCAGTGATCTTGTGCCTGAAGCTATTTCAATAGCAGTTCCATATGCCTTCTACAACTCCTAATACGGTTGGTGCGACTCCTAAAGGGTTGGAATCTCCTAACAAGGACTCAAATTCTCCTAACAAGTACTAATATGTATTGAATTCTTTTATTGACTCATAACAAGGTTCATCCTCTAACAAGGAATATTTATATTAGTACATCACTTTGTGGATACCATCCTCGCCAGGGTTTTCCCTATGATCAAGGGTCTTCCTAGTTAACATATATGGTTTCATTGTGTATGAGTTTCTTGTTATGGTTGCTAATAGTATTGCTCATATGGTTAAATATTAATAAGGTTGATAATTGTTATAATAGTTGGATAACTAATTCACCCCCCACCACGTCCCAATCTCTAAATTATATTAGTGGACTTTACTTTCTAATGATTAGTATCAGAGCATAGGGTCCTTGAAAAAGCTTAACAGCTTTGGGAGATCAATGGTGAGCCACTTCAAAGAAGAAAGTCCCAAGTTTGATGGAGTTAACTATTATAGTTGGAAGGAAAATATGAAGACTCATTTTCTATGAATGGGTCCAGGATATTGGCATTTGAAAAAGAGTAACAAAGAAATTATGGAGGAAAGAAAGCTTGAGGAATGTAGTGAAGCAGAAAGAGATCTATTTATGTACAATGTGAGAGCTACAGAAGCCTTACTGACAACACTTCCTAAAAATGAATATAGTTAGGTGAAATAACTAGAAACATGTCATCATATTTGGAAAGCTTTAGAATATACTTTTAAAGGAGATAAACATATAAAGAGAGTAATATTATAGAATTGGATATGTTTGTTTCAAGATGTTAAAATGATGGAAGATGAATCTATTAGAAGCTATATTTGTAGAATATCTAAGATTGTTGTGGGAATCAAGTCTTGTGAAGGATCTAACAAAGAAGATGAAATTGTACGGAAGATTTTGAAAATTTTGACACCGCCATTCAAGAAAGTGGCACAGATGATTGAGCTTTTGATACCATGTACTAAGAAGTTCACTAGGGATACTTTTCTTGGAAGATTGGAAGCAAAAGAATTAAGTTTTAGATAGTTTGGAGAATTGACAAGATTGGAGACAACTTCTAGTGCCTTGAGCATCTATTCCTCCTTATCCAAAAATGTAAGTGCCCATGGTGATTATGCTAGTAGTAGTAGATTTAGATCTGAAGAAGCCATAAAGATTGAGGAAGGTATAGCCTTATGTGTAAGAAGAGAAATAGATGATAAGAAAATTGTTAAATGTTGGACTTGCAATGAATTCGATCATTATTCTTCTAAGTGTCCTAAAAGAGAGAAAAAGAATAAAAGAAATTTCAAATCTATTATATCTAGAGAATGTTTATATGCAAATGAAAATGATGAATTTGATGAAAGATTTTAGAGTGAGAGTGATGATGAATTAGGATTTTCGTTATAAAAAAAGAAAGTTCTGAAATTGAAATTAGAGAAGAAAAGAATCTAGTTTCTCAAGTTGAAAATAAATATGATTGGATTATAGAAAGAAGCTATTCACATTATATGACTGGTGATATGAACAAGTTTTTTAAATTCAAAAATCATGATGGAGGTTTTATTAGAGGTGGTAACAATGTAGCATGTCACATTACAAAGATAGGATCTATTACTCTTCATGGAAAGACTTGTTGGTATGTCTAACAATTGTTGTCTATTAGTGTCAACCACTTAGTCATTTACAAGGAAGAGATAGATGGTCATCACTATGACTAAGCTACATTATATAGGCCTAGTAATGTACATAAGTAAGTATGTACCTATAAAATCTTTATAGGATTTGAGTAAGTTTTTGGGTCGCATTGTATTTTTTGTATATGATCCAAGCTCATCAATGACCAAGCAAGTCATCATCGACCAAGAAAGTTTTTGAGAATATGTTGTGTTACTTAGTATGTACCGATCACAATGAAGGTTGGGCAATAGCAATGATGAGCATTAGGAAACAAAGAAGGTTGAGCTACACAAAGTTTACATGAAAGTCAAGAATGGAACAGAATTTTAGACAAAATGATTATCAGGCTAACTTGGAAGGGCTATTTCATTTTTAAGTAGGCTATTATAGAACATTTAATACTGTCATAGGTTGTTACAGAATAATTACATGTTGTGGATCACAAATCCCTATTTGTACGTTTAATGATCAGAATGAAGAGGCAAAACATGGAATGATCTAGAAAAATCTTCATAAATTTTTTTATATAGGGGTGATCTTAACCTAGATTGTATGCCAGTAGAGAAGGAGATGGAAAGAGTTTTTGTGCGAACATGAAGCTATTGACAAAAAAGGATTGAGATCATATTAGAAGTCATTGAAGGGTTTTGTTATCATCTAACAGATTGAGTGATCTAGTCATTACAATAAAGTTAAAGGGAAAGACAAGTATATGAGATCAAAGGAGAGGATTAGTTAGCAAGGAGAAGACTCAAAATTAGCTTACAGAGAAAATTGATAGTTAGGCACTGAATTAGTTTTAACAAACTTGAATTAGGGAAAATCTCTTAACATATCTTTGTAAATCTCCTAATAGAGTCCTTACTATGTTGTAAGTATCAAATCCTCTAACAAGGTGAGACCTAGGAGTCTCCTAAACCTTTAATAGGGAAAACCCCTCATAGGATAGATCATATTCTTGTAAGGAAACTCAAGTGTGGAAACAACTTCCTACACTAATCCCTTAAGGAAATTATTGTGTGAATTCCTGTCAAATCTTTACAATTTCAAATTAGATATTATGCAAAAAATAATATTGCAATCAAACATGGATACATAAAATAGATAGAGAAAGAAAACACATAAACACACAGATATGTAGGTGGGGAAAAAACCTTTTGGTAAAACAACCTCACCCCTCCAAAACCTACACAATATATTATCTTCAACATAGAAGGTTACAACATACTTTCAATAAAAGTTCTTTCAGGAGAATAATGACACAAAAGACCAATTTAGTAGCAAAATACCATACCAACAATACACTTTCTCACTCTCCAATTTGCAACCCTAAAAAAAGTCTTATATCATGTGCTTTCTCTTTTAGGGAAACTTCCAAAGAACAAAGAATGATATGTGAGTTGGAGACTTGAGTGTACAGTACTCAATGATCAATTTCCACATGTCTTCATGTCTTCACCCATCATCAAATATTCTAGAGATAGCTCTTATGCATCATAGGAATCCATCATAACCATTTCAACCGTGATCTCCTTACACACAATTCAAACTGTTGACACATACAAGTGGAGTGAAACATCAACATGCCAACTAGACATGTACACTCATACTTAATTACATTATTTTCAAAAAATACACTTACAAAACAAATAATAAGAATAGGAATTTATCCAAGATTGAAACCCCTTATTCCTAACAATTTTATGGTCAAACATTGTAACCTTAACTGGTTAACTTTATTACTATAGTAGTGAAGACTTGTGGGTGTCATCCCCACCCCATTTTTACCTTTACCTTGGATGGTTTCTAGGTAACAAATAATTTTTTATGTGTTTTACTTTAATGCATGTGAATGATCATACTTATATGTTGTAGTAGATTTAAATTACTATTTTTACATTCATAATTTATTGATAGATGTGGATGAATTTAAGAAAAGTAAAAAGTATTATACATTTTAATTCACCCCCACCCGCTCTTAGTATCTAGTTTATCATGTTTATTCCTCCATCAATCAACAATTGGTATTAGAGCATTGGTTCTCTAAAAGAAGCTTAAAGGCTTGGAAATTAGATCTTGGAGATGGAGACTTTCAAGCTAGAAAAAACTATTTACAATTAGGTGATTAGCATTCACATTGCAAAAACTTGAGAAGGTAAGACAAGATCTAAAGGATTCCCTAAAAGCGAGAAAGGAAATTGCCATCCAGATAAAGCAATACTCTTATGAAAAATTTGAAACTAAAGGACTATTTGAACCAATTAATCCAAATGACAAAGCATATGTTGATCTACTTGATAGGTAAAAACTCCTGAATGAAGAAATAAGAGCATTAAAAAGAGAACATGAAATCCAATCAGTAAGACTATGTGAAGTGACTGAACAAAAGAAGAAAGTTGAAGAAGATAGGATGATGGTTGAAGAATATAAAAGGTTAATGGCTGGTAGACTTAAAGAAAGGACATCAAATGTACAAAAGCTCAAAAAAATTAAATTGGACATGATGAATCAAGTCATGCTTGCAAATTAAGAATTGAATCACAAGGATGTGGAAATTTCAAATCTGAAATCACAAAATGACATATTGAAGAATGAATTGAGAAATGAGAAGAGTTCCATGGAGAGATTCAACAAACCAAAGGAATAAATGAAGTACTTTTAAGAACTAATGAAGTCATCAAGTTGTTCTGATGGATCATGAAATTCTTGCATTGAGAAAGGAGAATCATCCAAAAATGGAGAAATGAGAAATGCAAAGCCAAAGGAAAAGCCAACATGATATCACTGTGGAAAATTTTATCACACTGCAAATATTTGTAGAAGAAAACATGGTGTGCAAAATTCTAAACCTAAGTTTACTTCTTACTATTTTTACTACAAGTAACAAGGACATTAGATACAAGAGTGTAGGTCAAGATTGAGGAATACACCTACTACACCTAGATTTGAAGGTTACTATTATAACTACCAAAAATATGGGCATAGAGCATATGAATACAAATTAGACACAAAACCCTATTGGAAAAATCAAAGGAAGAATAATTATGCACCTAACAATACATGTTCCAAGTGTCACAAGTTTGGACATCAAAGCAAGAATTGTACGACTCAAATACATTTAGAAAATTAGAAAAAGAATAAAGGAAAAGGTAAAGTGGACATTGAGAAAGTGAGGAATGAAATGAACCAAAAATGGAAAAATAAAATACAAGATGGAAATAGTGGATCCAATAGATCTAAGATCACCCAATCCAATGGACAGGGTGATCATGTCATCTCAAACTAAGCAAGAGCAGTATGTATGGAGTTGTATACTTAATCAATATATCATACATCAATTCCTTACATGATAATGTGTCAAAAGTTCATATCTGCATATACAAGATGCATAAGAACAAATTTGTGAAAGGTTGTTAAGTGTAAGGAAATTGTCTATGTTGACCAAGAATTGAAACATGGACCGTGCATTTCAAGAATGATAGAGATTGAGTAACATGGAAGAGACTAAGTTGTAGACCTAGTTGAAAGGCATCAATATCAACCAAGAGAATTGGATTCCACTCATCTAAGTATGCAACATTAATGGAGACCCTAATTGATCAGGAAGAAATTATATAATGAATTTTGAAGACATTATTTCATACCTTGCATTCATATTTTTGAGAGCATAGAGTGATTCAACAATTTAAGCAACCAATAGAGATTTCAAGAGCGATTTGATCAAAAGTTTGAATGAGTAAAGATCATGAATGAGTGCCAAGTATCCAAAGAAGGAAGAAATTCAAACCCTATCTACTATCATGGAAGCTTCATCAACTACTAGAATAATTCAAGAAGTTAGTAAAAGTCAATTGGTAAAGAGTGATGTTTATCCTCCACCTAAGTTTCATGCTATTCCAGAGATTTCTAACTCTATGAATGCGCTATCTTTGATACCACCTAAGGTCATTATGATCCATGATGTCAAACCTTGTTATATGTGCATTTGGAGAAGTAGGAGATTATGAAATCAAAGAAGCTTATGAGAAGATGTGTAATGAAGGAATCTTGAAGGATGAATTTCAAATTATTGAAAGGAAAGGGTTAACTCATGCCCTAGAACTCCCAAAAAAATTCAAAGTTGAATGGATAAAAGTTTTTTTGAGAATAATTTATGACATGAAGTATTGGTTACAAGATGGACCAATTGAAATTATGAAGAAAATGATATAGAGAGTTATAGGTTATCCAACCCTAGACAAGAAGAAAACCATGCAATGTTTAAGCCATGAAGAAGTTGAGGCTAACATTGGAGCCAAGTGGAATGGACATCATCTATCCATTACAAACATTTCTAATCCAATAATATAATTTTAAGTGAGAACCATTACTCGCAAATTCTATCAAATGAGCAAGTTGAACAATGTACCTTGTATGGTTGTGGATCAAGTGTGGAAGATTGTGATGAAAGATCATGAGTATGATCCTGCCAAACTGCAAAAGTTACAACTTGTAGAGAATCTATCATCAATAAGAAAAGTGAAGAATTCAATGTGTAATTTGGGATCCCTAATTATTTGTATTTTCTTTTATATCCAGAATTGTTTTCCATGTATTGGAAATGTTGTATGAGAACAAGACGAACTTGTGACAAGATAAATCAATGAGTATATTACTCAATTGGGAGAAAATTTTGATAATGCAAAGGATTCTTATTTTGATGAATTTAAGAAAATAATAAAAAGGAGAATGAGAATTCCAAAAGAATTGGTCACAAAATATTACAATGAAAAGAAACACTAAAATTGACATAAGTTCTTGGTGAAGATGAAGAACAAGATAGTGGTGATGAGGAAGATGAAGTAGAAGAAGGTGACAAGTGTAAAACCCTAGTTGTTGTCATGCCACCAAGAAAGAAGACTCTAACTCAACAAAGAAGAAGCAAGCATTGACACCTCCACTACCAAATAAGCCAAGGACTAGGGAAACTGCTATTTCTAAGTAGAATACAAAGTAGAGAGTAGTAGAATCTACTGGGCCTAGTGCCCCCAAAACCAAAAGAAGAAGACTGGTTAGAGGACCACCTCAACGGAAACAAAAGTCTATTGATGAGGTATGTTCAAACATAAAGAGATCCCTAGGATTATCTAGTTTTAAATTTGTGAAATATGATACACTAGATAATGATTATAAGAATAGAATTAAGGAGGCTATGATAGAAATGATGTCAAATTTTGGGCTAGCTCCTAGTGAAATAGAGAGATAGATACCCAAAGATCTATATGATAAATTGAAAGGAAGATGGGAATAGGTAGAGAAGGTAGAGAAAATGATAAGGACTGATGTATTAGTTAGAGTTATTCCTGATCTATCCCAAGAGAAATAGGACACATTTTTGGAACAACATAGGAATAGATTTGTTCCGAAATATAGAACATTTTTTATATTGATAAATAAGGAGGAAATTGTATCACAGTTAAGTGAATTGTTGTGGAAGAGCATTTTTGAACTAACTACAAAGAAGGTAGAAACTTTAAACATTGATGATGAATACATTAGTTGAGAAAGCTTAGGTGTGTCAAGTCTACAAGGTAGCATGTCCCCTATACAAGTCGACACCACTGACATTTTAGAAGTTGAGCAGTCAAGTATCAGAAATGAAGAGGAAGATGGTGAAGACAAAGAAACAAATAAAAATGATAAGATTATTTCAGCACCTCATATTGAGGAAGACAAAGAATAAAACAAAGATGAATAGAGTGCAACTATTATTTTCTTAAGCATAGATGCACAAGCAATAATGAGTGGTGACACCCCTTTACCAACTCACATGGTAATGTTAAGCAAAAACACTCCTACATCTAGCAAAAAGAGGAAAACAATAAAAGATGTTTCACCAAATATTAAGGTTAGTCTCGATGAAATCATTGAGATGCCACAATTGGATCTGGAAAATCTCACCTCAAAGAAAACTATTTTGCTGTAAGAAGTTTTGGCAAAGAATAAGAGAAAAGAAGAGCTTAGGAGGGAGAACAAACATAAACAAGTATTATATGATGTAAAGCATTTTTTTATACTTTTGAGATTTAGGATTTTGAAGAAAATGCACCAATCATAAACTAGCTTGGAAATATAATTGATCAAGTGAATGCCAAAGATATGGAATCAAATGTGAAGTTAATGGATTGGTTAGCAAGAATATTTAAAACCAAGGTTGTGGAAAAAGTTTTCATAATTATTTTTGAGCATAAAGTGCAATTACAGGAGAAATCACATAGTATGATTGAGTTAATACATAAGGTACAACATTTGTAGACAATTTTGTCAGATGTAACAATATTTACACATTCCATTTAGGCACAAATAAATAAGACTCAAGCTAAGATAAAATCATCCAACGGTATTATTTTGGGGTTAGAGGATCAAGCATTGATCATTATGACAATCTACTAAATGTTCAAGGTACATTGATTGAACTTTAGGTAGTTGACAACAACATGAGATCCAAATTAATCTCTATTCAGGAAATGTTGATACCTCATTGGAGGTCATGCAGAGAGAACTTAAAACAGCCTAGGATCTTATCATAGAGGATCATTATCTTTCAATGGTTGACAGTTTAATTGATTTAGTTGCAAGATTACAGCTATAGAATAATATTTTAGAGGCAACATGAATCACATGGGATCATGCATTGTCCATGATTACCAAAGTTCACAAGGAATTCATTGAAACATATGAATTACTTCCACCCATTCAACCCCAGAAGTAGTGACATATAGTTTTCCAAAATAGGGGGGAAGAGACTATATAAAAGGAAAGAGACTATGTAGAAGGAAAGAGATGTGAAGATGGGAAAATAGAATTGAAGAGAGATAGAGTAATGTGATGTAAACAAGATGAAAGAAGAAGTAAAAATGTATAGTGTACAGATTTGAAAAAAGGTGACAAGGTTTTGTTATTCATTTTTTTATTGTTTTTACATTGTTCATAAGTTATATGACTTAGGGCGAGAGATCGTTATCAGATTGTATTGTAACAATGTAAATATGACAAAGTGTTTTTTCCAATTATGTCAAAGGGGGATATTTTTGGTATTTATAACTATTGTTGTCTACTAGTGTCAACCACTTAGTCATTTTCAAGGAAGAGTCAGATGGTCATCACTATGATCAAGCTACTCCATATAGGTTGAGTCATGTGCATAAAAAGGTATGTACCTAGCTCTATAAGAATCAAATTTTTGGGTCAAAAAGTATTTTTGTATATGAGGTGATCTCATCAATGACCAAGAAATTTTTTGAGAATACAAGTGTCAAGTTACTTAGTAGCACAATGAAGGCTAAGCAATAGCAATGCTGACCATCAAGAAACAATAAAGGTTGAGCTACACAAAATTTACATAAAAGTTAGGAATGGAACAAAGTTTTAGGAAAAATGATTACTAGGCTAACTTGGAAGGGATATTTGATTTTTGAAAAGGTTGTTATAAAAAAATGAATACTATCTTAGGTTGTTACAGAATAACACATTGTGGATTACACATCCCTATGTTGTGTGTTCACTGATTAGGATGAAGAGGCAAAACATAGAACTATCTAGAAAACTCTTCATGAAACTCTTTATATAGTGATGATCTTAACTTAGATTGTATGCCAATAGAGAAGGAGATGAAAAGATTTGATGTGCAAACATGAAGGTATTGATAGAAAAGGATTGAGATCATATTAGAAGTCATTGAAGGGTTATCTTATCATCTAAAAAACTGAGTGGCCTACTCATTATAGTGAAGTGAAAGGGAAAGACAAGTATATCAAATTAGAGGAGAGGATTAGTTAGCAGGGAGAAGACTCAAAATTAGCTTACAGAGCAAACCAAGAGTCAGGTATTGAATCAGTTTTAACAAACTTGAATTAGGGTAAATCTCTTAACAGAGTGGTCTTAACAAATATTTGCAAATCTCCTAACAAAGTCCTTGCTTTGGTGTAAGTATTAAATCCTCTAACAAGGTGAGACCTAGTAGTCTCTTAAGCCTTTGATAGGATAGACCCCTCACAGGGTAGATCATATCTTATGGTCGTAACCTTAACTGGTTAACTTTATTGCTACAATAGTGAAGATTTATCGATTTCATCCCCACCCTAGTTTTACCTTCACCTTGGAGGGTTTATGTGTGACAGATACTATGTTATGTGTTTTACTTTAATGCATGTGATTGATCAGACTCATATGTTTACACCAAATTTACATTACTAGTTTTACATGCACAAGTTATTGATAGATGTGGATTGGTGAGAAAAATAAAAGGTGTTCTAGATTCTGATTCACCCCCTCCTCTTAGTATCTAGTTTATCATGTTTAGTCCTCCATAAATCAACAAGACTAACACTGATGATGTTTATTTTTTTATGGTTTAAAGAATAATTTGTTGAGTATTGGACAGGTAGTGGATAAAAGGTTATCAATTGCAGTTTACAGAGAAGACTTGTCTTATCAAAGATAAGGATGGTAAGTTGATTAGAATAAATACAAGATTTAGAGGTAATGTATTTCAATTGAATCCTATTGAGATGACATGTTTGGTTACAAAAGTGGATAACAATTGGTTATGACATAGGAGGTTTTGTCATATAAACTTTGACAACATTGTAAAGGCAAGTAGTACATTTTTAGTTAGAGATTTACCTGGAATCATGAAGCTTGCTAATATTGTTTACAAAGAATGTATCATGGCTAAAAAAAAGAAGGTATCATTTCCTAGCAAGAGGTTCACTACCATAGAGAAGTTGGAGATAGTTCATACAAACTTGAGTGCCCCTACCAGAACAAGAGGTTTCTATGGAGAAATGTACTTTATGATTTTTTTTATTTCACTAGAATAATGTGGATAACATTTCTTAAGGAAAAATATGAAGCATTTGAGAAGTTCAAGATATTTAAGAATAGAGTTCAAAATTAATCTAGTGTAAAGATTAGATGTTTGAGATCAAATAGAGGTGGATAATTTATTTATAGAAAGTTTAACATATTATATGAAGAAAATGGAATTATGAGACATTTATCATCACCCAAGACCTCTAAGTAGAATATGATAGCAGAAAGGAGAAACAAATCAGTATTAGAGGTAGCAAGAGCAATGATGTTTGCAAATGATGTATCCAAGACATTTTGGAGAGAAGTAGTTAATAGAATAGTGTACACCATAAATAGAGAGCAGATCATAAAAGGTACAAACAAGACTCCTTATGAATTATGGTTTGGTAATACACCCTTAGGTAAACCCTAAAGATTTTGAATGAATGCTAAGAGTAGAGTAGAGAGAGCATTCATGGTGGCTGAGATGGCTATAACAATGTTATGCAATGCAAAATTAGTTTGATAAGAACAAAGTATAGAAGTGAAAGGATATAGAAGACATATCTAATCAGAGGGATCAAGGTTTAGTCAGTGAAGAGAACATCTAAAATCAAGTAGAGAGGCGCTAACCAAAGGATCATGGTGCTAAATCATTCTACCAGTTGATACAAAGAAAATCTCTTAACTAAGTAGTCCTAACAAGCTTTAAGTCTTGACATACTTCTATAAATCTCTTAACTGAATGCTTGCTTTATTGTAAGTTCAAATCCTCTAACAAGGTGAGATCTAACATTCTTTGTAAGCCCTAATAGGCAGACCTTTCACAAGGTAGATCATAGATTATCATCAAACATATTGTAGCCATAATAGGCCACACTTTACAATTATAGTAGTGAAGATTTGTAGTGTCATCCCCACCCCAGTTTTACCTTCTCATTGGAGAGTTGAGGGTTTCTAGGTAACCAATTTACTATGTTATGTGTTATTTACTATATGCTATAGATGTGATGCATGTTATATTATTTTATTTTACATGTTAAGTTATGATATGGATGTTGGTGATATATTTTAGAGGAAAAATTTTTAAATGTCGATTCACCCCCTCCCCCCACAAAATTTACTTTCCCATTGTTATTTCTAACAATTGGTATCAGAGCTTTGTTCTCTAGAAAGGAAAGTTTTATAGTTTTGGAGGTAAGATCTTAAACATGGAATTCTAAAAGTTGGAAAAGACTATTGAGAACTAGAAAATTGAAATATATCTTGCCCTACATCAACTCAAGGAGGCAAGAGATGAATTACACCATTCATTGTAGAGAAGAAAGGAACTTGCTATTTAGTAAAATGGAACTCAATATTAAGAAGAAGACACTACTAGATTGTTTGAGAATGGAAACTCAAATGAATTTGATGCAACAATTGCAAATCTTTTGGAAAAGAACAATGCCCTAACTGAAGAGGTCAGAAATTTGAAGATATAGTAAGAAGCCCAATCATTATTGCTATGTGAGGTGACTGAATAGAAAAAGAAATCTGAGGAAGAAAAAGTCATGATTGAAGATGACAAAAGGATACTAACTAAAAAACTTGAAAATAAGACATTAGATGTGAAAAATCTTGCCAACATGCAATTGGATACAATGAATCAATTGATTCTTGCAAACCATTAATTGAATGGGAAAGACATTAAGATCACAACCCTAGAGTTACAAAATGATCAACTAAGAAATGAACTAAGAGTAAAGAAGGAATTCATTGAAATATGTAAAGAAGGAATTCATTAAAAGATTCAAAAAACCAAGTGAAGGCATCAAACACTTTGAGAAATTGATGAAATCTCTAGACCTAACAATGATACTATTGGATTGGGATACACCAATAATGAGAAAGGAGAATCATCTAAAAGTGGTGAGAAAAGGAACAACAAAGGTAAGAACTAAAAACCTACTTGTCATAATTGTGGAAAATTGGTCATACAAAAAATGTTTGTAGGAGCAAAACTATCAACCAAAACCCCAAGTAAAATTACAAAGGACACTACTACAACTGCAACAAACAAGGACATCAAGCAAATGAATGCAAGATGAAGACTATAAGAACTTAGATATTTGAAGGATACTATTACAATTATCAAAAGTATGGACACAAATCATATGAATGCAAATCTAAGACCAAGTGGACATCAAACAAGAAGACAAAGGTATGACAAAATGGAAAATCCTATAATTGGGATTACAACATAAAGTATAGTTGTCACTATTGTCAAGAATATGGACATGTTCTTGAAAATTACATTAGAACACATTTCAAAGGTATCTACAATAGATGGTTGAGTGAGACCACATTCTTTAGTTGTCTCAAGACTGGCCATGTCAGTAGAAACTTTCTAACTGGGTCGCCAATGTTGAGTAATGAAAATAGTAAAGGCAAAGAGAAGGTCAATATTGAGAAGGTAAATGTGTAGATGAAAAAGACACGGAACAAGAAGGAAGAATGTAGTACATCAACCTCAAATGAGATCACTTTATTCAATGGATCAAGTGATCACATCACCCCTAGCTAGGCAAGAAAAAGTATGTGTGGAACTAATAATTGAAAAGTTATATTACACATCAGTTCCAAGAATCTAATATCTGAAAAGATCATATATGCACATTAATTAAGATGTGATGTAATGATTAGAAACTAGAGGAGATCTATAGTTTTGTTGTTTTCTATGTTGGTACCAGGCATAGAAGATATTACTATTGTTGCCAAGCATGAAGGAGTAGTGGTTACAATCAAGTTGTGGAGACATGGTAGTAAGTGTCAAGCTCACTATGTTGACCAAGCATGTTAAAATTCCTATTATAGTTGAGCTTACAGCTATGTAAGCACTAAGCATTTATTGCCAAATATGAAGGGTTATATAGTTAATTTTTGACTCATCTTCACTTACCAAATTTTTTAGAGTGCACAAAGAGCACAAAGGTGAATTGTAAAAGAAGATTCTAGTGTTTGAGAACCAAATTCAACTACTACTTGACATTGTTCTTCATATTTGAAAGGTATTTAACTATTGTTGAGTTATGCTATTTTATTTCTCACAAACCCTAGGTAATAAAAATGGTAGCTAGCTCTTTTGCAAATGTTAGAAAAAGAGAGGAAAGAGTTTTTCAATGTTCAATTGACAAGTAATGATGGTAGACGACTCCCTTTTTTTGATATTCCCAAAATTTCATACAAAGGAGATCCATTTGGTGTGTTATCTATGATACCACTAAAGGTTCTCATGATCCAAGATGTTAGATGTTGTTATATGACAAAGATTGGAGAATTAGGAGAGATGGAAATAAGGGATGCCTACAATAAGTTATGTGATAATGGAGTTTTGAGGGAAGAATATAAAATTGTTAAACAGAAAGGGTTAACATATGCCCTAGATTTTCCTCAAATGTTCAAGACTGAATGGATTAGAATAATTTTGAGCTAGATACATGACAATTATATTTGGTTGGAAGGTGGACCAATCAAGATCACTAAGAGGATTATAAACCAAGTATTGGGGTACCCTACCCTTGGCCAACCTAAAAGTATGAGAAGTGATGCAAAGGAAACTATTGAAAAGAATATAGGTGCAATATGGAATAAGAAAGGGATGTCTATTGATACTATATTAGATCCCCTAGTTACCCTTGTAGTGAGAGTAATAGCTCACAAACTCTTCTAGTCTAGCTGACTAAATAATGTTTCATGTGTGACTATTGATTTGGGTTACAAGATAGTAAAGAGAGACCACTCCTATGACCTTGTCAAGTTACAACTACAGCAACTATCATAAAACTTGGAGGCCATCAGGAAAGCTGAAAGTACATCATGCAAGTTTGGTTCTTTACTTGTTTGCATATTCTTTTATGTGCAAAATACCTTCCCCACCTTTGGTCAAGTTGCTTGGAAGACCAACAGATCAATTTAACAATAGATTTTAGAATTTATTGAACAACTTGGAGATAACTTTGAGTCAATGATGACTAGTTATTTTGAGGATTTTAAGAAATCAATGAAGTAGATATTGAGGATTCTTTTATCCTTGGTGGAAAATCATTATGATGATGTTTATTTCCTAGTGGATGTAGACCACATATATATGCAAGTAGTTATACCTAGGGTCAGATGGATGAAACCCTTTCCATATGAGATCAATGTAGGTGAAGCCTCTACAATAATTACAACTTTATTAGTAAAAGATATTGACAAGAGTGCAACCTCATTTGGAAACTATGAAGAAGCTAAATCTAGGATCACAATTGAGTTGAAGATAGCTACAATTATTAGAAAGAAGAAAAAAATGGTTAAGAAGCTAAGAGAGATATTTGGTGAAGGAGGTGAAGAGGAAGAAAAAGAAGAAGATGAGTAAGAACAAGGCCAAGACCCACTTGTATTGATACAAGGCTTAGATGAAGATCAAGGTGATGATGTAGAAGGTGTTGAGGGAGAAGAACTTGAGGAAGCACCTAAGGAAAAGACAAAGAAGAGGAAAGCTAAGGAGAAGATAATGGAGAAAATATAGAAGCCTATGAAGAAGCTACAATAGAAGCCAATTATACCTATGACTATGTCAAGCACAAGGGTAGCCACTATTAAGGCTATAGAAGTGACAAAGCCAAAAGAAAAGAGAGTAGATGACATAGCAAAGTTGAGTGAGCCTGCTAAGAAGACTTACAAAAGATTGAGGAAGAAGAGAAAACCTCAGAAGGATTCAAATTAGGAGAAGACCAAGATGACTTGAGTCAATACAAGGTGCTAAGCCATAATCCCTCTTTTGATATTGATAATTTGTGTGAAAATATAACTAGAAATATAGATTAATCTGGTTTTGCACATGTAGATTTTGATAAGTTAGGAAAATTTGATAAGAATAAAGTAGAGGATGCCATATATGACATGATGGCTACATTCAAGACAACTCCTCTTGAAATTTCCAACTCTTTACCCAAGAGTCTATATAATAAAGTTGAGTAGAAATGGCAAAATAGCTTGCAAACTAAGAGAGAAATCAAGGAAACAACATTAGCCCAAGTTATGCCAGAATTAGATAAAAGGAAGATTGATAAATATATGGATAAGCACAAAATTAAAAATTCCCCCAAATATATAGCTTTCCATATTTTGAAGAAGAATAGTAAAGATGTGGTTAACAAAAGCACAACAAATTGGAAATCAATCTATGGATTATTCACTCCAACAATCACAAAGAAAGGTGAGCAAGAAATGTAAGAACCTAAGAAGAAATAGAAGGAGACAAAGAAAAGGATAAAATCCAAGTCAAGGAAGCTAATGTGGTAGGCATTAAGGAAACAACAAAAGAGGCCACAGTTGAAGATGAGCAGCAGGATATACAAGTGTAGAGTGCTAGTCCTCTACACACAGATAAAGAGAGTCAATAAGACTCAATTGTTATTATCAAGGATGTTCTTAATAATTCAGCATAGAATGTAAACCCTTTGGCTGAGGATGAACTAAAGAAAATCATAAAGGACTCCACCAATATAGTAATGCTATGCACAAATCCTATATTGGTGAGAGTTGATGAATTTTAGAAGGCAAAACTTGTATTTACAGGGGAGAAACCAAAAGATACATCAAATGTGCCCCCACCATCTATAGAGGTAAATGTAAAGGAGTCACAAGATATTTCACAAGATCAAATTATAAACCAAGAATAACAAGAGGTCACACAACTGACACCATCTAAAATTCCCACAGTTGTAATTCAAATGAAGAGGAAGAAGCACAACATGTAGACACATTAGTGCCAAGCTTACAAAGTTTAGGTTTATCAGCAGTGGTAACTATTGAGTAGGATGGAACTGAAGTTCACACAGGATAGGAAGAAAATATTGTACCTATACCACCACAATAGGGTGAAGTACATAAGGAAGATGTCAGAACTAAAGAGTTGGATTTGACTACTAAGCCTGAGGAATAGATTGCTATACAAACACTAGTCACAATGCCAGTTTCTACATCTCCTCTTAGTAGTCACACCCTTCAAAGGCCGAGTACATAGGAAACACCATTACAAATATCAAGGTTGAGTTCCAGCACACCCAAGAGTGTTGAAGTTACATCATTTGAGGATGTAAGCCTAGATGAAGTGATTGAACTCCCAAAGTTTGATTTGAACTCAATCTCTATTGAAGAAATGAGTATACTACTGGAAGCTCTTCAAAGGAAGAAGAGGCAAGAAATATTGAGGGAATATAAGAAGAAGCAAGTCTTAAATGTCATTAAAGACATATTCTTTGATGCTTTCAACCTCCCAGAACTAAATGAAAATAAGCCTATCATAGAGCAACTTCTCACTATTGTGGACAAGATAAAGGATGAAGACCTAGATTCTAATGTAAAATTATTAGAATGGTCAGAAAGAAAGTTTCATACCAAGGTACTGGAAAAGATATCTAGTGATATTGCACTTAGATAGGTTGACCTAGCAACCAAGATGGAAAGTGTGAAGATAGTGTTAGAGAATATCTTCTCTGTATACACTAAGTTATGCAGTGTTGAATTATTCACACAAGAGACCAACATGGCTATTGACCAATAGGCAATACTATTAAGCTATCTCCTAGTCAAAGTCAAATACATTTCTAGAGGTCACTTACTACTCAAAGTAGGCTTGCCATGTTGCAAGCACAAGATGCTAATATCAGATCTACTCTAATCAACATACATTCAATGCTAACTCCTCATATGGAAGTGTTGCATAAGGAACTAGCCTATGCAAAAACTTTGATGAAGAAAATTTTTATTTTTCAACACATGATGGTTTATTTGACCTTACTACCTATCTCAACATTCAATTTCAATCTCTAGAGGTAGCATGCAATAACTGGGATGCATCTTTGAAGATATTCATGGAGCTTCACGAGCCATTTTTGGATGAACATACTGTAAGTGTACAACCCAAATGACATAAGTGTCAAAAGGGGGATTATGAAATTTTGAAAGAAAATGTTTGTCAAGGAAGATATCTACTCAAAAGAAACTTATTAGAGAAAAAAAAATAGAAATGATGTCATGTCCCCTTTTCAAATAATTAAAAATAATAATCTTTGCTAAGGCAGGCAGGCCCAAAAAGGTGAAGTTTTAGCAAAAGGGGATAATCTTTGGAAGCGAATGAACTAATAAATGAAAATTATTATTAACATATGTTTTATTAACCCCTCTTGGATGTGAGTTAGGGTTATGCCCTCTTTTAAGGGGTTTGGAGGCATTTTGGGCTCATTCCAGAACTTGATTTTTGCTCATTTCTTTGTTATTCTTCAGAGGCTGCCAAACTTGTGGAGAAGGAGACCCAAGAATGGGAGTTTGAAAGTTTCTAGGAAGTCTAAGTATGGGAGTTTGAAGCCATTCCATGTGCATGCTCATGCAGAGTTTGCCTTTGTGCTAAACAGTGCAGATTTGTGGTTTTTCGGGTGTGTTTTTGTAAGAGTTTGGTGTTTCCGGTTGAGTATTTCATATCAATTTGGGTTGCTGCTGTATTTTAGACTTTTACATGTTAAAATAGAGCTGAATATATGTATTTGGTCATGATTATACTTCTGTGACAGATTATTAGTGTTTTTGTGGTGTTTCCGGGCTATTCTATGTTGTTTTTAGGAGCCCGATGAGCATTGTTTTTATCCTCCGTTTGGAAGTTGTTGCGTAAATGTTATACAGATCTGAAAAGTTCATTTTTTAGGCTTTTATGCTGCTGAAATTTCTATAAAAATTTCCACTTTCAGATTTACTAATAATATGTGAAGCTGTGAAGTTTTTGGCACTATTTCCGGCATACTTGATTTGGGATTTATTGAGAAATTGGTGGATCTTTGAAATATTGGTTGTTTGATTTTAAAGATCTGATTAGAGGCTTGAAAATTCATATAAAATCAGTAAAGGGACATTTCAGTGGTATCAGAGCTATGATCTTGCCAGCCTGAGGGTTTATAGAAGTTTTCATGTTAGTTTTGACAACTACCCAAAACTTGCATGTCATAATTTATGGTTGCATGTTGCTTCTAATCAGTTGCATGTCAAAATTTATGGTTGCATGCTACTTCTAATCATTTGCATGTTAGTTCTTGGTGAATTTAGTGGTTGCATGTTGCTTCCAATCAGCTGCATGTCAAAATCTATGGTTGCATGCTACTTCTAATCATTTGCATGTTAGGTTCTTGGTGTTTGAAAAAGTTATAACCTATTGGGGTTACACTTTAATTTATCCAGAATGGACAGGTATAGTACAGAGTCTCAAAGGACATGATCTTGGACAATTGATATCCAGAGTCAAAACAATAGAAAGGATGGTTATTTAGACATTCGAGATAAACTTAGGAAAATAAGCCATGACATGTCTGAATAGTTGGTTGAGCACCACCGTATGATGAATGACATGTTTTCTGACCTAGCTAAGGTGGATAAGTTGATTGGATTTCTATTTGGCAGATTTTCTCACAGGGCAGATGATACAATTACCAAGAACTTGCATGAGGAGTTTGAGAAACTAGCTTATAGCCAGGCAGAGGTCTCAGATTCTACTCTGCTACAGGAGGTAGTGGGTTTAGATGATGATTATGAGGATGTTGTTGTGCATGATGGTGAGATACCTAGTAAAGATGAGTAGACATTGAGCACTCATGACTTTGCTGAGAAAGAGTACCAGGCACAGTTAGATGCTTCATTACATGGGGTTGAGGCAGGTAGTACTTCACATGATTTGTCCAGCCAGCTGAAGGTGAACAAAGATAGTATTGTGACTTCACTATCACATCATGATAGGATGTGGGATATGATAGAGGATCACATTCAAATGATTCAGTTACAGGGTAGAAATAAGGGAGTTCAGGGAAATTCTTCTTGTGTTGACTTACAAGCGATTAGGGAAGGAATGGGAATGATGAAGTTGAGTTATTTACATTTTCTATCAGATCGTGACCATCTTCTTAGCCTTCTTGGAGACTATTCAAATGCCTTGAGGAGGAAGGAGGAGGAATTTGACAGGCTTTCTCACAAGCTTGAGGACACTCGAGCTTCTTTGGTGAATACTCCATTGGCATTACAAGATTGGGAGAGACATGGGGATAAGCATGGCATGGAATTGAGTTTAGTTTCATCTTGCACTCCTAATACTCAACTTTCTACGAATGGTAGATCATATGTGGTCATTGATAATGTTGCGAGTTCATCTTGCATTCACATCCAGGATATTGGGACAATGTCAGATAAGTATGTGGAATTAGTTGGTATTGGTCATATTACTTAGGTGAGGAGTTTTCTTGACTTACCAACTAATTATAGTTTATGGATATGGACTCGAGATTATTATATTGGCATTTGGGATTCAGTTGACTGGAAATCTTTAACACTTTTTGGTAGCAGTGATTGTTTGGGTGCTATCATGGATTTGATTAACAGATTGCACGGTGTTGTCTTTTCTTGTGCCAGGAGCTTATCTGATGTTGGTATTAGTTTTTATACACCGGTGTTGGGCTTTGTTCATATATCCAGTTGACCATTTTTGCTGGAATGTGTTGATGATCTTTCATATTTGGCAGTGTGTATAGATGAGTCTCAGGATCATATTGGCATTGATGACATCCAAGAGGATGCAGTGGGTAGTTTTGAAGACTTAGTTTCCTTGGTGGTTTCTTTTGGTACAGAAGAGTTGGATAGCAGTGCTACAATTTTTGATACTTCGTATGTTGATATGAGCTTTGGAGTTGATTCACATGATATGGATGGTAATACTCTAGAGACCAGTAAGCTTGAGGATACTCCTTTACATAGTGTGTCAGAGGAGGTTTGTAAGATACAGTCTAGCTAGTGACATCATGTGTCTAGTCAGTTGAGAGTTAGTGAGCAAGACATTGGTATTGCTTGGCAACATTTCAATGCTGTTTGTCAATTGTTAGCAGTTTATGGATGGGGTTCTCCTACTAGTGATGAGCAGGGAGGCAGTTATCTTTCCTTGACAGAGTTCCACTCTTTATGGGAGGTTATCCGAATTTTGAGACAGGATTATATGCAGTTGGTAGCCGATAGAGATTATCTTATGGAGTGGGGCAGTACAACATACGATGCATTGTTGGCCAAGGAAGATGAGGTGAGTGAGCTTACTTAGCAGCTTGAGGTGACTTCGAAGATTCTTGAGAGTACACAGTTGGCTTTCAAGGAGTCACAATTTCATTTGGCTAAGGTGACCATGGAATTAGAGCAACTACAGTCTTTACCAGATTCTGTATAGTCACAAGTTGTGGTGTCTAGTGATCTGAGGATGTCCATGGTCAAGATTGTCAAAGACAATGGAGATGGGGATGCATTCATCCTTGATACTAACATTGGCATATCGGGTTCATCCCCACTAGAGTCAGGTTTAGTTGAGTTGGGTGCTGCAGTAGATTTTTGTGGTATGCCTGACATGGTGGTGACCTCTAGTACTAATGGCACGAAGACTAGAGATGTTGTATCAAAGACCATGTGTGATGTTGGTGAGCTGACAGTTGGCATGGTTCCTACTAGTAATACTAATCCCTTGGCAATGTCTTCAGAGGTAGTAGTCAGTTCCAACTTGGTTAGTGATCGATTCCAATTAGTTACATCTGAATTGCAGTCTAAGCCACTGACTGAGATTGGTGCATTCTATCGACATTACATTGTGAGGTATGCTCATCAATTTACCTTTGATGACCATGTTGATGAGATGATGATATAGAGATGTACTTTGGTTCTTAGTGCTTGTCATCAATTATGGGACGGTTTGACGACTTGGGATGAGAGTTGTGATGGGCATGACATGGCGATAGGTTCTGCAGTTGACAGCTTGATAATACATGACTTAGAGCAGGAATTTGGGAGTGATGCTTTAGTAGTTGTTGTTACTGATTCTACTCCTTTGGCTATGAAATCTCCTGACTTAGCTGGTAGTCAGTCACAGTGGGCTATATCACTTGTTCATGGCAAATTTGGTTTGGGTTCCATTTCTTATTCTTTATCTTGTAATGTCTTTTCACCATCAGCAGTGCATGGGAGTTATGGTTATGAGATAGTGGCCAATGATTTGTAGAGTTGTGTTGACTGTAGGAGTTGTATAGTGATTTGTAGAGTTGTGTTGACTGTAGGAGTTGTATAGTGTGTGGATTCTCCATACTTGATACAGTTTCATTCGAGAGCATTCACCATTGTTGCAGAGTTGGATTGTACATTCTGTATAGGCCAGTGGGATGCATTGATGGTATTTACTGTGTTGGCAGTTTGATTTGTCCACTTTACTTGGGTTTTGATGTTCTAAGAGTTTGTGTCTCATGGGTTTCTAATTGTGGCAGTCATGATTTTGGAGTTTGGTTGAGCTTTAATTGTCAGTTTGATTATGGATTCCTCTTGGTCATATTGCAGAGGATATTGCAGGAGCCTGTGTTAATTGGCAGTAGTATAGTTCATGACTACATTTGGGATCTAGGTGGATTGATTGGTTTATTGTTCAACCATTTCTTGAGGACAAGAAATATTTGGGACGGGAGGACTTTTCATGTCCCCTTTTCAAATAATTAAAAATAATAATCTTTGCTAAGGTAGGCAGGCCCAAAAAGGTGAAGTTTTAGCAAAAGGGGATAATCTTTGGAATTGAATGGACTAATAAATGAAAATTATTATTAACATATGTTTTATTAACCCCTCTTGGATGTGAGTTAGGGTTATGCTCTCTTTTAAAGGGTTTGGAGGCATTTTGGGCTCATTCCAGAACTTGATTTTTGCTCATTTCTTTGTTATTCTTCAGAGGCTGCCAAACTTGTGGAGAAGGAGACCCAAGAATGGGAGTTTGTAAGTTTCTAGGAAGGCTAAGGATAGGATTTTGAAGCCATTCCATGTGCATTCTCATGCAGAGTTTGCCTTTGTGCTGAACAGTGCAGATTTGTGGTTTTTCGGGTGTGTTTTTGTAAGAGTTTGGTGTTTCTAGTTGAGTATTTCATATCAGTTTGGGTTGCTGCTGTATTTCAGACTTTTACATGTTAAAATAGAGCTGAATATATGTATTTGATCATGATTATACTTTTGTGACAGATTATTAGTGTTTTTGTGGTGTTTTTGGGCTATTCTATGTTGTTTTTGGGAGCCCGATGAGCATTGTTTTTATCCTCCGTTTGGAAGTTGTTGTGTAAATATTATAAAAATCTGAAAATGTCATTTTTAGGCTGTTATGCTGCTGAAATTTCTATAAAAATGTCCACTTTCAAATTTACTAATAATATGTGAAGCTGTGAAGTTTTTGGCACTATTTTCGGCATACTCGATTTGGGGTTTATTGAGAAATTGGTGGATCTTTGAAATATTGGTTGTTTGATTTTAAAGATCTGATTAGAGGCTTGAAATTTCATATAAAATCAGTAAAGGGACATTTCAAATGAAGCATTTACTTGGGGGGAATAATAAAGTAGGAGAGACACACTAGTTTTGCAAATTTTAAAATTTTGAAGTTTTGCATATGAGCTAAGTAACGAAGTATATTGTTTAACTTATGCATAATATATTGATGTATATGCCATGAAAATTTTTTTTTTCCACTCATGTCAAAGGGGGAGATTGTTAATATCATATTGGTTTTGACAAGGTAGTTAAAAAATACTTAGTCATAATCCAGTAGAATTATAGTGTTGACCAAGCACATAGTATATGTCGAGTGATCAGAGCGAGCTAAGAAATTAGTGCGATCCGAGTGATCAAAGCATGTCGAGCATAAGTTGTCAGCTAATACATGCCAAGCAATATGGATAGTTAGTGTCAAGTTACTCAAGTGTTGAGCATACTATACATGTCAAGTGATTCAAGTGTCCAGTAAACAGATAGTGTTGAGCTATTTGAAAGCCGAGCTACAACATTAGGAGCATAGTGAAGGTTGAGCATTAGAGTCTTTAGATGTTGAGTGAAAAGTTTTTGACATAGTTGTTTGTAATGGCACAAACTTCTATTTGAACCATTTTTGGGCTGGCATTATCATAATTTATGATTATGAGATATAAGTATGGAGGTATATTGTGAATTCCTATGTAGATTATGTAATCAATTAGAAAAAGGGAAGCTTAAGGCGGAAATATGGATTAAAAAAAGTTGTTGATTCTTACCTAATCCATCCCCGCCAATGTTTATTTAACAAGGTAAACCCTAAAGAGTTTGAATGCATGCAAGAGATGAATGCTAAGAGTAGAGAGAGCATTCATGTTGGCTGAGATGGCTATAACAATGCTAAGCAATGTAGAATCAATTTGAGAAGAAGACATGTCTAATCAGAGGGATCAAGGTTTAGTTAGTGAAGAGAAGATCTAAAATCAAGTAGAGAGGTGCTAACCAAAGGATCATGGTGCTAAATCATTCTAACAAGTGATACAAAGAAACTCTCTTAACCAAGTAGTCCTAACATGCTTTAAGTCTTGACAAAATTTTATAAATCTCTTAACCAAGTGCTTGCTTTATTTAAGTTTAAATCCTCTAACAAGGTGACCTAACAATCTTTTTAAGCCTTTAATAGGGTAGACCTTTCACAAGGTAGATCGTAGATGATGATCAAACACATTGTAGCCATAATAGGCCATGCTTTACAATTGTAGTAGTGAAGATTTGTGGATGTCATCCCCACCCTCATTTTACCTTATCATTCGAGGTTTTCTAGGTAACCAATTTACTATGTTATGTGTTATTTACTTTATGCTATGGATGTGATGCATGTTATGTTATTTCAGTTTACATGTTAAGTTATGAGATAGATGTTGGTGATATGTTTTAGAGGAAAAAGTTTTAAGTGTTGATTCACTCCCCCCCCCCCCTCCCCTCAGAACTTACTTTCCCATTGTTATTTCTAATGAAAGGTTATCCACAAAAAGAAGGTATAGATTATGAAGAAACATATGCCCCTATAGCTAGAATGGAAGTAGTAAGAATGTTTTTAGCTTATGCAACAAATAAGAAGTTCAAAGTGTATCAGATGGATGTCAAATCAGCCTTTCTAAATGGAGAACTTGAAGAAGAGTTTACATTGAGCATCTTGAATGATTTCCTTTGATAGAAGACTAGGATATGAAATGCAGATTGAAGAAAGCACTTTATGGTCTAACACAAGCACCTAAAAGATGGTATGCAAGTTTGGTTAAATATTTGGCAAAACTTAGATTTGTTAAATGTACAATAGATAGTAATCTATATTTGGAAGAAATTGAGAATGATTGGCTAGTAATTGTGATATTTGTTGATGATATAATATTTGGAGGTAATGATGAAGCAAGTGATAAGTTTTTTGAAGAGATGAAGAATGAATTTGAGATGGGTATATGATTGGTGAGATGAAGTTTTGTATAGGTTTATAGATTGTACAAAGCAATGATGGTATTTTCTTTTTACAAGCTAAGGATTTGAAAGACTTGTTGAAAATATTTGCATTGGAAAAGTATAAGTCTTTTGGTACACCTATGATAATTGGTCACAAGTTATCTAGCAAAGATGAGACACATACAGTTGAGTAGAAGAAGTATAGATAAATTATTGGAGGTTCACAATATCTAACTCACACCAAACTAGATATAGCAAATGTAGTTGGGATAGTAGGAATATTTCAAGGTCACCCTCAAGAATCTAATTATGTAGCAATAAAAAGGATGTTTATATGTTTGAAGGGTACACTTGATTATGGATTTTGGTATGATAGATCAAGTGATTTCACTTTATGTGTTTATACTGATGCAAACTAGATAGGCAGTATGGATGACAAAAAAAGCACCAGTGGTGGAGCATTTTTCCTTGGAGGAAGGTTAGTTTCTTGGCTAAGCAAGAAACAAGATTGTATTTCACAGAGTATAGTTAAACCAGAGTATGTAATAATAGCAAAAAATTGTAATTAGATCATGTGGATAAAGCAAATGTTGAAGGACATTGGGTTAGAATTCTTAGAGTCTATTTTCATATAATGCGACAACATAAGTATAGTGAGCATGTATAAGAATTATGTATTGCATTCTAAGACTAAGCATATATCTATTAAGTATCATGTTTTAAGAGAGAAAGTTGTAGAGAAGAAATCAGATCAAAGTATGTCAGTACAAAATATCAGATTGCATATATCTTTACAAAGCCTCTTCCTAAATATTCATTTGAGTACTTGACAGATATGCTTGGTGTTATGCCCTTTCCTACTTCTGAGTAGATGATATAGAGATTGCATTAGCCCAGTGGTATAGAAAACTATTGTTTGACTAGACTAAATGTTGATGCTTCTTGTATAAGGGAGTATTTGAGATGAGAAGATTCATCAAGGACTCATGGTAGCTGGTTTAGTATAGTGTCTTTGGACATTCAAGATGATTGAAAACTTGGAATAGATGATTGACATAATGAAGCTTTTTTAATTGATGTCAATGGGGGAGAGTATGCATGAAAAACATCTCCTATGTGTAAATGGGGGAGAGTATGAAGAGGAAGTATAATGAATGGGGGAGAAGATCCTCTAATGGAGGAAATATTGAGATATCATATGTATAAGGTTTCAATTGGGAGATACATTGAATGGGGGTGAAGTTGTGATTTGTTTAGTTTGTGAATAATTTATGCCAATCTAAACAAAGAGATGCAGAATAGAGCAATGTTCTAGAGGATTTCAGATTTGATTGATGAAGAGGATTTGACAAGAAGAGAATAGCAATAGCAACAACAAAGTGTTGTTTTGGTATTCATGGAACTTAGATATTTTTCATTTATGTTGTCATCAATGCCAAAGGGGGAGATTGTTAGCATGAAAGCTAATGGTATTCATTTGGGGGTGTATCCTAAGCATTACCAAAGTATGTGGAGATTGCTAACATGATTGACATATTGTATTCATGACTCTGTTTGTCATTGATGTCAACATAGTAGTATTTTGTGAAGACTGGTAGAGTTGTAGACAAAGAACAAGATCATACAAACAACAAATTGATGATCAAGCCAAGCACGATTAATGCAATTTTCTACACTATGTCCTAATGGCTAGGTTAAGTGGGCATAAAGTAAGTCAAGACATGTAGAAGATATGCTTGATTTACTAAGAACAGTATATAGAGAGTATCTGAGAAGCAATTTATGGTGAATGGATTGTAACTTCTAACAGATATAGAATCATGATATGAAAAGTTAGGTAATGACAAAAGATAGTTTGATGATGATCTTAGTGAGTGTGCAAGGTATGGATTCACACATGTAAGAAGTTGTAAAGACTATGAGCCAAAAGCATTGTGTAATTACAAATAATTAATTATCTTAATGTTATCCTATTATAATTAATTGGGAAAGCCTCAAGGCCAACTTAAGAAAAAAATTTGAGGACATGGTATAAAGGAAGGATATTTTCTTTGTTTGAAAGAGTATCAAGTGTGGATTGTGCAAATAAGAGCAGAGTATTTGGTAAATGTGAGTAAGCTATCCAAGGGATTATTGGATGTAAAGTTTGCAATCTAGTATCAAGATCAGAAGGAGCAGAATTCTAGTTGACTGAACAAAGGAAGAGAAAGTACAAGTACAATTCATTTCTATTATTCTACAAGGAATAATACAAAGATCAGTTGGATAGTGATTTCACTGATCTTTCCCCTGAAGCTGTTTGGACAATGTGTCCATCTGCCTTCTACAACTCCTAATAGGGTTGGAATCTCCCAATTGGGATTCAAAGTCTCCTAACAGGGACTGCTATGTATTGAATTCTTTTATTGACTCATAATAAGGTTCATCCTCTAACAAGGAGTATTTATATCATTACATCATTTTGTGGGTACCATCCCCACTGGGGTTTTCCTTCTGATCAAGGGTTTCCCTAGTTAATATATCTAGTGTTATTGTGTATGAATATCTTATTATGGTTACTGATTATATTTCGCATATGGTTAGGAATTAATAAGGTTGATAATTTTTATAATAGTTTGATAATTGATTCACCTCCCCCCCCCTCTTAGTTATATTAGTGGACTTTACTTTCTAACAACTATATCAAGTTCCTCAAGATTCCTTTGCAATTACTTCATATCCATAGTGATCTTACTCAAGCTATTAGGAGTCCTCTAAGAAACTATGCTCTGTACCAATTGTTAGAAATAGGAGATATTGAGAAGGGTGTGAATCAGTGTTCCACAAACATTTTCCCAATTATGGATATTATTAACAAAATTTAAACTTACATAGATGATCAAATTAAAAAGTAAACATAATCATATCATAATGCATCTCATAACACCATTATTTGTCAACTAGGGAAACCTTGTCCAAGGAAAAACTCCAATGGGGATGGTATTACATCCATATAGTGTATATGTCATTTTTAGAGGACTTAAGCTTTGTTAGAAGACTCAACCCTATTAGAAGTTGGTATTAAAATACAAAAGAATGCAAGATGAGCCCACTAATCAAATATTCATATACAACTTTATAATGCTATCAATAGAGATGGATACAAAAACCCTATATAGTGTTGATATCTTCAATATCTATTTTTCCCTTGTAATTTCTTCTTCAAAATTGATCATACAATTGTTTGTCTCTATGCTATTATCAATTTCACATCTATATGAATCTCATAAGGTGTGCATACAAATATTATATCATTATAATACAATGTCATACTTCATTAAACAAAATATTTTGCCTTTAGACTAAAACTTTTCATCCTGACAGCCTTCATGCTCGATACTTTGCTAAATATTTTAAATAATCTTTTTCCATTTGTATGTTAACACCTAGTATGTTTTCCCAACATTTTTAAGTAATTATGTAATGCCCCACTTGGGAACCCAAAAGGAATAAATCTAATATGTTACAAAGTTTACGAAACTATTTTTTAAGTTTAAACAACATCAAAGTAACAATGCGGAAGCAATATACACATACACACCATTTACATAAATGTAATTACAATATATATTTCATTTTTAAAGGGTTCCTTTGAATTGAGTCACATTTAAGAAAGTTTTATTAATAAGTTTAAGTCTTAATTACAATGTCGATAATAATAAAATGAATAAACACATACATAATCTCATATACACATACATAAAACAATTGATATGATAGAGCACATTAAGATAGCATCATCCACTACTCATGATGCAGGGAATGGAATAATAAATGAAATTGTACATAAATATAGAATACACTAGCATGTAGGATCTCAAAACACATGATACATAGATACATCAAATGAATAGAAGTCTCCAAGATAAGATTAAGAATGATAATGGTACAATTGTATCAATGAGCATCCAACATATATCAATCTAAAGGGGGCTCAAATGGTAAGAAGACATTACCTCCTAACCGCCTAGTCAACTAATCAGACTCCCACTCCCACTATATAGGAGAGATAATGTATGATCCACACATAGATAATCAAATCATAAAATAATCCTAGGTAAGGAATCCTAATAGCCAAATCTTCTGATAAAAAAATAAATAACCAAAGCCAAAAAGACACTCACCCAAACCAACATCACATACCAAAATCAATAACAAATATCAAATACAAATAAAATATCAAAACTGAAAAGATACAACCACCTCCAAATCAATTTCAAGTGTCACAAGCACTTTAACCAACATATAACAACTGCCATCAATAAAACTAAGCCACCAATCACTAACTCCAACAATAAAAGCACCACCAATGAATAACTGAAATTCATCAATAAAAGTCAACTATCAACAATAATTGATATCCAATCAATAAATAATAACTCACAATAAATACACCATCACAAGTACCATCCAACAAGTACACCACCAGAGTAATATCAAACAAGTACACCACTAGAGTAATATTGAACAAGTACACCATCAGAGGCAAATATAAAGAAAACATGAAGGAGACTCAGGCTACATATGATAGAGTGTTACCACATGAGCCAACTCTATGGTTATCTTGGCAGTCTCTCAAGATCCTAGCCCCCTAGTGACTCTATGTGGAACCGGAATACCCTTTCATGAAGATGAGGAAACTAGTCATACCTCTCAAGGTATCATCTCATTCTCATTGTTAACATGTATAAGCACTCAAGGCATGGATGAGGAAAAATATCTAAATTATCTTTTTAATTTATCTCAAGGCATGGGGGAGGAAAGTATATTAATTACTATGTTATAACTTGTTACATAGCTTATAATGAGTTATCCTAGCAACCACTTTGGGCCCTGATGTAAGAAAACTTGCAACAAATAATATAACCATTTCCACATGACCCATAATAGATCTCCAATAACCAACCTATGAAATTTATATATATTTATTTTTCTTTTATCCTGTCATGCATTCCCATGGATTCAATCTAGGGTTACAACAACAAAACCATAGCTTTGATACCACATGTAAGGAAACTTGCAATAAATAATACAACCATTTTTACGTAATCCATAATAGATCTAAAATAAATATCCAATTGAAATCCACATGCAAAAGAATATACAACATACCCACAAAAATGTGACCTAAGATATACCCTAAGAAATGCTCATTGAGGAAAAAAAAAACTCAGCCTCCAAAGCATCCATCACCATGTATTATTTATAAAAAAACCATTGCAATACAACCATGGAAGCCTTCAAAGCCATAGCCACCAAAAACCAAGAAATCTATGTGAACAAGCATGAATCCACATATCCCATGTCATGCTTCTAACCTTCACAAATGCTCCCTTGGCTAACCTGTCAAGCCTTGTCTTGCTTGACTCTTGTGGTCTACCCTATTGAATACAATTGAGTAATTTTGTATTGTATTTGATGTTACCCAAAATGTCATATCATTACCAGTTAGTGTATGCCAAGCTCACTTGGGCATTGATGATAGTTTTCTATGGCTACCGAGCAATCCAAAGTTTCCCTAGTTCAGAAGATAGTGTCTACCAAGTTCACTAAATCATCAAGGAAAGTCCACAGAAGATGAGTGTTAACCAAGCTCACTATGTTAATAAAGGAAATATTGGATGGAACCAATGCTAACTGAGATCACTCAGTTACTAAAAGAACTTTGCTAGTATGCAGTATTTACCAAGTTTCAGTTGGTTAACACAAGAAAATTATTTCTGAGTTAGTGTCTACTGAGCAAGGTCAGTTAAAGAAGGATTTTGTTATTTTGACATATTAAGTTCAATTGATTTATCTGATGGTTCTAGCTGACTGAGAAGATGGATATTAATAATTCTAAGTTGTATTTGAGTTGACTTAACAATATGAAAGATATAAATAAAAGGTCAAATTGATAGTTAGAATGTGTGTGTGAATGTGAATGCATGGAAGATTTTGAAGATCTAATGATGCAAAGAGGAAGAAAATTAGAAGGATAAGCAAAATATCCTTGTAAAGCTAAAAGGATACATTTTATTAGGAAGTATCAAGTACAAGCCAAAATTGAGATATATAATTAGCAATTCAATTGCATCCAAATCAGGTCAATAAATTGTTACTCTCTAGGCATTGTAGCAATGATCTAAATCTCTTAACAAAGTTGGATTAACAACTATTTGTAAATCCTCTAACAAGGTGGCAGTTCTATTGAATTATCTAAAGACCTCTAACAATGCCACTCCTAACAGGGTGATTAAATCCTCTAATAGGGTCACACCTAATAGTGTGTTTTGTAACCTTTAATAGGGTTGGCTTCTAATAGTGCTCACTTCAGAAGAGTGAAAATGGTAACTAGTTGCAATTGGTGATTTTTTCTAAATTGGGTTTCCATGTTAAATATTGGTGTCAAATGTGTTCATGCTATTTCTTTTCTATTTTTGCAACTAAGTTAAAGTAATAAGCAATCATAGATAACATCTTAAAATTTTCATGTTAAGTAATTACCAAGCATTTCTAGTGTTTACCAAGTTACAAAAACTTTGTGCGTTTGTCGAGCATCAACAGAGTTTAGTTTTTAGAGTTTATTATTTTGTCCTGACATCTAAGGGATCTGGGATATATTTTTGTAGCAATTGATTCACCCCTCCCCTCTCAGTTACTCCTCTTATATTTCTAAAAATTGGTACTAGAGCTTTTGGTGCTTATAGAGAAGGTTTCAAGGACCTAAGCTAAAGATCATAATGTCTTACAAAAGAGAGATTCTTAAGTTGAACAGAGACAACTTTATAGCATGGAAAGGACTTATGAGATTACATTTGGTGACTATCAGTGATTCAAGTTGTAAATATCTTGATGTTGAATAAAAGACTCCTACTAGAAAATTATCAATGGAAGACATTGCTAAAAAGAAGAATCATAACATCATGATGATTGATATTGCATCTACTCTCAGTTATGTTGAATTTGATGAGGTAAAATACTTCAAAACAACTCATGCAATGTGGACCAAACTGAAAAAAAATCTATGGAGGAGATGAAAATGTAAGAAGAACTAAAAAAAAAAGTCTCAGAGGTCAATTTGACTAGATGAAAATGAGAGCAAATGAAAACATTACAAAATATGTGGAAAGAGTCAAAGCAAGTGTGAGCGCAATCAAAGCATCTAGAGGAGACATTGATGGCAAAACATATATAAGCAAGGTACTTATAACTCTTCTTCCTATTTATGCAATTAGAGCATCATCTATTTAAGAAATGAGATGTGATCCAAATAACTTAATAACTTTGGATGCTCTAGTTAGAAGATTGACAGATTTTGAGTTGGCTAACTATGATAACTATGTTACTACTTCCAGAAATATTGAGTTTGTAGTTGAAGCCAAACTCTCATTGAAAGAAAAGAACAAAAAATCAAAGGTCAATCAATCAAGAAGTAAAGAAGAAATAGAAGAAAGTTCTAACAGTGATCTTGAAATTGTTGAAGCCCTATTTGCAAAGAAATACTCCAAAGGCAGAGGAAAGTACAAAGGCAAGGTTCCTCTAATCTATTTTTCTTGTGAAGAAGTTGGTCATATCACTACTAGGTGTGTAAACAAAGAACACAAGGATGAGAAGAAAAGTAAAAGGTACAAAGGCAAGAAGGAATTCAAGAGCTCCAAGGACAGAGGTAAGAAATCTTGTTTTATGGCTAAAGATTCTAACAATAGTGAAGATGAAATGGTATATATTGTTGTAAAAGATGAATTTGATGATGAAGGAGATAAGATGACACTTATCTCTCATGTTAGCAAAAATGATACATGGATTATTGATAGTGGTTGCTCACATTATATGACTAGTAATAAAACAAAGTTTGAACACATGGAATATTATGATGGAGGTAGTGTAAGATTAGGAAACAATGAATCTTGTTGCATAAAAGGAAAAGGTTGTATCTCATTAACTAATGAACTTATATGTGATAATACTTATTGGGTTGAAGGACTAAAGAATAATCTATTGAGTGTGGCACAGTTGAATAACAATAGATTCAAGGTAGAATTTATGAATGGGAAGCTCAAACTACTGGATAGAAAAGGAAATCTGGTTGGATCTAGCAAGAAAACAAAAAATAACCTATTTTATCTTGATCTCAGTGAAAAGTTCATGTTTTATTGCTCAAGTAGAAGAAAGTTAGTTATGACACAAAAGATTATGTCATGTAAACTTTGATAATCTATTTAAGATAAACAAAAACAAAAGAGTAAAGAAATCTGATATGGGTCTATGCAAAAAATTTCAAATTGGTAAGATGGGAAAGACTAGTTTCAAAAAAACTATCATTTTGAAGAAGTCTTAGAGCTTATACATACAAACTTATGTGGACTTATTGGAATAGACAGTTACAATGGAGAAAAAAATTTCATTCTTTTTGTTGATGATTGTATATGAGCAATGTTAGTATACTAATAGAAACCAAATTTAAATAAAGTTTCTACAAACTAAACAAAATTCATAAACTTCAAGATAGACTAAGATGAGCTCTCAATTGAGAATATGAATCATTAATGGGCTCTCTCAATAAGAAGCTCTCTTGTCGAGTGGCTTTGTCTAAATAGATAGGATGTATGCTCAAGCTTATGCTTCAAATGGAGTTGGAATTTGGGTGTGAGTGTATGGTTTTGATGTAAAATGGCTTCTTAAAATGGCATTATGACTTTACTTCATGGATTGTGTTATTTTGCAAAAGGGGAAGGATCCAATTTATAGGCAAGAGGCTTGAGGGATTGAGGGCTAAGATGCAAGGATGGGAAAAAGCTCATGGAGGGCTCAGATTGCATGAGAGGAGAGCACATGGATTGTGCTTCCTTACAGCCAATTAGGGAGTGACACATGTCACAGGGTGAGAGGATGGAGGAAAGGGGAAAGATGACTCAACAAAGGAGGCTCAAGGGATAAAATCTTCATAAAGACCCTCATAATGGCTTGTAAGAGCAATAAAAGGGCTTGGAAGAGTCATTTATTGCCTAGCGCGCTTCATAAAGTTTTATGGTTAAGATATTTTGAGGGAGATGAGAGAAATTTCGACTTGGGCTTGATTAGGATGGTTTTAAGCTTGCTTAGGATGATGTAAATGATTAGAGGATGGATTAGGATGGTTTAGGATTAGCTTAGGGATAGGCAAGTGGATGGCATTTAATGAGGATGGGTGAAGGAGGAGATATTTGTTAACTTTGGCTTGGGTTAGGAAGTTTTAACTCATGTTTAGGGAATGTGACAAGGTTAGGAGGGGATTAGGATTAGTTTTAAAGACATCTTCTAGAAGAGTCTAGACTTTGGATGAGCATAAAGACTTTCTAGAATAGTCTAGAATTTCCTAGGATGAGGATGAAGACTTTCTAGAAGAGTCTAGAACTTCTTAGGATGAGGATAAATTAAATTTTTAGGAAATAAATAAAATTTTATTTATTTCAAGGGTTTGGGTTGAGGAGATATTTATTAAAACTTTTTTAATAAACATGAGGATTAATATTTAATCTTAATTAAATATTTTGAGTTGGGATTAGGGGTAGGAAATGATGGGATTAGCCTTTAATCAAAATTAAAGAAGGATTAGAAGATTTTGGAAGAGGTTAGTAGTCTTAAGGAAATTGGCCAAGTTTTGGGCAAAAAATAAATTTTTTATTTATTTTGGGTTTTTTGCTCAATTTATTAATTAAATAATTAATAAATAAGGAAATAATGTTTAAATAAGATTTAAACTTTTTTTGGAGGGATTCCTTAATTAAATATTTTTAATTAAGATAAAGGGATTTAATGGCATAAAAATAAATTAATTAATTAATTAATAAATGATGATGTCATTAGGAATTTTTCAGAAAATAAAAATACTTTATTTTCTAAAGGTTTTTAGGTGTCTACATTTTGCCCCTCTTTGATGTGATGTCGCAAGTGGCATGGCATCAAAGATAAGAAAATAAGATGCCCAAGGCTAGAGCAAAAGAGGAGAGAATGGACTGCAAGATGCCCCCTCAAGAAGGCGGCGGGAGAGAAAGCGAGGCTCGACGACTTTTTGAAAAGTACAAGAATCCAAGATGAGCAAGAAGACTCAGATTAGCTTAAGAGAAGAGGTTTAGTTAGCTCAAACTCTCACTACGGGAGAATGATAAAGGGAGAATCAGAGGCACAAGAGGAAGCAAGCTTAAGATCTGAGGGATTGCAGAGGATGAAGGAGTAGAGTGCTATAAAAGGAATCTAGGATGGGGAGATGGATGAGGGGATTAAAAAGCTGATGCAATAGGATTTCAAAGAGTCAAATTGGCGAAAGATGGGTTTCGGAGATCCCTAGGACTAGGATTGTGGATCTCGAAAGATGAGGCTTGGTGGATTGATTTGGATTGGTGGATCCCTAAGACTAGGATTGTGGATCCCTAAAGCTAAAGGTGAGGAGTGATTCAAAGAGATAATGATGCATAAGCTAGGGTAGGAAAGACGGATGCTGGATATGGATGGGGGATAATGGAGATGAAGGAAAACCATTGAAGCTTTTTGAGTGGGGGGATACTTCAAAGAGAAGTACCACCATGTAGTTGAGCACTAAATTTGCTATAGGATTGTTGGTTAATTGCCAAGGTTACCAAGAACATCAAGGCCTTTTCACCAATTGTCCAGAGGACTGACAAACTGACTCAAAACAAACACGCAAGGATTGCCCCAGTATCACACATGAATCCCAGAGGAAGCAGTGTGGAAACGATACTGGGTAACCCACAAGCAGAAAAGAAAACAAGCAAAAGACATGATCAAGACCTTACGCTCTGATTGCCCCATTCATAGTATACCATGATATGGAAGATCGTGGCAACCTTGAGGAGGGAATAAGGAGATTTCTTGGAAAAGATATTTCAAGACCCAACAGGGAAGAGTCCAAATCAAAAGAAAGTGAAAATCCAAAAGAGAACTGTTTGCCAATGAGATGGGTAGGACGAGGTACTAACAGACCAAAATTAGACATGAGGAAAGCTATATCCTGCAAGGACCTATCGGAGAGCACCTAAGCTGGTGGATTTGGATGAGTGATGCATCTAGGAAGCTGAACTAAGAAAGATAACACTTTGGTGATAGGAAATCTAGCTAAAGGATGCATTGGAATAGCTAACCAAGATGTGCAATGGGTGCAAGATGTTGATCAAGGACAAACTGACACAAATGTTGGATAGATACAATGGTACTAAGCTAAAGAGGATGTACAAGCTGACGGACCAAGATATTTACAAGCTGAAGCTAACCAAGATAGTTACAAGCAGGCAAAAGCTTAGGATGATAGGATAGCAGGATGGTTTGATATTGTGCAAGATGTGAAAGCTAAGGGTGGGGTGATAGAGAAAGATATGGATTTGGCAGGATGCATCCAATGATGATGATGGGGACAATGCTAAGGTTGGTGGTAGCTGAACGGATAGATGACGCTAGAGTGAATGGCTAATGAGAGGATGACATTGGATTTGCATGAGGATAGCCTAGAGCAGGATACCAATGACAAGGGAGGATGGACAAGACAAGATCTCCAAGGAATATAGTGCCCCCAATCAGAAGATAACATGCGAAAGGAGGTCTTATGATGGATGTGATAGGATTGAAGCTAGGATGGAAAAAGTTGAAGGGGCTAGGGAGATGGATGATAGCTGGGATGGTTGGCTGAAGCTGCAGGAGATAAGTGGATGATGTGAGATGGAAGATGGAGGGTGGAGGATAGGTGGATAGATTGGAAGATGGAGTTGGATGTCAAGAGATGACCAAAAGCATGAGGGTGATAGGCTAAGCTGGGGATGGCAGGATTACGCATGATGCTTGTTTGCCAAGTTTTCATCATGGTACTTGTCCAAGGCACTTGAATTGCCAAGTTTTCACCAGTGGACACTTTATTTTTCTTTACTTTTTTTTTGACTTTTTGACTTTCGACTTAGCTGGAATGATTTTGGCTTTCTTCAGCTACTTTTGGCTCATAGATCTTGGTAGGATGGATGAAAAAGGATTGGATTAAACAAGTGGAATGGTGGGTGGGAGTTTGACAACTAATGGATGCGAAGACATAAGGCTTGTGGGTAAATGGATGAGGAAAATGGAAAGATCATCATTGGCACACACCTTGAGAGGTGATAAAGTAGTGGGAAAGATGGTTTTGAGCGAGGTTGAGGAGAAAATGGAGGAAGAGAAAGATAAGGACTAAAAGTAGAGTTGGAAGATGGAGGATGGGAAATTTAGGATAAGAAACATATGGACTAAAAGTGGATTGTGGGGATGAAGGATGCTTATATGGGGATTTGGATGAAGGATGGATGGATGAGGCTTTTTGAGTAGCATGAATGGATGCCAATTGAGATTTTTCTTTGAGATGCATTTCTTTTATGAGCATCTTGGGTATCCACATGATTTTTGACTTTTTTAGCTTGGGCTTTTGTGGCCTCTTGACTTTTTCTTTGATTGGGATTAAATGTTTCTTGTTTTGAACATGTATTTTAGAAGGAACATGTTGAGACTTGAATTTTTGTGGATTTTTGGATTTATGCTTTTGTATTTTGGCATCCAATATGCTTCTATTGGCCATGGGGTGGGAACAAGAGCATGGAGGAGATGGAGGGATAATTGATGGAGTGATAGGGTTTAAAGGTTGGAAGGGATTCAAGGGTGAGTGCCTTTGATGATCTAGCTGGTGGATTTGAGGGGATGGAAGGATAGATTGAAACATAGGATATGGATGGATATAATTTCCCAAAATGGATGGAGGGAAGGAAGGATATGGGCCCAAAATAGATAGAAACGGGGAAGGTGTAGGTCCCAAAATAGATGGAGGGGATAAAGGATTCATATTAGGTATGTAAGGACCCAAAATGGATGGAAAGGGTGTGGGATTTAGATAAGGGATATATGGACCCAAAATGGAGGGTTGGAGATAAGGAGTAGGATGAGGGCCCAAAATAGATGCGGAATAAGATGGATGGGAACTTTGGGGTGGAGATGGAAGGACTTGGGACCATGTAGGAATAGCAGGGATACCAACATCTAGAAATACATTTTCATTTCTTTTTTCAATATGATGTTCATTATTTGGAACACAAGATGTGAGTCCATTACTAGCTAAAGGAGTTGGAGCTTCGGATATGATAATTAGTTCTTTTTCAATGGATCTATCATCATGGATTATGGGAGATGTATGATCATGAAGCAGAGGAGATGGGAGGATAGGATCTTGAGTTAGGTGGGCTGAGGGAAAGGGATCTTGAGATGGAGTAAGTAAGATGGTAGGATTTAGATATGGAGGGGATGGTAAAAGTGGATCATGTAGGGGAATAAGTGGGATGGCGAGATTTTTTGTTCTATCAGAGGATATTTCAACATGCTTTTGGACAAGATCTTGACAGGAATGGATGGGAGTGGATGCATGAGGTTCATTATATAGGATTTGGATAATGCTTGGAGGAGGAGATGTGGATGGGATTTGGAGCGATTCGATGGGTGGTGGGATTTTGATGCTTGTGGGAAGTGGAAGGATTTTAAGCAATTTGATGGATGGTATGGGGATGGTAGCTATGGGAGATGGAGGTGATATTATAGATGGGGAAACTTCATCACTGACTACTTCACATGGTTGGATTAGATGACATGGCTTATCGACTATTGGAGGTGGCTTTTCTTGTATTTCCTCTAGGAGATTCCTTGGAGACTCGTGTATCAGAGGTGGAGGTGGATTGACAGGAATAGCTAGTGTGATGGGGGTGGAAGATTGGAAGCTTGGTTGATTGGGTGATGGAGGAGAAGCTGGGATATCAGATGGCATGACTAGATAGTTTGGAATAACTCTTGGATTTTGGGGGATGGTTGGTGGAAGACCTCTAAGGCTCTCAAGATACCCGTCATAGTCAACAAGATTTTCATCATCATTGGAATAGGATGTAGCAGGAGCAAGGACAATATGACCGAACACATCATGATAGGTTTGGGATTTCATGTTTTCATGATGAGTCAGATGGGGATGGGGTCTTGCATATGGATGAACACGGAAGCCCATGGTTGGATTTGGATTAAGCTCAGATTTTGGATTGGGTTTGCAAAGATTTCCTAGGGAAAGTCAAAGCTGCATGACAAACCTAAAAAGGATTGGATGGGGATTTTAGGCTTTTCTAAGGATGGAAGACTTCAAGGGCATGTTGTCAAAAGGTGAGGGTTTTGCTTTCCTATGCACTGGATTAGTGGAGATTGTGTCAAATTAAGGATAGACTAATGATCCTATGGGCATGACATGAGATTGACCACTTGTGGATCCCAACCTTTAGCTCAAGGTGATGAGGGATAACAAGTGACAAAGCTAGATTACCCTAGACAAAGCTCTGTCAAAAGGATAACCTTGGTGAGGCTGGTGGATTGGTCGGATTGATTGGATAGCAAATTCTAGCAGAATGACAACAACTCTCTAAAGGCTTGGGTGTGATTTTGGATTGGGTTACTAGCTGGCTGGGGGGGGATGATTTGGAGAGACTTTGGATTTGGGATTGTTCTAAAGCAAGGAACTAGATAGATTCGGTTGCAGTGGGGGAGCTTGGATGATTTTGTGATGACGCAGTGACTACGCTAAGTATGCCTTGGGCTAGGAGATTTTTTCTTTTTTGGGATTTTGACCAAAGTTGGCAAGCATTCATTCAAAAGCTATGAACAAACAAGCAGACAAAATTTTGGAGCAAGCACATCAAACACACCAACATCCTAGGAAGCTTTCTACAAGGATGAAATTTGGTTTAGCTAGGGAGTCATCAATATATGCAAGGTACGTGAGGCCCAAATCCATAGATGAAACCAAAAAGATGTCACACAGCGGAGAGGAGCGGTAACCCACTTCTCCTCTTTCACTTCTCAAGGGTATAAAGTTCCTTGAGGCTTAGCCCGAGTGACAAAATCTTGATTCCAAGAGAGGTGTATTTGGATTCACCTCCCAATTTTTATACTCTACTAGAACACTAGAGTTGAGGTCATCCCAAGGGGTGATGAAATCCCCAAGCAGGCCTCCTAAAAAGTGTAAAACAAGACCACATACATGATCTTGGACTTTAAAAGACACGCATTTATTCCAATTGATGATTTAGATTTTGTAAGCTATGATTGAAGACACTTGTGATTATGGCATACAATGTTCATTCCAATTTGACAGCATCGTCAACATAATGAAAGTCAAGAGATCGTCAACATAAGAAATGCGAGCGTCATTGAAAATGTGTCCAAACCATGCAATGTTCATTGATTGTTAGGCATTCAAGATTGAGTGTGAGTTTTTTTTAAGCCCAAAACAAAGATGTGTGAAACTCGATTGCCAAGCACGCGCCCAGAGGCCCTCCACATCAAGATTTGTCCAATTTTTATGCCCAAATGAAGTGTGAACGAGATTAATGTGCATTCAAAGAATTTTCTAACTTAGAAAAACCACTAAAGACCCAAGTGAGTAGAGTTTGATCTTTGTGGAGCACTTAACAACCTCTTAGGTAGACCTATCCCCATAGATGGCGCTGAGATTGCAACCAATGGTTAAATTGATGGGTGATTAAAGAGGATGATTCCAACTAAAAACTTACTCAAAGCGTTTTTATTAGTTTTTATAACTTAGAAGATTTCAAAAATGTGGATTCTTTTTATGCCCCAAAAGATGATTATTTGATCTATGGCATTCAAGATTGGATTTGTTATTTTAATCATGCATTCATAAAAAAAAAAAACTTGATTTTAATCCATGGCACTCAAGAGTGATTTTAGCAACATGCATTCAAAGACAAGTGATTAAACATTCAAGTTTTTTCCTTTGAGCATTCAAGATTGAGATTTTGTGTGTTGTTTTAAGAACTTTGAAGTGCTTTGTTTTAACCTTAGATCATTCAAGATAGTTTTGGACTCAAAAGTGAAAAATACTCTTTTTACTTTGGTTTTCATTCAAGATTTTGTGTTCTAGTTTGCATATTTTAAGTCCAAAAATGATATTCCTAGATTGTTTTGATGCATGAAAAATCTAAGAAACATTCAAGATTTTGCAACAAGAAATTTGTTTGGAACAAATAACAAAGCTTTTAGGACAATTTTTGGCAACCATTTAGGACTCTTAGTTTTCATGAGATTTTTAAAAGAACTTTAAAATATTTGCAAATGAGGTTCATTTTATCCTTGATTGATGCTTTGAGTTTGATTTAGCTTTTAGTGTGCACTTAGTGTTGATTTTGAACCTTTTGAAATGGAAACTTGAAGTTCTTTTTAAATTCCCAAAAATGAAGTGTTCCTAACTTTGCATGAATGCATCTAAAACCTTGATGTTGCAAGGATGCAAATGATTGGATTGGTTTAGTTTCACTTGTTAAAAGATTTTTTCTTTTTTGCAAATTTTTAATTTTTTAATGGATTTAAGTATGATTTGGAGGTTCATTTTAAGCACTAAAAAGAAGTGTGTATGATTTTTCTTCCTTAAAAAAAAAAAGGCCAAGATCTCCCACAAGAAGAAGAAGAAGTAGATGGAATAAGAAGAATATAGACAAGAAGAGGAAGAAGAATTCCAAGTTCTTTGTCCACCTATAAGCTTGAAAAATCTGCAAACACTATGAGATAGACTATGAGTTCCTTTGTCTTCTTCATGCTCATGTGGACCTACAAAACCAATTTATACAATCCTACCAATCACAAAAATAAGCAAAATTAGCCAAAATTAGCAAATGACATACAAAACTTGACTTAAAAAGCTAATGAAGATGACCCATGCGGGGTCCCACCGAGCGTGCCAAAATGTATATGAGCAATGTTAGTATGCTAATAGAAACCAAATTTAAATAAAACTTCTACAAACTAAACAAAATTCATAAACTTCAAGATAGACTAAGATGAGCTCTCAATTGAGAATATGAGCCATTGATGGGCTCTCTCAATAAGAAGCTCTCTTGTTGAGTGGCTTTGTCTAAATAGATAGGATGTATGCTCAAGCTTATGCTTCAAAAAGGGCTTCAAATGGAGTTGGAATTTGGGTGTGAGTGTATGGTTTTGATGTAAAATGGTTTCTTAAAATGGAATTATGACTTTACTTCATGGATTGTGTTATTTTGCTAAGGGGAAGGATCCAATTTATAGGCAAGAGACTTGAGGGATTGAGGGTTAAGATGCAAGGATGGGAAAAAGCTCATGGAGGGCTCAGATTGCATGAGAGGAGAGCAAATGGATTGTGCTTCTTTACAGCCAATCAAGGAGTGACACATGTCACAGGGTGAGAGGATGGAGGAAAGGGGAAGGATGAGTCAAAAAGGAGGCTCAAGGGATAAAATCTTCATAAAGACCCTCATAATGGCTTGTAAGAGCAATTTTGACTTGGGCTTGATTAGGAGGGTTTTAAACTTGCTTAGGATGATGCAAATGATTAGAGGATGGATTAGGATGGTTTAGGATTAGCTTAGGGATAGGCAAGTGGATGGCATTTAATGAGGGTGGGTGAAGGAGGAGATATTTGTTAACTTTGGCTTGGGTTAGGAAGTTTTAACTCATGTTTAGGGAATGTGACAAGGTTAGGAGGGGATTAGGATTAGTTTTAAAGACATCTTCTAGAAGAGTCTAGACTTTGGATGAGGATAAAAACTTTCTAGAATAGTCTAGAATTTCCTAGGATGAGGATGAAGACTTTCTAGAAGAGTCTAGAACTTCTTAGGATGAGGATAAATTAGATTTTTAGGAAATAAATAAAGTTTAATTTATTTCAAGGGTCTGGGTTGAGGAGATATTTATTAAAACTTTTTTAATAAACATGAGGATTAATATTTAATCTTAATTAAATATTTTGAGTTGGGATTAGGGGTAGGAAATGATGGGATTAGCCTTTAATCAAAATTAAAGAAGGATTAGAAGATTTTGGAAGAGGTTAGTGGTCTTAAGGAAATTGGCCAAGTTTTGGGCAAAAAATAATTTTTTTATTTATTTTGGGTTTTTTGGTCAATTTATTAATTAAATAATTAATAAATAAGGAAATAATGTTTAAATAAGATTTAAACATTTTTGGGAGGGATTCCTTAATTAAATATTTTTAATTAAGATAAAGGGATTTAATGGCATAAAAATAAATTAATTAATTAATTAATAAATGATGATGTCATCAAGAATTTTTCAGAAAATAAAAATACTTTATTTTCTAAAATTTTTTAGGTGTCTACAATGATTATTCGAGAATGATGATTGTAATGTACTTATAAAAAAAATCAGAAGATTTTCAAAAATTCAAGTGGTATCTAGCTAGAGTAGAAAACAAAACTGAAAAGAAGTTAAAAATGCTTGAAATTAGATAGAGGTGGTGAATTCATCTCCAATGAATTCAATGAATTATGCATTGAAAAAGGAATTAAAAGGCAAGTATCAGCCCCTGGTACACCAGAGCAGAATGGTATAGCTGAAAGAAGAAATAGATCCATCATGGATTGTGCAAGAACATTGATGATAGAAAAAAATGTTGCAATCAAATACTGGAAGGAAGCAATCAACACTATAGTTCATACCTTGAATAGAGTACAACTGAAGAAAGACTCAAATCAAACTCCTTATGAACTATGGTATGGCTAAAAACCTAATATAAGTTACTTTAAAGTATTTGGTAGCAAATGTTATATCTTGAAAAATTTAGAAAAGGAAAATTTGATGTCAAAGTTGACAAAGGCATATTTCTAAGATACTCTTTTAGAAGTAAAGCATACAAATATTTGAATTTTTCTAATCATAAAATCATAGAAAGTGTACATGTGAGAATTAATGAATTTGCAAAAAAGAGTAAAAAAGAAAATAGTAAAGAGCCTAAGTATTACAAAAGATTTGTTTACTATGAACCTGATACCCTACCAAATCTATCTAAAAGAGAAGAAGCTTCACCTCCCGAGTCCCCAAAATCCACAATAGCTACCAAATTGTAGACAATGCAACCCAAGTCACAGTCTGAAGGACCCAAGTCCTAGTTAGAAGCTACTGAGCTACTTCAAGAGAAAATTGAGTCTGATGGACCTAAGTCAAACAATGGGACCTGAGCTTGACACGAAAGTTTATAATGAAATTAATAAATCCAAAGAACCTGTGTTAGCAAGATAAGTTAGAAAGAATCATGCACCTAATCAGATCATTGGAGAAAAATCAGAAGAAACAATGACAAGAGGCAAATTAAAAGGTACATGTTTACTTGTTGAATTTGAACCTAGAAATATTAAAGATGCTTTGGAAAATGAATATTGGATTAAAGAAATGAATGAAGAAATAAAAAAAATAGATAAGAACAAAACTTGGACTCTTGTCCCTAGACCCAAGGATAAAAATGTAATTGGCACAAAGCGGGTGTTCAAAAACAAGTTGAATGAAGATGGAAAAGTATCTAGAAACAAAGCAAGGTTGGTATGTAAAGGCTATTCACAAAAAGAAGGTATTGATTATAGTGAAAAAATTTCTCCTGTTGCAAGATTAGAAGGTGTTAGAACTTTACTAGCATATGTAGCTTACAAAGGATTTAAAGTTTATCAAATGGATGTAAAATCTACATTGTTGAATGAAATTCTTGATGAGGAAGTCTACATTGAACAACCAAAAGGTTTTGTAGATCCTTGCAAAAGGGACATAGTCTGCAAATTACACAAGGCATTATATGGTCTCAAGCAAGCTCCCAGAGCTTGGTATGAAATACTTCATAACTACTTGATACATATTGGTTTTCAAAGAACAAATGATAATAGTAGTCTATATATCAAAGAAGGACTAGACAAGAAGATTGTGTTGGCAAAAATATTTGTTGATGACACTTTATTCACAAGAAATGATGACTTATGCAAGGCATTATTAGAAGAATGGGTAAGGAATTTGAGATGTCTATGTTTGGAGAGATAAAATTCTTTGTTGGATTATAGATTCAATAGAAGAAAGATGGTATCTACATTACTCAATCTAAATATATCAAGGAGATACTAAAAAAATTTGGAATGGAAGACTCAAGATCAGTTGGAACCCCTATGTCTACTAGACATAAGCTTTCCAAAAATAATGATTCCAAAGAGGTAGATCAGACCACATATAGATCAATGATTGGAAAATTGTAGTATATAGTGCATACAAGGCCTGATATTGCATTAGCAATTGCTATGGTGGCAAGATTCTTAGCAAATCCCAAAGACAATTATTTGATGGAAATCAAAAGAATCATAAGATATCTGAAAGGTACTGAAGAATATGGTTTATGGTATAATATAGGAGGCAATTTGGATTTAAAAGTATTTATAGATGTTGATTGGGTAGGAAGTATTGATGATAGAAAAAGCACTAGCGATGGAGCATTCTTTCTTGGTAAAAGACTAGTGCCTTGGACAAGCAAGAAACAAAATTGTATCTCTCAGTCCACAATAGAGGCAGAATATGTGGCAGTAGCACTTAATATTTCTAAAATTGTTTGGTTCAAACAACTAATGATAGGTATGAAGGTAAATATCAAGGATCCAGTAGTCATATACTATGATAACACTAGTGCAATCAATATATCAAAGAATTTAGTGATGCAAACCAAAACAAAGCACATTGCTATAAAATATCACTGATAAAGAAGTCAAATTGGAATATGTAAATACAAAAGAACAAATTGCAATTTTTGTATCCAAGAGGTAAGCTAGGGGTCATTCCCCTATCTAAAGATTAGTAAATGAAGTTTAGTGATGCATCAACCAAAGCATGTTGAAGATCAATCAGTTGATGCAAAATTGGCAAGGGCATATTGCAAATGAATCAGTATTTGAGGTATATTAATATTCATCGAGTATTTTCTTTAGCATGAGATGTCAAAGAGGGAGAAGTTTACTATCATATCTCATAGAAATTTTGTTGTTGTTGAAAAAAGGGAAACGTTTTCTATCATAGAAAGAATTATCAAAAAGGGAGAATGAACTTGGCCAAAGTTCTAGTAGACAAATTTTTTTTGATAGAGGGAGAAACTGAAGGTAGATAGAGTTCATACTAATAGAGGGAGTTCTCATGGATGAGAATTAGAATGAAACTAAGGATATGTTTCTTACCTTTTTTCTTGCTTCAAAAATTTCATTGTGTTATGAAATGTTGTGTTGCCATCAATGCCAAAGAGAGAGATTGTTGAATACAATTGATTAATTGTGTATTGTCTTTGATGTTACACAAAATGTCATATCATTACCAATCAGTGTATGTTGAGCTCACTAGGGCATTGATGACAGTTTTCTATGGCTACTGAGCAATCCAAATTTTGCCTAGTTCAAAAGGTAGTGTCTACCAACTTCACTCAAGTGTCAAGAAAAGTCTACAAAAGATGAGTGTTAACCAAGCTCACTCAGTTAATGAAGGAAATGTTGGATGGAACCAGTGTTAACTAAGTTCACTCAGTTAGCAAAGAAACTTTTCTAGTATGTAGTGTTGACCGAGTTTCAATTGGTTAACACAAGAAAATCATTTCTAAGTTAGTGTTTACTGAGTAGGGTCAGTGAACAAAGGATTTTCTTATTTTGGAATATTGAGTTAAATTGATTTATCTAATGGTTCTAGCCAACTAAGAAGATGAATATTAATTATTCTAAATTGTATTTGAGCTGACTTGACAATATGAAAGATATAAATAAAAGGTCAAATTGAGAATTAGAGTGTGTGTGTGAATGTGAATGCATGGAAGATTTTGAAGATCTAATGATGCAAATAAAAATAAAATTAGAAGGATAAGCAGAATATCATTGTGAAGCTGAAAGGATATATACAATTAGGAAGGATCAAGTACAAGCCAAAATTGAGATCTATAATCAAAAATTCAATTGCATCCAAATCAAGTCATGTCATTGTTACTCTCTAACCATTGTAGCAGTGATCTAAATCTTTTAACAGAGTTGTCTTAACAACTATTTGTAAATCCTCTAACAAGGTGGCAGTTCTATTGAATTGTCTAAAGACCTCTAACAAGGCCACTCCTAATAGGGTGATTAAATTTTCTAAGGGTCACACCTAATAGTGTGTTTTTTAACCTTTAATAGGGTTGGCTCCTAATAGGGCTCACTTTAGAAGAGTGAAAACAATAATTAGTTGCAATTGGTGGTTTTTCCCAAATTGGGTTTCCATGTTATATCTTGGTGTCAAATGTGCTCATGTTTTTTTTTTTTTTTTTTTGTGTTTACAACTAGGTTAAAGTACTAAATAATCACAGATAATATCCTAAGATTTTCATGTTAAGTAATTACTGAGCATTCTCAGTTTTTACCAAGTTATAGCATCTTTGTGTGTTAGCCAAGCATCAACAGCGTATAGTTTTTAGAGTTTATTGATTTGTTCTGACATCTAAGGGATCTAGGATATATTTTTGTAGAAACTGGTTCACCCCTCCCCTCTTAGTTACTCCTCTTATATTTCCAACATACCCTTTTCTCTTTTTTTGTCTTATCTCTACAACTACCCTTGTGGTTGCTTACATAGTAACAAGTCCCATAAAATCACCAAGTGGTATTACATAAACCATGTGCTAAAAACATGTGCTACCAAACCCATTGACCCCACATTTAATATTGGGCATTTAATTATTTTTCCCAATATCAAACAATTACATCAAATATTATCACAATGTTACAATTCAACTCATCAAGTCTATGTTGTAGATTACATGTTGCGCATCCATCTAGGTGCTCCTAGGTGCAACATTACATAATAAAATAAAATAATATGATATAACAATATTATGCAATGTGTGCAACACATGGAGTCTCAACAATCTCTCACTTGTTGTATACATTGCATAGGGTCAATTTGTGGCCACATAAATGAACAAGAAAATAATCCCTCCTAACACATCCACCATCATGGATCAAAGTACACCAAGTGCTCCATCTTGGTACCTGGAACAAAATCAAAATATCTAGCATCTCAAACATGAACGATCTCACCTTCTATTATGCCACTGCTATCAGACATACATAGAAGTCATCCAAAGAGAAAGCCACCCAACCTGTCACATTAGAAGATCACAAAATCCTATACAAATTGAAATGTCAAGCACAAAAACATGATCCAAAGGTAATCACATGTATCCATAGTTGTCACAACTCCATAGCTGAAATAATAGCCACAACAAGTGCCAACCCATCTAGCTATCCATACCTCCAAAGGTATACCAAGTGAATCTCACATCATCAACATATCCAATTTATAACATACAATCACAAGCCTCAAGAGAAATACTTGGCACATATATACCATGAAGTTCTCACTACAAAAGACAATGTCAAATCTATAACCAATAAACTCATAACATCTCAATTAAGTGAATCCATGTAATATCAATGACATCCATAATACATAAACCAATAAGTTACAAGAATAACTATCATAACAAGTCTCCAAAACTCTCCCAAGTTCTCTACAACCAACAAAGAAAAGAAATAAAGAATAATCATGTCATCTCTCATATGACATATATGAAAACTAAATAGTGATCACAAGCTCCAACCAATATCAAATCTAATGTAAGTGAAATTGAACATTCAAGAAGATAACCAAAACCAAAGAGAAACCATGCAAATCACAACCTGTATCATGTCCTTCTACACACACCTCTAGATGTAAACTATGCAAGTATGATCTCCTCTATAAAACCCCAACCAAGAAGCTACAACAACCAAACCATACCATATAATAAATCATGGATGTAGGCCTCTCACAAGAAGATCAAACTCATAAATCATTCCTAAACCAAAGAATAATCATTCCTAATCCAAGGAATATGCCCAGTATAAAACCATCTCACAAACTCAAGTAGCATAACAACATATGCAAAAGGAGATAACCGATGCTAAACCATCTCTCTAATGAGCCCTCTAGAACCAACTTGTATACCATAACTCAAAATCCATATTCATGAAATACAAGCATAAACATAATACACTTGAGAGAAAAAATGGGCTATACCTCTTAACTAGTAAAACCACCGACTACACCAAAAGTGGGAAATGAGAATGCTCATTAAGATATCCAAGTCTCCAACCAAGAGTCATCTAAGAAAAATCTCCTCTCAAGTCCTATTGAAGCCATCAATTGTCCCAACAAATACTTCTCTAATCCAAGAGAAATCAACATCACCAGCATCTTTAAGTTCCCAAGAGCACTAGTAACTAATCAATCCATGTCAACTCCAAATGCAACATAGCAATATCATGAAGTATCCAACAAATGATCAATGTACTCAATACCAAAAAACTAAACCAAGATCAATTTAAAAGTTCCAACCATGGCCTTAGGAACATTAGCATGACAACATGATCTAAACCATCTCAAGCAAAGAGACATCATGCTTCTTATGAACATATCATAACATGTCAAAAATATAAACACCTATCAAGAGTATACAATGACACAATAGTTAAACCATCCTAACACCAAGGATAACATGTCAAATGAAAGTATAAACCACACCTTTACCCAGAACTCCATGAGTTCTCAAGATGCAATCATCTCTACACAACATAAAGAACCATCTCCACACACCATGAAGATAACAAGTGCAATATACAAATGTCAAAAATGGATATGCAGCAACAAGATCTAAGACAAACCTCCAACATCTACAAACACTCAATAAAGATATAAATGCCAAAAATTCTCACTCAACCATGGTACCAAGTCACCAATGGCATCATAACATCCATCTCCTACATGAAGATCCTCTAAGTCTACCCACACAACCAAAGTGTCAATACCAAGTGAAACCAAGATCTCCAAACCAAGAAGATACAAACCAAATCAGGAACTATTCATGTACTAATACCTCATCATTGTCACAAGCTCCTATTAAATTGTGTATCTAAACTATCCATGACATCATGATGAAAAACCATCCTCTAACCATGAGAATCAACCAAGGCATCACACCATCAAAGAACTCAAATTGCACATCATGAGCTCTTCAAAAGAAACCAAATAACCATGATCCTCAACCAAGAAGATAATACCACCATAACTGAATCATAAATCCAAACCATTAAACATCAAGGATGTACCTATATATCCAATCATGTCATGCTAAAATTCATGGTACCATGATCACATCCATGAACCACTGAACTAACTCTCAATGTGTCCAACCCATGAGCATAAAATAGTCAACCACAATCCTCCACCATGATTGTACTTGGTCACAACATCTCATCCCTTCTACATGAAGAAAAAAATAACAAATCATGTGACTTAGGGTATAGGAAACCCAAATCCAAGCCACCAATCTAAATACACATCAATATTAAAAGATTAATGGGCAAAGACAACCCATAATCTAGCCATAAATGCAATCTATAAGTATAGACCACTTACAACACTACACAACTTGTAGACCCAACAAGTCATCATACATATCCAAATCAAATATTGATAACCATATCATCATGTGACCAATCTAATATATGAATTGAGTATACAATGACATCAAATCTTAAATCTCCAAAACATGCAATGTCATAAACTCACAATGTTACCATAGTCAATATATATCATAAACTATTTAGATTAATATATCACCAAATAAATCATGCTAAACTGGCACCAAATCTAAACCAATGTATAGTGCTCTCCAAGAGTTTTCTATTGACTACTTGAAGTCCAAAATATGACTCTGTATTCCCAAGCTATGTCCAAAATTGTGCTCAAAATAAAAAAATCTAACTTTCAGACTCTTAAAACTTAAAAGTGTCCAAATCATATAATCAAACCTGCACCAAGTTGTAGTGTTCTAAATTAGCTTTCCAATGACTATAAGAAGTCTACAATCCAAAATCTTGAGAGAAATCTATGGTTGTTTTGCCAAGATAGTATTTTTACCATTTTCACTGTGATTTTTCAAAAAAAAAAAAAAAAAAGTAACAAAATTTTTGACTGGATTAAATTTGATAGTCATCACAGATTGAAACTAAAAACCTTTTGCATTTCTATCAACATGACCAAACTAGGGCATATTATATATCAATATTTATGGAAAAACCAAAATGGATCAAATGGTGAAGTTTATTTTTATCCAAGAGGTCATTTTTGCAAGCTTTCCCCTAAAACCCTCATTTAAATAAAACATCCAAACAAACCATTTTGACCAACAATTTCACATGTCCAAAATCTCCAACATCCCATCATAACAGCAAAATCAAATCCCTCAGATCTATAATAACCAATCTATTGTTGGAAATATTATGACAAGCTAAGTTACTAAGAGGGGAGGGGTGAATCAGTAACGTCTAAATTTTTTATCCCAATTAGCAATTAATCTTTTATATGAATTCTGATCTAACTGCATGCATGAGAAACTGAAAACATGAAAGCATATACAACACTTTAACACAAGATCTGGTGACCTAGAAACCTTCCAAATAGAAAGTAAAACTTGGGTGGGGATGATACCCACAAGCTTTAGTACTGCAATATAAATTTTCCCTGTTAAGACTTATAATGATCACTTATGATGATCTTCCCTTTTAGGAGCAATAAAGACTACTAGATCCACCTTGCAAAAGGATTTACAAACATACAATGAAGTATGCACTCGGTAAAGAGATTTACATAAGACTGTTAGGTTTACCTTGTTAAAGGATTTGACTAATCCACCTGTTAGGATGAAGCCGTAGCTAATCTCTGACCTACAACTTGGTTTACTGAATGAGATTCCTTTGAGTGTAGAAATCACCTTGTTGTGATAAATGAATCTTTGTTGCTCCTTATATTGTTGTAGCCTTTATAATTCATTCTTCTTCTCTTCTCTAATGATTACATTAATTCCTTATGATGATTTGGATGTAATACAATGCATTACGTATATATCAATCTAATTACATAATTACAAAGTTGGCCACAATACAAGTTTGCACAAATATGACAAAGTCGGCCAAAGTGTAGAAACTCAGGCTCTGAAGACTCACTCAATGAGGTTCTAATACTTGGCATCCATTACCAATGTTCGGCATCATCATGCACTCGATAGACATAGAAGCTTGGTCCATACTGATCACTTCTAAGTAGTCTTGAACTCGGTTTGCACTGATGACTTGGAAAATACTATGAAACTCGACATATAAATTGAATCATTTGATTCGCAATGTATCTCTTAGTAAACACTATTACCTCAAGCTTGGTATAAACTGAGTCTCTTGGTTATCACTAAGTAGCTCAGTTAACACTAAACTCACATCACATCAACTACAAACTTTGTAAGTATTGCACAACTCAATTTGCAGTGGTGAACTTGACATACACTGAGATGCTTGGTTTACACTATTGTTCATCAACTCTATAGTAACTACTCAATGCAAACCAAAATCTATCCATAGGACTCAGTAGCAACTATAGAAGTCAGTAACAACTATAATGCTTGGCTAACACTATTAACTATACAATATGCTCAGTATGAACTCACAATCTGAATAAGTGTATGTCACTAATAACAAACATGACTAGAATGTCAAAAATCTCCCCCTTTGGCATTAGTGACAAAAACAATTATCAATCAAAACTAAATTCAAGAATGTTCAACAACACCTTTATTCATCACCTTATGTCTCTAACTTGTTAGAGTATACTGTTTTTGAGATTTTTGTAAATTGGTTTTGTAAAGGATGCATTTATGTACATGGTTTTGTATTTTCCTTGTAGAAATGCTAGCAAAAATAATACCAGTTGTAGCCAAAATTGATGTAGAGGGTAGAACTTGTATCTCGGTAGATGAAGTGTTTGGCACTTTAGTCAATGATGTGCTAAGCTAGATTGGTGCAAAAATTGATTGGATGCTTGTGCTTGTAATGCTAGTCACAATCAATCTTTTTGAGACTATGTTTGTGCTTGGTGTTGTCAATTTTTTGCTTGGAGAGTGAGGAAGTGAGGCAATAATCGTTGTAGCAATCTTAACTAGGTTAGTTTCCTCAACATCTTGTGTACCTTCCTCGGTAGCCTCTTTCTCTTGTTCCTCTTCATCATCGATATTATCAAAATGTGTTACTTCATCATCTTTCTCTTCATCTTTTTATTCTTGATCATCTGCATCATCCTTGTCACTTATACTAACTAGAAAATCACTCAGTTTGTGAAGAAGATATATATTCTTCCATGTATTTGTTGCATCCTTCACACATGCTCTATTTCATTCAAAAAAATAAGATAACTATTGAATCTTAAAGTTAATTTTTCTTCATTTTTCTTTATAGATTCTTTCACCTCCTTGTCATTCAAATTTGGCATAAGTTGCCTCAGGGTCTGCTTATGAATATCTTTTGCAATTTTCATTGCTTGTTCCCATCAATACATCTGGAATCTATTGAGTGAGTTGATCAAGTGAGTATTTCCATTTGCCCATCTTGGATATCAACATGTCTTCAATCTACTTCTGCTCATCAGCTATTTTGGTCTCATATTTTAATGCCTTGAAATTTGTTATTCCTAAACCTGATTCCAATACTCTCATTCTCTCCTCAAATGTGGGTGGAGACCTCTTGAAAATTATGTCTCCCCTTTCTTTGTCTACCTTCTTCCCAAAGGATCTCCTAGTGAATACTCCAATGGTTATCTTGGCTGGATTAGTAATGATTACCTTGCCCTTTTTCTTTAGTGGCTCCTCTTCCTCTGATTATTCATCCTCTTCTTCTTCATCTTCACCTTTTCCCTTGGTCAACAAGAGAGTAGAACTTTTTTTCAACTTAGCAATTTTCTTCTTGCCTTTGGAAGCTTGATCTCCAGTTCTATTCTGGCCTTAGCCTCATCACATGTGCCAAAATATGCAGCCTTGGGGTCAACTGGTTCATTTATTAATGCCTCAATTATATATTTTGTTTCATCAATGTTTACCTCATATCCTAGAGGTTTCATCCATGCAATTCTAGGCATAACTACTTGAATGTATACCTTATCACTATCCACCATAAAACAAATGTCATCCATATAATCCTCAACTAATTTCTTGGGGATCCAGTATCTGTTATTCATTTTCTCCTTGAATGCATAAAAATAATTGTCCATGATATTAGTGTAATTTTCTCCCATCTCAACAATGTATTCATTTATCTGATAAAGTATTGGCACATCTTTCCTCCAAACAATAGTACCTTTTGATGGAAAGAATTTCTGAACATAAAAGAATAAACATGTCAATAGAGAGCCAAACTTACATGGATTTTTCTTTGATGTCTTGATGTTCTTCATGTTCTTATTGAATTGATTCAATAGTAGCTCAGCAAGGTCAAGTGAAAGGTTGTTCTTGACTACCTTGTGTGCCAAGTCAACTACTTTACAAGACACACTATTTAACCTACTCAAACTATAGATTTTGTGTGCAATGACATGAATACCAAACTTCAATTCCATGTTAGTGACACTACTTATCTTCATTCCCCTACCATCCCAATCAACTAGGGTTTTCTTCTCCAGTTTAACCCGACCTAGGGTTTTAGTTATTTTAGCTTTTGCCAACATTGGGAGACCAGTGATCTTGTGGATTATCTTCTTTCTGATTAAAATTGGTTGCTCTAGTCATAGCTAACCATTATGCACATGACTGAGTATAAACCTAATCCATTTTACATGGAAATCTCGTGGCATGTGAGGAATATGGGTTAAACCTTTAGTCTCAAGATGTTGATGCTTAGGTTTCAATACACCATCAACGCATAACTCCTTTAAACATTCATCCATTTCTAGTGTTCCAATATCCTGAATCACACATTTAAAATGAGAACTGATATCATTGATCAACAGTACCTTGGGAGGGATTTGCGACTATGCTCCACTCGGATCTAGGGTTTTAATGATGGTAGGTGTTAGTTTGAAATCTAGTGCTTTCCATTCCTCACCACAAACCAACATGTCTGATCCTCATTTTTCTTTGCTTCTAGTACCTACCATCTTCACTTGGTAGTGTTTGAGAGAATTTGAAAACTTTTGGTAACAATTCACTCAAATCACTCAAATGCTCTTGTAGATCACTCTGCACAATTTGTTCTTCAAAAATTCACGATAAGAATGACTTTGATTTCATTCCTTTTATTAAATTTTTCCATAAATGCCTGGTACAAATGTTAGATTAAATTGATAAAATGTCATCCACTTCACTTGAATCGAATACTTAGTAGAGTCTTCCATCATTCGGTAGCCACATGAGATTTAGTTACTCTCGAGCTCACTCAGTAGAGTTTGTAACCCAACTTTGCTCAATAAGGAAGGTAACTTGATAGAAATTGTTACCTCTTACTTGGTGATCCCTTTTCATCTTGAACGCTAATATGGATCTTTTGTCTTGTCAACTGGAACTGATTTAGATGTCTTCATTAGTAACCTAGTTCCAGTTCTCCTCTGAGAAATCAAGTGAAAATGGCAGAGTCACCCAATTCTTAAGTGACTTGATCATCATTGCTCGGACTTGCATTCTTGGTAGACTTTGGAACCCATTGTTGTTTCATTTTTTTTCTGAGGTTATCAACTTTTGCCTTCTTTTCATCTTTTATTCTTCTAGTATTCATATAGTTCTTGGCAAGATGACCAAGTTCTGTAGAAATAAAACATCTTTTGGTAGTATCTCTTTTCCTCATGTGATGCTTTACACAATTCATTCCAATGTGTCCAAATTCTCCACCGCAATGATATATGCACCAAATGTTATAGTCCCAACCAAATATAACTTTTACAATTTGTTATGTTGGATTCAATATCTTGGTTTTGCATTATGATGACTATGCCCATGCTTCTTACATTTGTGACATTTGCCTTCAAATATTGGTTTCTCATTGCATTCATTTGCTCTATGATCATATTGATTACAATTGTAGCATTTTCCATTAAATTTTTCTTTCCCATTGCTCCAACATTTGTTTGAAGTATGACCTATCTTACCATAGTGACTACAAGTAGGTTTTTGATTCCTTTCAGCTCCTTGCCTAGATGTTTCGCCATCTTCTATGTATCCAATTCCTACTTTGTCTTTTTGTCTAAAGTGACTTTTCTCATTCAATTGATTCATGTCTACTTGGGATTTCATCATTCTTTCATTGGTTTGCCTTTCAATCTTTAGATCATTCTACAATTTTTCATTCTCTAATCTCAGGTTCATGATTTCTTCATTTGCATTGGTGAGCTAATCAATGAAGGCTGCTTGCTGAAGGGATATGTGTTGAATTTCATTGTTCTTTCCTTCTATCTCTTCTCTTATCTTGTTTTTCTCTTCCATAACTTCACACAATCTTATTGACTAAATTTCTTGCTCTCTTCTTAGTTTTCTTATTTCTTCTTGAAGAGTACTATTCTTTTCCAGTAGTTCTTTGATTGCTTCACTAGCTTCATTTGAATTGCTTGAATAGATCTCTTCAATTTTTTCTTCAATGTAGAGTGAATCATTCATCTAGATTGCAAGATCTTTTCTTCTTTTCAGAGGTTGGGAGAGTTTCTCTTTTGCTCTCTTGAGTTGTCCAATGGCCAATTTCAAATCTAGCTTCTCATTGTCAGTAGCTTTGTCAAGTCTAAATACCTCCATTGTCTTTGATCTTTGCTCAAGTTGTTAAACTTTTCACTGAGAACCACAATGCTCTGATACCAATTGCTGGAAATATTATGACAAGCTAAGTTACTAAGAGGAGAGGGGTGAATTAGTAACTTCTAAAACTTTTACCCCAGCTAGTAATTAATCCTTTATATGAATTCTGATCTAACTACATGCATGAGAAACTGAAAACATGAAAGCATGCACAACACTTTAACACAAGATTTGGTGACCTAGAAACCTTCCAAATAGAAAGTAAAACTTGGGTGGGGATGATACCCACAAGCCTTAGTACTATAGTATAAAGTTGGCGTATTAAGGCTTACAATGATCACTTCTAATGATCTACCTTATTAGGAGCAATAAGGACTGTTGGGTCCACCTTGCAAAAGGATTTACAAACATACAATGAAGTATGCACTCGATAAAGAGATTTGCATAAGATTGTTAGGTCTACATTGTTAAAGGATTTGAGTAATCCACCTGTTAGGATGAAGCAGTAGTTGATCTTTGATCTGCAACTTGGTTTGTTGAATGAGATTCCTCTGAGTGTACAAATCACCTTACTATGATAGATGAATCTTTGTCGCTCCTTATATTGTTGTAGTCTTTTTAATTCACTCTTCTTCTCTTCTCTAATGATTACATTACTTCCTTATGATGATTTATATGTAATATAATACATTACATATATCAATCTAATTACATAATTACAAAGTCAACCACAATACAAGTTTACACAAATATTACAAAGTCAGCCAAAGTGTAGAAACTTGAGCTCTAAAGACTGACTCGGTGAGGTTTTGATATTCAGCATCCATTGTCAATGCTTAACATCATCATGCACAAGGTAGACATAGAATCTAGGTCCATACTAATCACTTCCAAGTAGTCTTAAACTCGATCTACACTGGTGACTCAACGAATATTGTGAAACTTGACATATAAAATGAATCATTTGATTCACACTATATAGCTTGATAAACACTATCACCTCAAGCTCAATATAAACTAAGTTTCTTGGTTAACATTGAGTAGCTCGATTAACACTAGACTCACATCACATCAACTGTGAACTCGGTAAGTATTGCACAACTCAGTTTGCACTGGTAAACTTGGCATACACTGAGATGCTCAATTTACACTACTGTTCATCAACTATGTAGTAACTACTTGGTGCAAACTAAAATCTATCCATAGGACCCAGTAGCAATTGTAGAACTTGGTAACATCTGTAATGCTTGGTTAACATTGTTAACTATACAATATGCTCAGTATGAACTCACAATTTGAATAAGTGTATGTCACTAATAACAAACATGGCTAGAATGTCAACACCTATGAAATCTATATATCTTGAATTTTCTTTTATCCTCTCATACATTCCCATGGATTCAATCTAGGGTTACAAAAACACAACCATAGCTCTGATACCACTTGTAAAGAAATTTACAACAAATAATATAATTGTTTCCACATAACCCATAATAATATGAAATGAATATATAATTGAAATTCACATGCAAGAGAATAGACAATATACCCACAAAAATGTGACACAAGATATACCCTATGAAACTCTCATTGAGGGAAAAAAATTTGCCCTTCAAAAATGTCTATCACCATGTATTATTCAGCAAAAAATCATTGCAATATAGTCATAGAAGCCTTCAAAGTCATAGCCACCACTAAACAATCTATGTGAACAAGTATGAATCCACATATCACATACCATGCTATAACCTTCACAAATGCTCCATTGACTAACCTATCAAGCCTTGTCTTGTTTGACTCTTGCATTTTTCCCTTTTCTCTTTGTTTGTCTTATCTTTACAACTTTCCTTGTGATTGCTTATATAGTAGCAAGTCCCACAAAGCCACCAAGTGGTATTACATAAGCCATGTGCTACCTAACCAATTAAGCCCACATGTAATATTGGGCATTTAATTATTTTTCCCATTATTAAATAATTACATCAAATATTATCACAATGTAACAATACAACTTATCAAGTCTAGCCCATGAGAATCTTTACATGTTACATGTCCATCTAGGTTTTTCTAGTTGCAACATTACATAATAAAATAAAATAACATGATATAACAATATTATGCACACACCACATGTAATTTGAATACTAGATCCCCATTGTAAGTCACTCCCATATGTTGAAAATATTCAAGACTAAGCTAAGTTACTAAGAGAGGAGGGGTGAATCAGTAACTTCTAAAACTTCAACAATTTCAACTTGTAAACCAATTATCATTTAATCCATCATATAAACTCTGATCTAATTGCATGCATAAGAAACTAAAAATATGAAAGCATTCATAACACTGTGACACAAAGATTTGGTGACCCAAAAACCTTCCAAATAGAAAGTAAAACTTGCTGATACTCACAACTTTAGTACTTCAGTATAAAGATAGCCTTTTAAAGCTTACATTGATCACTTCTAATGATCTGCCCTATTAGGAGCAATAAGGATTGCTAGGTCCACCTTGTGAAAGGATTTACAAACATACAATTGAGTATGCACTCGGTAAAGAGATTTGCAAAAGACTGTTAGGTCTACCTTGTGAAAGGATTTGATTGATCCACTTGTTAGGATGAAATAGTAGATGATCTCTGATTTGCAACTTGGTTTGCTGAATGAGATTCCTTTAAGTATTGATCACCTTGCTATGATAGATATGACTTTGCTGCTCCTTATACTGTTGTAGCCTTTGTAATTCATGCCTTTTTCTTTTCTTTGATTTAGTTTGCATTCACATCTTCACATTCTTATACACACATTCATACTCACACTTTGGATATGATACAATGCATTACATATATATCAATCCAATTATACAAATTACAAAGTCGTCCACATGAAGACATTCGAGTTGTGAAAACTGACTCGGTCAGATTTTGATATTCGACATCCACTGTCAATGCTCGACATTGTCATGCACTTGGTAGACGTAGAAGCTTGGTCCATACTGATCACTTCCAAGTAGTCCTAAACTCGGTCTGCACTGGTGACTTGGTAGATACTATGAAACTCGTCATATAAACTAAGTCTCTTGATTTACATTATATGACTTGGTAAACATTCTCACCTCGAGCTCCTCGAGCTCGGTATAAAATGAGTCACCTGGTTAACACTTGAAAGCTCTGTTAACACTAGACTCACATCGCATACACTACAAACTCGGTGAACATTGCACAACTCGACTTGCACTGGTAAACTTGACATACACTGAGATGCATGGTTTACACTATTGATCTTCATTGTAATTGTGATTGCTTGGTAACCACTAAGATTTGTCCAAAGGACTTGGTAGCAATTATAGAACTCGATGACAACTAAAATACTTGGCAAACACTGATAGTTGTACAATAAGCTTGGTAGCTATATACAATTTGAATAAGTGTGTATCACTAATAACAAACTTGACTGATATGTCAACACCATAGACATGCACCTAGATTATCTTTCCAAAACTCACAAACCACAATTGTGTCCCATACAACAAAAGTAATATTGATCGAATTTGGTTCCTAAACAGGCAATCCAAAAATAACATTGGTTCTCAAAACCCAAGTTCTCATAAATGCTCATCAACAGAAATCTCATAAAAGAAATCTCAATTTAAATCACAAAGTGCATCATTACATCCAGTCAAATAATCATTAAAGAAATCTCAAAAATGTCTTTGGTGCACATCTTAACTTGGCCAATTAAACAATTTACAAATAAAAACCATCACGAAAATAAACACCACAAGATTATAAATAAAATATTTAAGAAAACACATAGTTTTTAGCCATACATATGATTTAATTCCATCATTTTCTCTCGTTTAGTTTGAGTCATAAAGATGTGTTAAAAAATAAAGTAAGAATATACATGTTAATATAAATTATTATGCTAATATACTTATTTAAATCAATAAGTATTTGAATGTCAAATCTCTTTGTGCATATAAAATATCATGCAATATTATCATGTTATTAATTTAAATAATCTTTATTAATTTAAATAATCTTAAATGATGAATGATTTAATTAATAACATAAATGTGTATTATTAGATTAAATATTAATATCAATTTCATTTTTAAAATATTAATTTGACTTCTATTTAAGTCCAATATTAATTTTTACTTTTCCTTAAATTCATAATGCAATTAGAGATAACTCAATTTTGAAATTATAATTTTTATCTACAATTTCTCTAATAATATTAAATATTCATAAATAAATGATTATATAGTGAACTCCACTATAGCTTCTCTTAAAAAATAACAAAATCATAATTATATATAATAAGTTATATTCCACTAAGAGTTTTAAAATTAATTAATATTAAAAACTCACTTATAAGAAAACAAATAGTATTTATTTATTTAATTTTTAAAATAAATAAATAATATATTTAAAATTTTTTTAAAAAATTTTGAAATTAATAATGAGTCATTAATTTAAAAAAAAAAATTAAAAATAATAAATAAATACGAAAAAATAAATATATTTTTATAAAATAAAAATAAACATGCAATTAGTATTTTTGCTTGTCTTTGATCTCTCAAATCATGCAACCATACTATACTTAGTTTTCTATCTTTAGTATATTTGTTTTCACATGCATGCATAAGTTTAGTTACAACATGTTTTCCTCTCAATTAATCTTTTGTTTTTCCAATAAATTTTGCAACCAACTTATTTTATATATAAGAAGAATATTTATCTGTATTTAAAAAATTCATGATAATCACATGGTTCTAATGACAAATTTAAAGTTGAAATCTTAGTTGTTCAATTAATTTTTTTCTTCCAATTTTCTATAATCAAATTTTTCTTATATTAGAAAGGATTTTAAAATAATACAATCATAATAATTTTCTAGATTTTTCTACAATCCTTCTCAGTCAATTTTTCTTGATTAATAAGTTTTACTTATTCAAAATCTACAACATAATTCTTTATCCCAAAAATTAATACAATAAATTAATAAACATTATGCAAGCATTAAGGAAGACACAAAGTAGATAGATCTTTCAAAAAAATTCTATAATGAGTTTTCAAACCCTACCTCAAAATCACAGCTAAAATATGAGATAATCTGTAAATGCATGCAAACCCAAATGCTCCAAAACTTTCAACAATTCTTTTCATCCAATTTCAAATTTTGCTCCCCAAACCCTATGTGTGTAGAAATGAGCTCGAATCTCTTAATAAAGAGGTTAACTCTAGCTAGGGTTTCTGGATTTTGAACATGGAAAGGCCTCTCCTTAAAATAAACTTTTATTATTCAAAAATTTCATGCATACTTAAATAACTTTTTAATTAAAATATTCTTTTATTTTCTTTTCCTTCACTTTATTAATTAGTGCAAGCACTATTTAAAGCGTAGTTTATTATTTAAATTAATAATAATAATAATTAAAGCTCATTATCAAATACAACTCTAATTTAATTATTATTAATTAAATAATTATAATAAAACAATATTAAATCTTTAATCTTTTTAATATTCTAATTCTTTCTTTAATCCAAAATTTTAAATTAGATTTTTAAATTAAATCTTTCAAACTGTGCACAAATTTAATTAATTTCTAATTAATTAAATATCATAATATTTTAATTTCTAATTAATTAAATATCATCATATTTTAATTTCTCTTTAACCAATTTTCTAAATTAGACTTCTAAATTAAGTCTTTTAAATTAAAGTACACATTTAATTAGTTTTTAATTAATTAAATATTCTCATATTTTAATATTTTCTTTTTAATCAAATAATATTTAATAATTCTCAATATTATATGATTAACCCAAATATTATATTTAAATAATTTAACAAATAAATCACATAGTCAAATCCACATAAAAGCTACATTACCAAAATTAACCAAAATTCAAAAGAAAACAACACAGACACAGATAAACTCATGGGTTTAAAAAGGTGGAAAGTCATATACATGTCCTCCTTCTCAGACAAGTAATTAGGCTATGGTTGAAAATAGACGTGAATATTATCTCCCCAGTATTACCATTGAGTTATTACGATATGACACACTCATCTTGACAATTCATGGAAGTCGATGCCCATTGCCCACAAATTTGTATAAAATACGAGCATGTATATGTGCATATATATCTAAGCTAAACAAACAACGGCGGGGAGTGGTACATTGTGTAGATCTTGACTATCAGATGACTACGACTCCCTCCCTCAACCATATCAAGCATGCTAAAAATAAATGTAAAATAAACACACACGCCATACACATGCAAGTATGTGATAAGTATAATAATAAATCCTAAATATAAATAACATCATATTCTAACATGAGCTTCTCTTCATCGTGAGGACACACTAAACATCTTTCTAAGACACACAATATGACATTATCATAAAACTAATTTCATTAACTAACTAAGAGAAATTAAAGCATCATCACTACCTGTAGGAAATTGTTACAACTTGACGTAATCAATTACTCGACATATCAAAGTATTGCATTTCAAATATCAAATAAAAGCTAACACATATATAGAAGAGTCATATAGAACTTTAACAATCAAGTTTACAATGATAGCAAAGGAGGGGTATTACAAATTATTCCAAAACCAAAATAATTCCTTAACCAAAAAGTCATTCTACCCAAGTTTCCTGTGTTCTGTCATGTCAAATTGTACTTAGTAAAACTTCCATAACTCCTTCTGTGCATAAACAAAACCTTAAGCACTTTTACCCACATGTTGTATGGAGTTCATACTACCTTCTAGTAAGAGGGAACATTCTCAAGTTCCTCCAATGAAATGCACTAAACAAAATAAGTTAACTGTACATTGTTTCCCTCTACTAGACTTAGACAAATTTTTTGAGTTTCTATACTTCAAACTTATATTTTTCTATCTCAAAATATGTTATATGTTGCCATAAATGAAAACCTTAATACATCACCTTATATATTACCTTAGCCAAATTTCCAACAAGATCGAGCCCATTTCTCATGGGACATATTGCCAATGACAATATTTCTCTGGTTTTGGGGCCAAATTTTACTAGGGCTCAATGCCACCATTTTATCAAGAGATTTTCTTTTATGCCCAATCTAAATCAAATTTGACTTTGGAATGATGTAATTAGTATAAAAAAATTTATCAGTCTTTATTTTAACATCAATGGTCCATTATCAAGTGCAAACTTTTTGGCAACCAAGTGATCAAGTTTTTAGTCAAATAAGAGTAATTAAAATCAAGATTTGAAGGTAAACATCCAATATAAAGTTTTGCAAGTCTCCAAATCCTCAAGATCATCCAAGTCAAATTCAACCTTCTCATTTGATGTAAGTTTCTATCCCATGATGGCCAAATAGATGAATTCTCAATCAATTGAGAAGATTCATTCTTTCATTCATCTTCTCTCTCCTTTTTAAGTGATTACCAAGCATATCTATGTTTAAGATCTAGGAGTGACATTCATATATCTATGCATTTGTCTAGACATATTTGATTCTACATTACATTCCATGGTTGTCTCTTTATATTTCAAGCGCATTCAAGCATCTTTATGGATAAGAGTGATTTCTATGTTTGTCTATGAGGGTTTATGCAAGGTGAATCTATCCTTTGCCTTTTTATTAATTGTCCTTTACACAAATTCATCTCATTTCTAAGGTTGATTCCTAAATCAGGGTTTGACCATTAGACAATCTTGTCCCCCATTTTTATGTATACATGAACTAGTTACAGAGCTACTAGATCAAATATGGGTAGATTAGGAACAATTGGACAATTTGTGAAAAATTAGATAAAAAAATACCAGGAAGACATTGCCATTATTGTCATGTTCAAGTAATAGCTCACCATTGTTGTCATGCCCCTACCATTTTGAGCTCAGATTTTAGTCACTAGTTGGATGTGTCTTTTGATTTTTATGTTCATAAAATTTTGCTCACTATTTGTTTGTTACAACATGTTTTTACTAGTCTTTAAGTGACTTGCCTAGTTAATGATTTACATTACTATAGTTTCATTCTCTTTTCATAATTCACATATTTTAGTAAAAATATCATTGTACTCATTCAGTGCTCGAGTCACCTCTTGAGCTAATTAGGGGCATCTTCCTTCCGAAATGTATAATTAATGAAAAGGGAAGTGATTTATCCATCCACACATGATTGCTTGCCTTTTTCTTATGCACATTGTTTGTGCTTATTTGACCCTTTGTTTTGAGGGTTCCTTGGCAAGGCATTACAAGCAACACATAACTTAAGAAAACCAATTCGATTCTTTCCTTTCTCTTTTCCGTGCTCTTTGCCTAGTTAATCATTTACATTACTATAGTTTCATTCTCTTTTCATAATTCACATATTTTAGTTAAATTATCATAGTACTCCTTTAGTGCTCAAGTCACCTCTTGAGCTAATTAGGGGCATCTTCCTTCCAAAATGTATAATTAATGAAAAGGGAAGTGATTTATCCATCCATACATGATTGCTCGCCTTTTTCTTATGCACATTGTTTGTGCTTATTTGACCCCTTGTTTTGAGGGTTCCTTGGCAAGGCATTACAAACAACACATAACTTATGAAAACCAATTTGATTCTTTCTTTTCCATTAAAAATATTACATGATCAAACCTACAATACACAATTACATAAAGAGAAAGGCTCACAACATCGAATGTCCATGACATACCCAAACATATTATTTAAAAACTCTTATTTGTCGTTCAATATATATATAACACATGTATCTACCTTCTTCACTTGATTTCATGTGAGACATATTCTTGCCATGCAATACCCAACACCTTGTACCTCTATGCAACTAACAACAAAGAACTTTGGAAAATGAATTTACTTATTGAAAACTAATTTACTTATTTTTTGCTATATTCTATATTGAACAACCTCTCTAAAACATTTTAGAGAAATGAAAATAATATCCTCACCTTTTGAAAATTAGATATTGACCAAACATGCATCAAATAGATCATCATTTTCCACACATTGAAAAAACAAGAAAAAACATAAACAACTCTTAATTTTCCCTCGAGTTCACTATTTAATATGACACTAATACCATATCATCTAGATGAAAACGTTAATCCCCGTTCATATAACACAAAATTAAGTAACGAAAAATGATATGGTAGCCAAATTTCAGCATCATTCTCCTATGACAAGGGAGAACTTCCAAACAAACATGCACCTAAACATAGAGGGCAGCATAGAGAATAATTGACGAGACACACCAAGCCTGTCACATGTTGAATTTGAGCTGGTCTCGATCCCTTCGAATACTTTGTTATGATATGGAAGCGATTGAGATTCATGCTGTATAAATTAATTCGAAATAATCGAAAGTTTTGGAGATGGCATGCATGCGCCATGAGCGTATTTATTGCATTGACTTCTTTTGTCCCGCCCATTTGTCACTTTCCGTCCCACATATGAAAAACCAAGCGCCAAGAGATCCATTCCCGACTATTTAAAGTTCCTGTAAATTCTTTTAAATTGGTCGACACGCAATTGTTTTATGCCCGGCTATGCCGATGCCCGGTTCGTTGCGTGCGTAAGCGACCAAAGAAATCTTCTCTCTGTACGCCACGCTAATTCGAAGCCGCCCTCGGCCTGCAAATAGAAATTTCTTTTACTGATTTGAAATTGTCTGAACTTGAACTTTGAGTGAAACTTTTGTTCTGTACCGTCAATATCTAGTCAAATTTTGCATACATTTCGATGGCGGGTAAGCAGCCATTACCGTTACAGGTGTTATTTGATGTGGAAAGAACAGGATCGATGGATAGAAGGCGAGGCGATAAAATTGTTTACCCATCTACAGAGGATGGTGAAGTTCAGCGGCGGGATAGGCCGCATGCCATTTCATACATGGAAAACCCGAGCAAGAAATGGAAGACATGGATAATTCCTGCGTTTGTTGTGGCGAATTTTGTTGTGTTTATAGCGACAATGGCAGTGAATGATTGCCCTAAGAATTCAGAGACACCTGGCAAATGTGTGCTCAAGTTTTTGGGCAGAATGTCCTTTCAGCCTCTCAAGCAGAATCCTCTCTTAGGGCCTTCGTCCTTCACGTAGGCCTTGTGTTCATACCCATTGTGATCTTTTCTTTTCTTTTTCAGCAGCATTACATGTTTTTACATAAAATCCGAAATCGTTATTCAATTTACAGATACAAGAAAATGAATGGTTTGAATTAGAGTTCATTTTTTTTCTGAAAAGTTGTTTAATGAATCTCCTCAGTTTAGTAAACCGGGTTGTTGGTTATGATTATATTTTCAGTGCGCATGGTTGTGGGTTCTTGGTTTAAACACTAACACACATTTATTAAGACCTCTAAGTTTGGCAATGGAAGAATTATCCGGCTATGCATATCAGCTAGTGAATTGGGATTTAGATGTTAATAAGAGGAAATATACCAGCCCTACCAACAGCAAGAGCCAAATAGCCTAACCTCTGCATGCCCATGAAGATGCCGTCCCCACTTGGACATCACATTTCTAATACCCACTTCAAGAGCAAAGATAACTGTGATCGATGTGCGATGTGGATTGTCACACGCCCAAAATACACGCGCCTTTGAGCTATGTATGCCGGATCGGCGTCTTCTTGGCAGTAACCTAAAATATAGCTTCTCATAAACACCTCGCCTTCTCATATATGGCCATTTTTTTGTCCTTTAAGTAAGTCCTCTGAATGGAAAATACAATTTTTATATGGTGCAGGAGATGCTAGAGAAATGTTTCACTACCATAAGTTCTCACACTAAGGCTCTTTTCCATGTTTATTTGGAATATACGAGCCATGCTTCATACAAGGCTGGAGTCTTGATTTTAATGTTGTTTATGTATGGAGGTGCCTGTCCAATCCCAATGTGTTTCAAAGTACCGTTTCAATTTCGAATAATGCCATTTATATGATGATGAAAATCAAATAGCATTTTCCAAATTCATATGGTAACGCATGCATGCCCAAGACACACAAGCAGCTGTTGAATGCCCAACTTTTATTGGCATTGCTGTCATACATATCTCCGCATTTTCTTTACCATAAGCTATGTGCTAATTCTGGTTGTATTCTGTAATTTTTCCAGATTAGAGAGAATGGGAGGTCTTGACTGGAATAAGGTCGTACAGAAGCATCAGGGATGGAGGCTCATTACGTGTATTTGGCTACATGCAGGAGTGGTTCATCTGCTTTCCAATATGCTGTGTCTTATTTTCATAGGAATTCGTCTCGAACAAGAGTTTGGCTTCTGTAAGTTCTAAATTGCATGCACAGTCATAGAATTCAACATTGTATTCACTATGCTTGGTCTTTGGTTAATGAAACTTAAATACAATTTCCTCTGTTCCAGTGCTGGCGATCTTTGTTTTCTAATTGAAACTTTCCTTCTTTATGCAATCTATTTGCTTGACACAGGTTTTGTTGTTTTTCTTTTTGAGTTGTTGGCCGATTCTGATTTCAGTTTGATTCCTTGAATTTATACTAATCTTTCTAATGTCTGTTTAATAGATCACATTTCTTGTTATTTGTATGTTGAAGAAAACATCCAGCAACTAATTGGCTTTCTGCTTACGGGTTATTACAGTTAAGATTGGCATGCTATACCTACTTTCTGGATTTGGTGGCAGCTTGTTGTCAGCTTTATTTATCCAATATAATATATCTGTAGGAGCATCGGGTGCTCTTTTTGGGTTGCTAGGTGCTATGCTTTCAGAGCTTATTACAAACTGGACAATCTATGCCAGTAAGGTTAGCGAAGTCTTAGTCTTGATGGACCATTTTTATCGGAAAAATATATAATTTACTTCTCAGCATGTGCATGTTAAATAAAAGTATATTTTTTAGGAAATATTTGGTCTCTAACCAACATATAGTTGAAAATTCCCATGTAGCTTGCAGCACTGGTTACACTCATTCTCATCATCGTTGTCAACTTGGCTTTTGGATTGCTGCCACATGTAGACAATTTTGCACATCTTGGAGGATTTATGTCTGGGTTCCTTCTCGGATTTGTGTTTTTAATCCGGCCTCAGTTTGGATGGGTTAATCGCAAGAAGCTTCCTCAAGGATATGAATTGGGTACATTTGTCAAACACAAACACAAGCCATATCAGTATGTGTTGTGGCTGTCAGCAATAATTCTGCTAACGATAGGGTGAGTTTTTATCAACAAATCTATTTGTGAACTTATTGTGTTTCTTATTGGAAGAATATTTCATATTCTAATTTTCATTGTTGTAATTGCATTTTTTTCCTTTTCCTATCCACTGAGACTTAAAGATGGTTCTTTAACTTAATTTTGATCGATTGAAGTGGAGAAATGGTATGATGAGTCTGAGTTGAAGTTTTCTAAATTGCATTCCAAGTTTCTCTCTCTTGAAGTGGTTCAAATCTCAGCAAATACATGTAGCATGTTTGGCTTATGTAGGTTTAATGAGCTGTTTTCAATGAATGTTAGCTTGGTTTGTTAAGTAGCTATGTAGGAAAGAGTAATAGAAGGAAAACATTGCTTGTAACTGCAAATACATTTAGCATTACTGTTTACATTTTACAAATTGCACAATTAGTTGGATTCTCCTTTTTCCATAATTGTAAAGCTGATTTGCAATTTATCATTGAAAACAATCCAGCAGGAAAGGTTTGAATTTGATATTATGGATTTTTGAATATTCTATCATACTACCATGCTAAAACTTTTGTTGTATATGCATATTAAATGATAATTATTTTGATATATAAAGGGTGGATATTTATAGGACCCTCTCAAAAGTTCAAAACTTAAAGTTAAAAGTGTAATATAATTACATAAATAAGCTAGATAAACCTGAAAGATCCATTACGGCCAAAAGCATGCAAGAATTATGCCAACTTGTATGGACCAAGGAAATGACCAAAACAATTATAACAAGAAGACAACATCATCTAAAATGAACCAATCTTACAGGTCAAATCAGCAAGAGGGACTTGGAGTAGACTCCTTGGTTGGCACCTAAAAACCAGAAGCAACGCTGGAACTGCAGGCAACTCGGGATACCCCACTTTTGAAATGCTAGGAATGTAGTACACTCTACAAATCTCCACAGGATTCTTCAGAAGTTCAATCCACAAATTATTCGTATATAAGGTCAAATCTCAACTGTAGTATGCCAAGTCAACATGATTCTTAGAAAGGTAACATGAGAGCTTGAAACTGTTACACATCCTTCATCTTCTAGTGGTGAGCTGTAGATACCAAATGGTCTATCATAATACTTTCCATATTGTTTGCCAACCGAACAAGGTCATCACAGGGAAGGATTTTGCTGAGAATCCATTACCTGGCAACCACATAAGGAAAAACGTTTTGAGATATCTTGAATGAAAAAATGTTTTCCTTAAGCAGTGGTCTGAAACCATGAGTTGAAAATTCATGCTAATTGCAGAAGAACTGAAAGAGAGATGAATGCCCAAAAAGGGAAAATTTGAAACCAAAGGAGTGGACCTAAAAGAGCAGCAACTGAACAATGACAGATGCTGGAAAATTTGGAGCTGGGCAGACACATAAATCAGTCTTCGACATGGGCCAACTAATGCAACATTGAAACCATAGATTGAGGACTCGCTGAGTACTCAGCAGGACTCGTGAGGCTTGCAAATCTTGAGGCCAACTGAGTTGACTTGCCCAGGATTCACAGGCCTAGTCCTGCTGAGTCTTGGTTAAAGACTTGCCGAGTCTCGGGCTTGGACTCTCTATTTGTTGCCAGACATTGTCAAGTCCTCTTCTTTAAATAGGACCAAATAGTAATCAATAATAATTAACTAAAAGTTTATTGATCAAAATTGCAAGTCATTCAAATGCAAAGAACACAAGAACCTGATATTTGTGTGGAAACCCTAAAAGAGAGAGTTTGCTATATATGAATATCAAAATTTTAACAATTTTAGAGACATCAACCCTTCATTTGATTTTGAGCAGTGAGCACCAACTCACTAGTGGCACCTACCCCAATGGAAAATGGATGATATCATTCTCCTCAACTTGTTCTTCAAGTCTGCTATGAAATGACCACAAAATTCTATTCACTATGGAGTTCTTAATACCGCCTTTGAAACTGGAATAGGTCTGGTTACAAGTCTGGTAAAAGGAAGTCAGAACCTCTTTTTCAAATCTGCCTGTGAATTCTTCATTAAACCTACAAAAGCTACTTATGGATCAGCCACAATATGTCTTAACAATCACTTCTTTATATTCTAGGAGAGTCCTCATATATGTAAGTCTGACCTCATCTTCTCATATAATCTTTGTTCTTTCCTTTGCGTATGCTCTCAACCGATCTTCTTTAATATTCCACACACACAAACACCTCTTCCAATTCCAATTTCTTTCTACATATATACCCTCTAAATTGCATATTCCTATGACTAGATACCATTGAAGAGACACATCCTTCCCCTAGGAAGGCAATCTTTACCAACAAATCTGTCTTGAATCATAATGTGGCAGCTAGAGAAGAATCAACCTACTACATTATCACGCCTCCTTGAATTGATTTTGTTTTGTTTCACTAACCCAGCACCTCATAGAAATCATGTGTTTATTTTCTTAGGCCTAAGTTACCGATTCTGGTTGTGATGCTGATGTGGGTGGGATTCTGATGTGTGGGTGCACGTCTTTTTTGGATTTAGGATGCGTTTGGGTACATGTGTTGATCTGAATTAAAGATTCAGATTATAATACCTGGTGTGAAACCTGCGGTATTGAAAAAACAATAATAATGAACAATAAGATTGCCAACCAAAAACTTCCCACTCCATTCTGTTTGAAATATGAGTTTATACAAATATGGAGGATCTCAAGGGTCACCAGAATCCCCTCGGAAATGAAAATGAAGAGTCATTGAATGTTTAATACAAATAAACTTATTCAAACTACCAAAATTATCAAAAAACTATATAAAAAAAATAGGTCCACTTGGATAAGGCATAACTTTCTAGTCCTAGCTTCGATTTGTAAATCGTTTACTTCGTTGGAAAGCTGGTCAAAAACTCTAGAACCAAAATTGGGACATCAAACCGAGGTTAGATGAGGAAGATTGTCCCAGAAATGCTCCGAAGGCCTTCAAAAATGCAGTTTACTGAGACATAGAAAAATGCAGTTTACTGAGACATAGAAAAATACCGAAGAATTTTATTATTTTTGTATTTTTCCACTGCCAACCTGATCATGTGTGCATATGTGTGTGTGTCTATACATATATATATAGATAGATAGATAGATATAGCAAAGAAATGCAAGAAATATTAAAAAATAAACCATTCCATAGCATGATACTTCAACAATGAGAACCTCTCTGTTGCTATTGCATGAAATCTGTATTGCACAGTAAATTATTGCTAAGGAGAATTCTAATTAAGGCTAATTTGATCTCTTTCTCTGTTTAAGCCTTCATTTATAATTTTAAAAATATATATTAGTTGTCAGTTCTGGCTCTAGTTCAATCAATGGTTCAGATTTGGGGGTTCAATTACTGCTGAGAAGAATCCTATTTAAGGCAATCTCTTTCTCTGTTCAAGCCTTCAATAATAATTATAAAAATACTACAAACACACACACATTAACTGATAATTAGTTTGGGTTGTAACTGAAAGTTCATACAGATAATCCTTTTTATAAGTTGCAACCATGCTTTGAGTTGGCTTATAAAGCATACTATCCATGTTAATAGATAAAATCATCCAAATGAACCAGCCTTTTGGACACAAGTAAGTGATTGCAGTGCTCACAGAGGTTTGAACTTTGAACAATTACTTAAATTTTAGTATATCCTGGGTGCACCAGTGCAGCATCCAAAAGCACCAGCATGTGCACCTGGCAATTTCCCAGACACACCGGTATCTTAGTCTTAGGCAATCACAACACTTAGAATTTTTAAGGTAACCAATGTCTAATTAGACACTAAACAATTTTTAATTAGAATTGTTGTCTCTAATCCCAGCTAATGTATAAAAAACTTAGTCACTTAAGTAAAATATGGTTAACATCTAACTTAGTCAGTGCTGTGATAATAAATCTTTATTTCAATTGTTCTCCTTCTATTGTAGGTGTTTCATCATAGTCTCTTAATGTGGCCTTTAAAACTTAATAATCACTGCCCATATTGCTATCCATGTATGTACGTGATCGCAGCAAATTGAGTATTAATTGTCATGTATTTGAACTAGGTAGCAGGTTAATCTATTCTCCTCCTTGAAATGTCGATGTAGCATTCTGTGTGTGACATTCTCCAATAGAATCACTGTATTCAAACCAAAGTTTGCTGAGAATGAAGTAACTGTTTGTTTTATGGCATTGATTGTTGATAATGACAAACATCAACAAGAAACTTCAACACTTTCATCAGCGGTGGAGTATTGTACTATCAATAACAAAGACTCAAATGTGATAATTAGAACCTATCCTCAAGTTTTCACTACACCAAGGAAGAAGAAGATGTAAAATGTTGTAATATCGATAAATTCCTTCTTTTTTGTGTAATTACAAGTTTTTCTTAATTTGCCGAGTCTGTGCCAAGTTACAAGTCCGAGTCAAGCCATTTTGGCTAATGAATTGAGTCCGAGTCAGAGCCCTAAAATTATGATTGAAACTCATTACCATATTCGGAATGTCTTTCTAAAAAACCAAAGAAATCCAACATGTTCACCAACTTTGGGATAGTATTTATTTTGAGGAAGGAAATCCTCCAAAGCACCAACTTCTTATTCCTGTAGGTAGACTGTAGGATAATTACAATAATTTTTTTTAACTTAAAATGTCAATTTTATAATAAGTAATTGGTCAGAGGGCATGTGAAGAGTAGGTCAAATGGAAATCAACATATCTGTTTGCTATCTTTAAACTAGAAAAAAAGTATAGTTTCCATTGTATATATTTTTGGATGGAAATTAAAAATTAAACTTGACTGGATATTATGAATTATTCCTTCCAAGATGTTGAAATTTTACATGGAAGATTAAAACTAGGTCAACCCCTGAATTTCTGAGATAAATGACAACCTTATTGTTTTCCCCAAAAACAGGACAAGACAAATTCATGTCAAGATGACAAACATAAGATGGGTTTTGTCAAGAATAATTTTTAACATCCAGTTTTAAAGAAGGTTATCACATAATTTATTATCACTACAAAGGAGCCCCCCTCTACTTTCAAACATCTAAAACCCAGTGTTATGTGGGAAAATGTCCCTGTTTTTTGTGATGTCCTGGAGATGGGAGGTGACGACTGGGCGTCCTCAGGACTGTCAGAGGATGTCACAAATGGACAGCTTGCCAAGCCCCTCTGCCCAATGCAATTAACAAAAAAACATTGTAAAAGAGATCTTTTTAAACAAACGGTAAAGAGAACTTTATAGGTATTTGGAAAATTTCAAATAAATAAATCAATTTGCCTTTTCAGTTAGCAGAGTTGCATTGGCAGCCATAAACTAAAGCAAAATGCCAAAAAATATTGATTTGCATTCTTTGGGTTTGTTGTGTTATGATAACTCAACTTGTTGAGTGGTCTTTCAGCAGCTTCCCTTGACTCCTGGATTTCAAGATCATCCTGAAACCATTTTGCACTTGTCTTGTTTTTGTGTCTCCTGGGATCTCTATTGTCTGTTGAATTGCCATGCAATATTTTCTGAATGTCTTGAAGTTGCTTGCTTATTCAATTTAAGTAGAAGACTGAGATTAGTGGCTTGGTAAACTGAACTTACTGTCTTGATCTAGCTTTGATAAGTATGGCTCTAGATGCACAAATTTGACATGCAACCTAATTACCCTAAAACATTTATGCATAATTTGATTAAGGGTGGATTGTACCATGCATCTATTATCCGGGGCAGTTTACCTATAATGGATACCAATGAAATTCTAACAAATAGTATTATGTACAAGCATATTTACATACAGAGATTATTCTTAAAATATTTCAATATGAAGTCATAGTAAACGAATAAATTTTTAATTAGTGAAATAAAGAAGAGAGTTTTGCAGCACAATGCAGTAAAATGTAAAGTATCCTCTCGGAATGGTGGAGGGTTCCAAATAGAGATTGATTTATTACATTGATTGATTTATTCCCCCATAGCTTTCTACAGTTTGAGCTAGTTTGCCAAGTATCTTGAGTGCTGATTAATTCATTAAATAATGATTGTTAATTTTCATCATGCCACTTTTTCCATTAATTGATTACCTATCATTGACTCGTATTTAATTTTTCTATAAAGTTGGTATCAAGAGATTTTGACTTGGTTTCCTGGTAATATTCATAATTCTATTTGCAATGGAATCTTGTTACTTTCTGTTGCAGATATGCTGTTGGTTTGACCATGGTTTTGCGTGGTGTAAATGCAAATGATCATTGTGGTTGGTGTCACTATTTAAGTTGTGTACCAACAAGCAAGTGGAGTTGCAAGGAGAAACCAGTTTATTGCTTGGTAATTAAATTGCTGAAAGTTCTCTTCAGAGCCTAATATTGTCTTTATGTATATTTAAAGTTGTAAATTTTGAATATATTTCATATAGAGTACCATCTGTTTATTAACTACTATAGTAGCTGATATGCTTACTTGTAATGATGCTTTCTTACAGTCTTCACAAGGCCAGAATGAATTGACTTTAACGTGCGAAAATGGTGGCAAAACAAAGATATATCCATTTCGAAATGTATCTGATGATAGAATAAGAGATCTTTGCACACAACTCTGTACCTAAGTTGGAAATGCCTCTTGTTACTTCTCATTGATGAGATATTTTTCGCAGACAATAGTGGTCCCAGAGCTGACAGATGATTATAGATCTACTGGTAGTCTTTGTGTATATTTTGTAGATCATATTTGTGAAATAACTGTAGATCTTCTTGTATATCATTTTTGAAAATTCATCAGTATCTGCTTATCAACTACTGAAAGGTTACATTTTCAGAAAAAAATGCACATCTTTGATGTCCGCTGTTTTGCCATTTTCTACTCTATGTCTTGCCTTAAGGTTCATGCAGGAATTTTTTTTCCATGGGAAGGATTGGATAATTTATGATATTCAGATGTCACAAGTTCTGGATTCAGTTACTGTACCATAATACATTGGGGATTGGTGATGGCCTCTGGAGATGTTCTTGAATATATGTCAATATGATGCTCCCATTACTCTTATACCAGTTTCATATTCTTATGTACTGCACAAGTTATTTGATTCCAGGACAGTTGAAATGGTGCAGACATCATTCAGCATACTCAAAAGATGATAAATAAAAAATGAAAAATGAATTGATTTTATGTGGTCTTATTGAGAAGGTATCATACTGAATTCATCTGTGTCTAAATGATTGGCTTCTTTAAGAGAAGTTATATCTATTATGAACCCTAGGCTTAGCTCACTCGGTCTTTGCTGCCAGCCCAGGTTGTGGGCTTAACTCCTGTTTCGCCCATGGTGCGGATGAGGGTCTGTTTCACATCACTTGAGAGGTTGCGGGGGCTCAACTGCAAAGAGCTAAGCTCTAGGTCGCTGGGCCTAACTCTTGATTCCTTTTTGGTTAAAAACATTTTAAAGATAAGTTTGTGTATTATACACGCTGCTATGGGCTCTTGATGTATAGGTTTGAGAGCAATTGTATTTATCTTTTTGAAAACAATCCTTAAAAGTACATTTTATGAGATAGAATATTTGGTAATTCGGAAGGAAAAGCTCCACTATCATGAAAACAACCACCTAAAACTACACTAAGTTTGTTAGCATGTAATGAGAAATTGACACATGCTACCAAAGATTTGTGATTCCTTGAAACTGATCTAAGCTGAAACAATATTCAACTCCGCAACAACTCCGCACTTGAGCTATTAGATTTCCACAATCCATAAATCTCTGCATGTTACTGCTTTTATGGTTCTATAGAAATTGAAGAATCACTTTGGACAAACAGTGATCGATGAAAAGTATAGCTAGCTTCCACGAGATTCCTCAAATTAAACAGTTAATCACAATGAAAAGCAAAACTAGCTGGATAAAAGATTAATCGACGCAAATCCCGAATTAATCACCAATTCTAATTCATTTTGCAATATCTTCACACATAGTAAGGAACAAACTTAGATGATTGATTAAAAATTTCATGGTCGAAGCGCTTAGAAAAAATTGAATTTATTTGAACTCTATTTTAATGCTCCATTTAAAATTATTCTAGTTAGATCACAAATTTGCAAACACGGTGGACGTGAAGAGGATGTGGAGCTGGGCTTCACGAGCTGTTCAATGCATATAGGAAGCTTCGTGAACTGTTATGGTGATTAGGAAATAATGCTTGCGAGCATGGAAGCTGTTAGAGGACTATTTTGTGCATGTATTTTCAGATTTGTAAGTCGTTGGCTTATTCTAGAAAGCGTAACATGTGATGTATTCTACTGGCAGCCGACTGGAACAGTCTAGCATGTCGAATATTATTGAAAAGTGTTGTATTTGTATTGTAGTGCAAGAAACACTTCATGTAATGTTTGTTTAATTTCTCGAGAAGACACACACTTCTTAACACGCTCTTATGTAATTAATTTTTCAACTATTAAAAAATTTATCAACCTTATTAACATTATTAATGCATAATCATGTAAAAAATATAATTGGCAATCATACGAAGATACACATACACAATAACACCAGATATGTTAACTAGGAAAACTCTTGATTAGAGGACACTGGTGAGGATGGTACCCACTAAATGATGTACTAATGTAACAATTTTTCATAAGAGGATGGACTCTATTTGGAGCCAATGAAATACATTTAGTACATGTCAGTCCATGTTAGAAGACCTTGAATCCTTGTTAAGAGATTTCAACCCTATTAGGAGTTGTAAAAGACAGAAGGACTCATTGTCCAAATAGTTTTAAGGGCAAGACTACTGAACTCACTGTCCAATTGGCCTCTGTATTATTCTTTGTAGAATAATAGAAATGAAATAACCTCAACTCCTTCTTTGTCTTCTTGGTCGGACCAAACCTCTTTTGATCTAAATACCATATCACCAACTTCACATCTAATAATCCCTTGTATCACTTATTCGTATTTACCACATATTAATCTTCCTTTATACCATATCCTCAAAATAATAGGACTTCATTAAGATATTACAGAACATTACATCTTTTCATAATTACAAGGCACTGTCGACTCACAGTCTTTACAACTTCTCACATGTGCAACTATTGACCTTGTGCACTCGTTGACATCATCATCAGGTTGTCTAATGTCACTGTCTAATTATGGTCGTCATAATTCTATCTTAGTTAAGAGATACAACCCAATCATCATAAATCACTTATCAGGTACTTTGTTTGCACACTGTCTTTTGTAATTCATGAATAACTTTTGCATGTCTTTGATTTGTTGTACGTTCACTTGTCAACTTCATAAGGATAGTGTAGAATGTCCTCAATTGTGCTTGACCTTATTATCAATACATAGTCCGTATGACCTTGTTCTCTGTCTACTACTCTGCCAGTCTTCACAGAAACAATACTATGTTGACATCAACGATAAACACAATCATGAATGCAACATGTCAATCATGTAAACCATCAACATTTATGCTAACAATCCCCACCTTTGACATTGATGATAGCATATATGAAAAACATACAAGTTCCAAAAATATCAAATCAAACTATGCTACTCTTCTCTTCTTTTCAAATCCTCTTCATCAATCAAATCTAAAACTCATTGGAATATTGCTATGTCTATGCTTTCTCATTCTTAGGATCAACATTAGTTGTTCCTTCTAATGCACAGGAACAACTCTTCATCCGTGTTTCCTTATTCTTATATGGATGGTCATCAATTTTCAAACTTCTCCCCCATTGATATAACTCAATGTTTCTCCCCATTGACATCAATAAATCCATGAACAATTATCCCCATACATACGTCTCCCACATACTACTAGAATATGTTTTTCATGTGATCATCTCCCCCCATTAACATCAATGACAAAGACTTCATTATAACAATCATTTTCTCAAAGTCTTGAACTAGCTCAAGTGTCCAAAGACACAGTTCAATACCAACTACCAAGAGTCTTTGATGACTTTGCCCATCATAGATACTCCCCCATATAAGAAACATCAACATTCAATCCAAATAAACAATATTGCTCTATACCACTGGATTGATGCATTATTTGCATCATCTATTCAAAAGTAGGTAGGGGCCTAACTCCAAGCATACCTCACAAATACTCAAATGTATCTCTACAAAAAGGTTTTGTAAAGATATCTACAATCTACTCTTTTGTACTCAAAAATTCTAAAATGGTCTCTTTTTTTGCAACTTTTATCTCAAAACATGATACTTAATAGATGTATGCTTAGTCTTAGAATGCCACACATGATTCTTAGACATACTTACTATACTTGTGTTGTCACAATGTATGATAATAGGTTCTAAAAACTCTATCCCAGTGTCCTTCAGCATCTGCTTCATCCACATGATCTGATTGCAATTGTTTTCAACTACTATATACTCTGCTTTTGCTATACTCTGTGTATCGACCCCCCAAGGAACCCAAAAGAAATTAACCTATTATGTCATTGAGTTTCCTAAACATTTTTTTGAAAGATTAAAACAACAAGAGATAACATAGTGAAAGCAATAACTCACATACATACATAAGCAATACATTAACAATTACATCTCTTAAGGGTTCCATGGCGTTGAATCTCATACATAAGTTTTATTAAGATTAAATCTGATACATAACAAAGTCCACACCATAGGATAACCATAAGTATGAAATCAAATGAAATAATATATAAGTACATAAGATGTCACATGACATAACCAAAATGCACAATCATCCTCTGTATAAGTCATGTTAGCCCTTGTCTTTGTGTCTCGTTATTTCAATATAGTTTGGCAATTTTTTTGAAATTGCAACAGTCATATCATGTTTTTGAGCGAGAAATTTTGAAGTAAACCCTAAGTGCAAACATGGAATATCTAAAAAAACCCTAGTATTACTTTAAAATACCTTTGGTAGGGTTATTTCCTTGTTAGTTTTAAATTTTTGTAGAATAAAGTTAATTCTTTATGTCGTGTTTTGCTCAAACCATGGTTAGGTTTGGGTTAGGTCGCTTTCTAGTTATAAATATGTTTTTTAACCTAGGTGATGAGTTGTTCTTGGTAACCATTGATCTTCCTCGGCTCTATAGCTCATGCTTTCTCACAAAATGAAGATGTCTATTTAAGAAATGTGACAATACGAGCTTGTGACACCTGTTTGGTGGGACCAAAAGAATGCAGTGATCCTCAAGTTTGGTCTTAGCCCTTAGATCCTATTAAGATCAATGCTTCTCACTATCTCTTAAAATAAAGATATTCAAGCTTTAACTAAAGCGAGAATGTGAGGACTCGTCACTTGTACAGTGTGGGCCCATTTTAGAATTCTTGATGTGCTTCATCACCATATGCTAGTTGTCACCTCGTGATTGGTTCTTAATTCATACTAAGTCTTTCTCTTGGTAAGCTCTTGATCATTGATCGAATTGTAGATCAAGTGTTGTTGTGTACTCGTAAAACAAAGGTGTTTGATGTTTAAGGAATGCAAGAATGTGAGCTCTTGATGTGTGGCCTGGTGGGCCCATTTTTATGAACAATTTGAAGAATGAGCAATTTTGTTAGCCACAGATTAAGGTGAAGATCTACTATGGTCATATTCTCGCAAAAGGAACATGAAGGGTTTTTAACCAAATCAAGAATGCAAGGGAGTGATGTGGAGTTAGCGGGTCCAATTTGTATTGTGAGCCTAAAAGAGGATTGATGTCAGCATAAGGTACCAGGTTACATGTTCTGATTTGCTCTTCATGTTATGCATAACAACATTAAAGACATTTTCCAAATTGTTAGATCAAAGGATGAACGATGCTTCTCGTTATCTCGCAAAATAAATATGCAAGAAAGTTAACCAAAGTGACAAAGTGACACGTATTTTTTAGCATGAATGCTAATGGTACTCCTTTGGGGGAGTATCCTAAGCATTGGAGAGTATTGATATGTTGCATTCATGATTGTTGAACTTAGATTGGTTTTGACTAATGAGTGTCCACACACTTAAGTCATTTACTTAGTTCATACCGAAAAAGTAATACATGCCGAGCACAACATGTATATGATAGAGCATGTCAAGTCCATAGTCAGTGCCAAGCAGATAGTGTATGCCAAGTGATTCAGGACCTGAGAAAGCAGTGCATGCCAAGTGATATAGATGCCAAGTCACAAAATAGAAATCAGTATATGCCGAGCATTAGAGACTTTAGTTGCCAAGTGAGATAGTTTTTGTAATGGACACCCAGGAATGCCCAAAAGTTGAACCAACTGCTGAAATTATATTAATTCTAAAAATGCTGCAATCAAGTACAAAGAGATGTATTCCAAAGGCCAAACCCTAAGGGAATGACGTCTAGAATGTTACAACAGAGAATGAACGTCCCCTATTGCCAAAAAAGAGTGTGATTCACACATCCAAGCTGTTATCAAATGCAAGTCATAATCATTCGATACAATAATCCCATGCTAAACAATGAGACTCTCACCCCTATTTATCCTATTCCTTCACCCTTCTAGAAAGAACTAAAACATTAATTAATTGCAGGTGCTAGAAGCTTCCCCCTTCCAATAATTAATGCACTCTCTAGAAACTCCTCTCTTGCAATAATTAATTGTGCTTCTAGAGGCTTCCACCTTTCCAATAATTAATACAGACTCTAGAAGCATCTCCTTTGTAATACAATAATTAATTAAATTAATTAAATATAAAGCCACCTTTTAATTTTAATTTATTTAATGGCTTTATAAGAAATTAATTTAATTTCTTCTTATCCTCCACTTAGACTTTGGAGAACATGAAGGCCAAAAGATGAGATCATTACAGTTTTGACATAGTTGTTTGTAATGGCACAAACTACTATATAAACCATTTTTGAGCTGACATAAAGATTGAATTACAATATTTTGGAGATAAGGATGAATCTTAAGGATTCCCAATACATTACATGTAGCTAATCAGGTAAAGGGAAGGTTTAAGCGGCAAAATGGATGAATCACAGTCGTTGATTCATACCCAACCCTAAGTCACCTATGTCTTCTTAAGGAGGAAAAACCCTAAAATTTATAAGGTATATGAAGGAGCGAAGAGAGAAGTTTGCATGAGCAAACAAAACATTCATGGTGCCTAATATATTGTGAATTGAAATTGCATTGCAAAATCAGTTAAAGGAGAACAAAGGAAGGGAATAGCATACAATAGAGAGACATCTGATCAAGAAGGATAAAAAATACATCAGTTTGAAGGCGATCTGTCATTAGGCAACAAAATGATAACCATAGGATTAATGTTGAGTCATTCTAGCAGGTGAATCATTCAAATCTCTTAATAGAGTAGTCCTAACAAGTTGTATTAAAATCCTCTAACAAGGTGCTTACTTAATTTTGAGTTAAAGTCCTTTAACAAGGCACACTTCTAACAGAGTGTTGAAATCCTTTAACAGGGTGAGACCTAACAATCTTTGTAAGCCTTTAACAAGGCAAACCTTTCACAGAGTAGATCATGTTTCATGATCAAAGCATTGTAATCTTCACTAGATACACTTTGTTATTGCAGTAGTGAAGATTTGTGGGTGTCATCCCCACCCCAGTTTTACCTTCTCATTGGAGGGTTTCTGAGCAATTATATCTAGTGTCATATATGTGTGTGAATGTTTATATGTCTACATGATTTAGATGTACATGCTTTACATGGTATTTCAGTTTACTTATTGAATGTATGAGATGGATGTGTGGTGAACATTTTTATGGGTCAAAGAGAAGTTTACCTTTCCTATTGTAATTTCAACAATAATTGTGTTTGTCATTGATGTCAACATAGCAGCAAGTTTGTGAAGATTGAAAGAGCAACATACAAAGTTCTTAGCTGTAAGGATAATGTTTTGATTGTTTGGTAATGCACATTCGTGGATATGTTCAATACAATTTCTTGATGTTAAAGTTTAATGCATAGTACCTGAGTCAAAGATGTATGGAAGATATGCTTGATTTACAGATAATAGTACATAGACAGAGTACTTTATAAGTTGTTTATGATGTTTGTATTATATCTTCTAAGAGAGATAATTTGGAGATGAGCAGTCAACCAACAACACAAGATAGTTTGATGATGATGTCAGCAAATGCACAAGCCCTAGTGTTACATGTGTGAGAAGTTGTATAGACTTTGAGCCAATAGTGCTATTGTAATTATGAATTTATGAATTATCTTATTATAATTAATTGAAAAAAGCCTCAAGGCCGAGTCAAGGAATTATTTTGAAGATACGGTATAAAGGAAAGATGTTTTCCTTTTTTATAAGGTAGATGTAATGATTGTATTGAATGCAAAGTGTGAAAAAGAGCAGAGTGTTTCGTGAACGTGAGTAAGCAATACAAGGGATTATTGGATGCAAGATTTGTTATCTGGTTACAATATCAAAAGGAGTAGAAGTCCGGTTGATAGGACAAAGAAAGAGGAAGGAGTAGTACTATTCGTGTCTATTATTCTGCAAGGAATAATACAGAGATCATTTGGACAGTGGGTTCATTGGTCTTGCCTTGAAGCTGTTTGGACAATGGGTCCATCTATTTTCTACAACTCCTAATAGGGTTGGAATCTCCTAATAGGGATTCAAAGTCTCCTAACAGAGACTGATATGTACTGAATTTTGTTCTAGAATCCTAAAAGGGTCCATCCTCTAACAAGGAATATTCATATTAGTACATCATCTTGTGGATATCATCTCCACCAGGGTTTTCCAGCTGATCAAGGGTTTCCTTAGTTAACATATGTGGAGTTATTGTGCATGAGTATCTTGTTGTGGTTTCTGATTATATTGCTCATATGGGTAAAGTTTATTAAGGTTGATAATTGTGATATTAGTTGGATAATTGATTCACCCACCCCCCTCCTCCCTCCTGCCCCCCTCCCCCTCTCAGTTATATTGGTGGACTATATATTCCAACAATTGGTATCAGAGGTCCTTGAAGGAAAAACTTAATAACTTTGGGAGATCTATAGTCCTAAGTCAGATAGAGGAAATTTCATCACCCAAAAGATGGAGATTCTTGGTGAGTTATTAGATATGTGTAATGATCTGAACATTGAGCTTCCTGATCCATAATTTTTTGTTGCATACAAAAGAATAGAAGCACAAGAAAATCCTTATCTGAAGAAGACATGAAGATCAAAGAAGGAATTGATCTACTAGTGAGAAGAGAGTCATGAGGTATGGAAATTTTTATTTGTTGGACATGTAAGGAGCTTGATCATTTTTCATCAAGATGTCCTATGAGGGCAAGAAAATCTAAAAAGAATTCACTTTCTGATAAAGTTAATGAGCTTGAATTGGTTAAGGAAGATGAAGTAAAAGAAGAGCTAGCTCTAGTACTATTATTGGTGATTATAATCTAGAGATTGATAGACAAAATGTAGAAGGTTTCTTTGAGACTAACACTGATCTACATCATGATGTACAAATTGTTTAGCAAAGAGGAGAACACAGATATGAACCAAGAGATGAGATAAGAGTTGAGTTAGAAAATCCTACCTCTAACAGAAACATGAAAAAGAATCACCCTCAAGAGTAGATAATTGGAATCAAAGACAAAGGTGTGATGACAAGAAATACAGTTATTGAGGAATTATGTCTAATTTATCAATTTCAATGTAAGAGTGCAGATGAAGCATGTAAAGATGATCATTGGATTCAAGCAATGAAGGAGGAACTAGATCAGATTGTGAAGAATGAAACATGAGAATTAATTCCTAGACCTAGAGACAAGAATGTTATAGGAACCAAATGGGTTTTCAGAAGCAAGATGAATGAGCAAGACGAAGTTGTAAGAAACAAGGCTAGACTTGTGTGCAAAGGAAGAATATACTATGAGGAGACAAATGCCCTTATAGCCAGAATGGAGGTAGTAAGAATTTTCTTAGCTTATGTAGCAAATAAGAAGTTCAAAGTATATCAAATGGATGTTAAATTGGTTTTCCTAAATCGAGAGCTTGAAGAAGAAGTATACATTGAGCAACCTGATGGTTCCCCTCTAATAGAAGACAAAGAAATGGTATGCAGACTGAAGAAAGCTCTATATGGACTAAAGCAAGCACCTAGAACCTGGTACACAAGGTTCGATAAGTATTTAACAAAACTTGGATTTGTTAAAGGTACAACAAATAGTAACTTGTATTTGAGAGAAATTGAGAATGGTTTGTTGATAATCGAAATATTTTTTTGATGACATAATATTTGGAGGTAATGATGAAGGAAGTGATAAGTTTTCTAAAGAAATGAAGAATGAGTTTGAGATGAGCATGCTAGGAGAAATTAAGTTTTTCCTAGGGTTACAAATTGTGTAGAATAGTGATGGCATTTTCATTTCATAAGCTAAGTACTTGAAAGATTTTTTGAAGAGATTTGGATTGGAAAGTTGTAAGCCTATTGGTACACCTATGATAAATGATTACAAGTTATCTAGCAAGCATGTGATACCTACAATTGAGTAGAAGAAGTATAGATCCATGATTGGAGGTTTCAGATATAGCAAATGTAGTTGGGATTGTAGCTAGATTTCAAACCAATCCTAAGGAGTATCATTATGTAGCAGTAAAGAGGATATTCAAATATTTGAAGGAATATATGACTATGGAATATTGTATGACAAATCAAGTGATTTCACTCTATGTGCATATACTAATGCAGATTGGGCAGACAGTATGGATGATAGAAAAAACACTAGTTATATGGATGAAATAGATGCTGAATGATATTGGGATTGAGTTTGTAGAACTTGTTATCATATAGTGTGATAACACAAGTACAATAAATATGTTTAAGAATCTTGTGTTACATTCTAAGACTAAGCATATATATATATATATATATATATATATATATATATATATATATATATATATATATATATATATATATATATATATATATATTAAGTAGCATGCCTTGAGAGATAAGGCAAAAAAAAAAGAGATTAGATTGGAATATGAGTACTAAAGATCATATTGCATATATCTTTATGAATCCCTTACCTAAAGATACATTTGAGTACTTGAGAGGTATGCTTAGGGTTATGCCCCTACCTACTTAAGAGTAGATGATGCAGATATTGCATCAGTCTAGTAGTACAGAGAAATTTTGTTAGACTGGACCGAATGCTGATGCTTCCTATATGGGGCAGTATCTGTTATGAGCTAAGTCATTGGGGACTCTTGGTATTTGGTCTTGAACAATGTCTTTGGACACTTGAGCTGGTTGAAGACTTGGAGAAGTGAATTGACATAATGAGGCCTTTGTCATTGATGTCAATTGGGGAGAAGAGTGTATGAAAAAAATAACATCTCCTAAGTGTGTATGGGGGAGAAGAGCACATGAAAATCTCTACTTTATTAGGGAGATTAAGAAAGATTCATGTAAGAAAGAAGGAGGAATATCTCTATGGGGACATATGCAAGATGAAGAATTTTGATTAATGATGAGTTGTTTAATGTGAACAATTGTTATCAATCATAAAGAAGATGCAGAACATAGTAGTGTTCTAGAGGATTTCATATTTGATTGATGAAGAGGATTTGAAAAGATGAGTTCATAAGCAACAACAACAGAGCACTGTTTGGTATTCTTGGAATATAGATGCTTTTCATCTAAGATTTTTAGCATGAATGTTGATAGTATTCCTTTGCGGGAGTATCCTAAGCATTGGAGAGTATTGATATGTTGCATTCATGTTTGTGTTTGTCATTGATGTCAACATAGCAGTAAGTCTATGAAGATTGACAGAGCAGAAGACAAAGTTCTTAGTTCTACGGACAATGTTTTGATTTTCTAGTGATGTGCATTTATGGACATGTTCGAAACAATGTCTTGATGTTAAGGTTTAATCCATAATACTTGAGTCGAAGATGTACAAAAGATATGCTTGATTTACAGATATTAGTACTGAGACAAAGTACCTAAGAAGCAATTTCTTATGTTTGTATTACATCTTCTAATAAAGATATAATCTAGAGATGCATGGTCAACCATTGACATAAGATAGTCTGATGATGATATCAATGAATGCACTAGCCCTAGTGTTGCAGGTGTGAGAAGTTGTATAGATTGTGAGTCGACAATGCTATTGTAATTATGAATTAATTAATTATCTTATTATAATTAATTGATAAAGCCTCAAGGCTGACTCAAAGAAATATTTTGAAGATACAGTATAAAGGAAAGATGTTTTCCTTATTTTAAAGATAGATGTAATCATTGTATTGAATGTGAAGTGCAAAAAGGAGCAAAATGTTTGGTGAATGTGAGTAAGCAATCTAAGGGATTATTAGATGGGAGATTTTTTATCTGGTTAAAAAATTAGGAGCAAAAGTCCAGTTGATAGGACAGAGAAAGAGGAAGGAGCAATACTATTCATTTCTATTATTCTATAAGGAATAATACAAAGATCATTTGGATAGTGGGTTCATTGGTCTTTCCCTGAAGCTATTTGGACAATGGGTCCATCTATCTTCTACGAATCCTAATAGGGATTCAAAGTCTCCTAACAAGGACTGATATGTATTGAATGTTGTTATAGACTCCTAACAAGGTCCATCCTCTAACAAGGAATATTCATATTAGTACATCATCTTGTGGGTATCATCCCCATTGAGGTTTTCCCTTTGATTAAGGGTTTCCCTAGTTAACATATCTAGTGTTATTGTGCATGAGTATCTTGTTGTGGTTTCTAATTATATTGTTCATATGATTAATGTTTTTTAAGGTTGATAATTGTGATATTAGTTGGATAATTGATAAACCACACCCCCCAATTAAATTGGTGAACTATATATTCTGATAGTATCTTAGTGGGACCATTTTCTAAAAGGATTATTGAGAAAGCATGATTATTTATTGATCTTTCGATGGAAGGTTGTTCGAGGGTTGTCGTGATCTGACACAAATTTGAAGTGCAAGGTTTTTAACTAAAACAACAATATGAGAAGTTGACACGTGTCCCACTAAACAAACAAGTGATGCAGTATCAAGTTTGAATCATATCCATCATATTTCTTATGCATCAATGACTAGTTTTCAAACTCTTCTCATTACATGAACAATTAGACTATTAGAGAATTATTGGTGTTTGAAGGAAATCTCGTTCGAATGCATTTGGCATAAAGTTTACAATTTATTCCACAATTAGATACAACACAAATTAGAATTGAAGTAGATTGAATAGAGCCCAAATTTCTCAACCTTCACACTATGAATTATTGTGAACAAGTTTTCTTTTTGTGATCAGAGGTCTATATGTAAGTACCCAAACATTTGATGTATTTTTTTTTTGTTTCAAAATTTATTGAATTGATAATATGCCTCCACGAAGAGACTTTTTTGGAAGACAAACTATTAGCACAAAAATGTGCACGATGATTTCCTTGAACAATTGCCCGACTCTACAAACAAAACTACAAGGAAAAGGATTTGGTCCCAAAGAGCCCTAGACTAAAAATTGATGATGCTTTCTATGACAAGGAAAATTGGTTAAGAGATGCAAAAACATCAATGGGTGTTTTGAAGCTATTTAGGAAATAGTTTTCACAAAGAAACCATGATATACGATTGAATAATTTTTGGGAATTCAATAACAAAAAACTTGTTTGGCCAGGTGTCTTCATGGATGATGATCCTCAAGTTTGGTCTCAACTCTCAAATCCTGTTAAGATCAACACTTCTTGCTATCTCTCAAAATAAATATGGTCATGCTTTAACTAAAGTGAGAATGTGAGGAATCACTATGTGTATAGTGTAGGCCCATTTTAGAATTCTCAAAGTACTTCATTAGCATATGACTATTGTCACCTTGTGATTGGTTCTTAATTCAAACTAAGTCTTTCTCTTGGTAAGCTCTTGATCATTGATCAAATTGCAGATCAAGGGTTGTCATGTACTTGCAAAAAAAAGGTGTTCAGTGTTTAAGGAATGTGAGAACGTGAGCTCTTGATGCGTGTCCTAGTGGGCCCATTTTCATTGAATAGTTTGAAGAATGAGCAACTTTCTCTGCCATTGATTAAGGCAAAGATCTATGGTGGTTGTATTCTCGCAAAAGGAACATGAAGGGTTTTTAATCAAAGTGAGAATGTGAGGGACTGACATGTAGATTTGGTGGGTTCAATTTGTATTGCAATCCTAAAAGAGGATTGATGTTAGCCTAAGATACCAGGTGGCATGTTCTGATTTGCTCTTAGTGTTATGTATAACAATATTAAAGACATTTTCCAATTTGTTAGATCAAAGGATGATCAATGCTTCTCACCATCTCACAAAAGAAATATGCAAGAAGGTTAACCAAAGCAAGAAATTGACAAAGTGACACTTGTCTTAGTGGGCTCATTTTCTAAAAATATTATTGAGAAAGCATGATTATTTCTTGATCTTCCAATGCAAGGTTGATCGAGGGTTGTCATGATCTCGCAAATTTGAAGTGCAAGGTTTTTAACCAAAGTGAAAATATGATAAGTTGATGCATGTCCCACTAAACAAGAGGTGACATAGTATCAAGTTTGAATCATAGCCATGATATTTCTTGTGCATTAACAATCAGTTTTCAAACTCTTTGTATTGCATGTACAATTAGATTGTTAGAGAATTAATTGCATGATCTCACAAATTTGAAGTGCAAGGTTTTTAACCGAAGTGAAAATATGATAAGTTGACGCATGTCCCACTAAACAAAAGGTGACACAGTATCAAGTTTGAATCATAGCCATGATATTTCTTGTGCATTAACAACTAGTTTTCAAACTCTTTGCATTGCATGTACAATTAGATTGTTTCAAGGAAACCTCATGTAAATTCATTTGGCATAAAGTTTGCAATTCATTCCATGATCAGGTACAACACAAAATAGAATTGAAGGAGATTGATGAGAGTCCAAATTTCTCATCATTCATACTGTGAATTATTGTGAACAAGTTTTCTTGCTATGATCAGAGGTTTGTATGTAAGTACCTGAATGTTTGATGTGAAAAGTTTTTTCTATTTCAAAATTTATTGAATTGATAAGATGCCTCCATGAAGAGACTTTCTAGAAAGATAGACTATCAGCACATAAATGTGCATGATGATTTCCTTGAACAATTTCCTACCTCTACAAACGAAATTGTGAAGGAATTTGGTCCCAAAAATCCCTATAGTAAAAATTGATGAGGGTTTCTATGACAAAGGAAATTGGTTAAGAGATGCAGCAACATCAATGAGTGGTTTGGAGTTGTTTAGGAAATGGTTTGCACAAAGAAACCATGATACACAATTGAATAATTTTTGGGAATTCAACATCAAAAAGCTTGTTTGGCCAGGTGTCTTCATGGATGATGATTTGCTAGAGATGTTGGAAAAGGGATATGACCCTATGTTGGAAGTTGTGAAGAACCATGCTAGAGATAATTTGCTTAGGGTAACAAAAAAGGTGATGAGAGAGGTTTTTATGTTAAGCCCTAAACTTTCTTTGCATGGGAAGATCAATTTGGATGATTTGAAGTCAAGGTATAATTCTCAAAGAATATACCTTAGAGGGGGATCACTACAAGAATATTCTGTAAAGGTAGGGCATCTGACACTAGTAATATCTTCTACCCCAGAGCCCTTATTAAAGAAATATTTCAACCCTAAGGAACAAGCCCTCTATATCTCCCTCTACAAGATTTTTGGCATGGAAGAACATGAGCACATCCCAGGGTCCTTGATTTTTATGATGGCTCAAGTTTTTCATTATAAAATGAGCTCTATTTCTCATTTCCCCTCCCATTTAGCTGAAGAAATACATGATGGGATAATTGGCATAAGCAAGGTTAAGGTTGACAAACCCTTTGGTTGGTATTCTTTTCTGATATATATGTGTCTGTATAAGGGTGTTTCTGTCTTTGTAAATGACATGAAACTATAGCGAGAAAGGGATGGAGATAATCTAGCAATACAACTCTAGAGCAAAAATATGATTTGGGAAGTCACAAATGCCAGTTTTGTTCATTTTGATAGATATTTTGCTTCAAAGATGAGGATTTTTTTAAGTGGAGACAACTCTCAAATTCCTAAACCCTTATTGGAGTTGATTAGGCCTAAGGATCATGCTAAGGGTCTAAAGGTTAGTCATAACTATGGAGTCATCATCCCATATTCAGTGTCTACTATTTTTAGAGTGTATAGTTTCCAAGGGGAGCCCTTAGTCTTGTCCTACCAAGTACCTTTTAAGCTAGGAATTGCTGACTTCTTATGACGGATTGAAGGCCTTGAAGAGATGGATTTGGTGGGAAGATCTAGGGGGACAATATTTCCAAATTTTATAATCATCCACAATTTTGTTTTAACCAAAGGAAGATGGAGACACTTGGGTAAGTTTCTTGATAGATATCAAATGACCCAATCTCATTCTAGTTTTATAGATCCAGAAGGATTTTTTGAAATGTTCAAAGAAAGAAGTAGGGTCAAATCCTATGACCATATATTTTACTATCCTAAAGATGTAATTAGAAATGATTTCTCTTTGCAAAAATAAGAAGTAAAGAAAGAAAGATGGAGAGTTTATAGTAGGGTTTTGGATTTTATTAATGGTTTAGATAGAAAGTATGACCCTTTGGCTGATATCAAGTTTTGGGGAGACAAGATTGTTAGGAATAAGGTGTCTCAACCTTGGATAGTTGCTATTCTTATTATTCATTTTGTAAATGTATTTTTTTTTGTAAATAATGTAATTAACTATGAGTGTACATGTCTAGTTGGCATGTTGATGTGTCACTCCACTTGCATGTGTCTAGATCTTGAGTTATGATGAATTTTTATGATGCGTAAGAGCTATATTTGGAATATTTAATTGTGTGTAAGGAAATCATGATTGAAATAGTTATGATGGATTCCTATGACATGTAAGAACTATCTTTGGAAGATTTAATTGTGTGTAAGGAAATCATAACTGAAACGGTTATGAAGGATTCCTATGACGCGTAAGAGCTATCTTTGGAAGATTCCCTTAGTGCATTATATAAGCACTTTGAGGGCTGTAGATAGTTGAGGGGAGTGTGAGTAGTGTACTATTGGTTGCTACTCGATAAGTCTTTCGTGTCTTGAAAGAACTTGCACTGCAAGTGTGTTGTAACCTTTGTGTTGAAGATTTTGGAGGGGTGGGGTTGTTTTACCAAAAGGTTTTTCCCCACTAGCATATCTTTGTGTTTGTGTGTTATTATTTCTCTATCTATTTTTGTATTCATGGTTGACTACAATATTATTGTTTACATAATATAAAATCTGAAATTGTAAGGATTTAATAGGAATTTGTACAATAATTTCCTTAAGAGATTAGTGTAGGAAGTTGTTTCCACACCTGAGTTTCCTTACAAGTGGTATTAGAGCTTGATCAACTTTTGATCCTAGTTTTTGGGTAGGGTTTTTTGAGCTAATCTCAAGTTAAGTGGGATTTTTCTGCAGAGCATTCTGAATCTTATTTGTAGATTGAGATGGCTAGTTCATCATACAAAAAAATGGAGGTGGAGAAATTTAATGGTAGTAACAACTCAAGATGGAAGACTTGCTTGAAGATTGTGATCTATGGGAGGCAATTTCACTTGATGTGAGACCTGCAACAATATCTCAAGCAAATTGGGATATCAAGGATCAGAAAGCTAAGGGTCTTATTAGACTTTGTCTAGTTGATTCAGTTCTCCTAAATTTTCTTGATGAGAAGATTGCAAACAATGTTTGGACATGGCTTGGATTAGTGTATCAGGCCAAATCTCTGGTGAATAAGTTGTTCTTGAGGAAGAGGTTGTATTCTCTAAGAAAGGAGGAAGGAGGATCTCTTATAGATCATTTAAAAGCTTTTAATTTTTTGATTGCATAGTTGACATCATCTGGTGTCAAGATAGAGGAGGATCGATGTATGACCTTGTTATGTTCCTTGCCAAATTCATGGGACCATCTTGTGATGGCTCTTGGAATTACTTTAGTCACTTTCAGAATGGATGATGTGGTGTCTTCACTGTTATTTGAGGAGACAAAGAGAAAGTCATCAGATTCGGCTAAGGAAGCTCTTGCTGTTCGCGGTAGATCCAATGATAGAGGCAAGAAAAATGATAAGAAGTCTGGAAAGGGTAGATCTAAATCTAGTGGAAAATCAAAAACTCCTAGAAAGTCCAAGGTAAAATGCTAGAATTGTGACAAGACTAGGTACTTTTGTAAAGACTATAAATAGCCAAAGAAGAAGAAGAAGGCCTCAAATTCAGGTTTAGAAAAATGTCAAGAAGATGGTGATGCTTTCATTACATCCTTGGTAGTGCATGCATCTAATGATGTGTGGTTGATAGACTCAGGTGCTTCTTTCCACATGACCTCTCATTAAAGCTGGTTCTCAAAGTACGAAGTTTTCGATGATGGAAAGGTGTAATTGGGTGATGATTCTCACCTAAAGATAGTTGGACGAGGACATGTCACTATCAAATTCCCTAATGGACGAGTAAAGGGGATCAACAAGGTAATGCACATCACTGGTTTGACACGAAACCTATTGTCTATAATTATGTTGAATGATGTAGGTGTGCAATTTTTTTTTCTAAAGATGGATGTAAGATGATGAGAGGAGCTATGGTGCTTGCTAAGGGTACTAGGAGAGGTACTTTGTTTCAGCTTGATGTATGCATTTCTTAGTGCAATAGTTCTTCTATTTCAAAGAAAAGAGCAACTATCACTTCATCGCCACCATCTAAATGAGTAGTAAAGAAGACTATGGTTATTGGTTCTGATGGTAGTGCAACATGTGTACCTAAGGGTGCAAACACATTGGAAGGAAAACTTCCTATAGAAAAGACAATGTTGTGGCATATGAGATTTGGCCACATTGGTGAGAAGGGTCTCAGAACCCTAAAAAACAAGAACCTCATTGAGGGGTTAAATGATTGTAATCTTGAGTTCAACTTCTACGAACATTGTGTCTATGATAAACAAAATTGTGTTCAATTTTACTCTAGTTCTCATAAATCTTTTGATGCTTTGGATCTTATTCATTCCAATGTATTTGGTCATATAAAAGTTCTTTCAATCTCCAAGTCTATATTTTTTTGTATCTTTCATAGATGATTGTAGTAGAAGGACATGGATTTATTTCTTGAAAAGTAAGACACAAGTTTTTATTCAGTTCAAGGAATTTAAAGCCCTTGTAGAGAATTAGACTAGTAAGAAGATTAAATGTGTGAGAACTGACAATGGTGGTGAGTTTTTCTTAGTAGAGTTCAAACATTTCTATAAAGAATGAGGTATCGAGAGGCATAAGACAACTCCTTATACCCCACAATAAAATGGAGTTGCAGAAAGAATGACCATGACACTAATGGAGAAGGCTAGGAGTATGCTTAGTGGAGCTAGTCTTGAACAATAGTTTTGGGCTGAAGCTATGGACACTACTTGCTATCTGGTTAATAGATCTCCTACATCAGCTCTTGTTGGTAAGACACCCATGGAGGTGTGGTCCGGTAAGAAGCCTTCAATTAGACATCTTCTTGTTTTTGGTTGTGAAGCTTATGCACATGTTCCAAAGGAGAAAAGATCTAAGTTAGAATACAAAGCTATCAAATGTATTTTCATTGGATACTGTGTTGCTATGAAAGGATACAAGATTTGGGACCTTGTGACTAGTAAGGTGTTGTATAGTAGAAATGTGCTACAACCAGATGAAAAAGAGAAGAAAAAGATATTGTTCAGTTGTATCCTACCTTTGAGAAGACTAAATAAAAAGACCATGTTGGGTCTAATGATAAGGAGAGCTTTAGTAGCTATGATAGTTTAGAAGAAGAGGAAGAACAACCTCAACCTCAGCCCTTGATGAGATCCATGAGAGTAAGAAAGCAAATAGAAAGTTTTGGTTATTCTATGTTAGATTCTAGTTGTGCTTTTCCTTTGATTACTAACATTGATGAGCCTAGATCTATGAAAGAGGCTTTGGATATGGAAGATGTAGGTTCCTGGATTGAGGTCATGGATGATGAGATGGCTTCATGGATAAATTTTTTTTTTGGGACCTTGTACCTTTGCCTAAAGGATGAAAACTTTTTGGTAGCAAATGGGTGTTCAATAAGAAATTTTGTGCAGATGCTAGTGTTGAAAGGTACAAAGCTAGATTGGTTGTGAAGGGGTACTCACAGGTAGACAAAATAGATTATGGTGAAATATTCACTCCTATTGTAAAGTTTACATCAATTAGATTTTTGTTATCTCTTGTTGCATCATATGATTTAGAGATAGAATAGATGGATGTGAAGACAACTTTCCTTCATGGTGATTTGGAGGAAGAGATTTATATGTCACAGCCTGAGCACTACATTGTTAAAGGTAACAAATCTTTGATTTGGAGATTAAAGAAGTCTCTATATGGTTTGAAACAATCTCCTAGGATGTGGTACCTTAAGTTTGATGCCTTTGTGTTGTCAATTGAATTTGCAAGATCAAAATCAAATTATTGTGTTTACTTCAGAGTTGAAAATGATCACCTTCTTATTGTTGCATTATATGTTGATGATATGTTGCTATTTGGGAAGGAAAGGGTATGCTTTCTAATTTTTAATCTCAGTTGTCAGCACTATTTGATTTGAAAGATCTTGGGGCAACAAGGTACATCTTGGGTATGGAAATTAGTAGAGATAGGTCTAATAGAAAACTTTGGTTGAGTTAGAGTAAGTATGTGAAGTTTGTGTTGGACAGGTTTAGCATGGCAAATTGTAGACCTTTGTGTGTTCTTGTTTCTATGGGAACAAAGTTATTTGTAGATGATTGTCCAAAATTTCCTTGTGAGGTGGAGGACATGAGTAGAGTACCTTACACTAGTGGAGTTGACAGTCTTATGCATGTTATGGTCTGTACTAGACCAGACATTGCCCAAGCAGTGAGAGTTTTGAGCCTATTTTTGGCTAATCTTTGATGGGTACATTGGGATGCAGTTAAGAGAGTACTCATCTACTTGAGGGGTACATCAAATTACTCCATTTGTTATCATGGTAACTCATCTAGAGTTTCGCATACAATTTGTATTCATGGGTTTGTGGATTCAGATTGGGTAGGTGATATTGGCAGCAGGAGATCCACCAGTGCTTATGTGTTCACTATGTTTGGTGGTGCAATCAATTGGGTGAGTAAGCGTCAAACTATGGTTGCTTTGTCCACTATAGAAGCTGAATACATGGATGCTACTCATGCTTGTAAGGAAGCCATTTGGCTTAAGAGATTGTGTTCTAATATTGGTGTTGATGCAGGATAGATTACTATTTGTTGCAAGAGTCAGAGTGCTTTTTGTGTGATGTCCCCGTTTTGGCAAGTAATTTAAATAATAATAAATACTTTATATAAAGTAATATTAATAAATAATATTAAAATAGTAATATTATGCTATAAGTAATATTATAATAATTATATTATGTATGTCGTATTATAATAGTAATACGAATGAAATAATAAATAATGATAAAGATATGTTTAATATAGCAATACTATATTAGTAAAGTATTATAATATAATATAATATAATATAATATATATAGTTATTAAAATAATATATATGATATACTTATTAATATAGTTATATTAATTAATCAAAAAATTATTAATATAAATATATAATTAATATAATATAACTTATTATTATTATTGATATAATGAAAGGATGTGACTCTTGTAATAAAATTATATATATATTGAATCAACTATGGAGAAGAATCATTAGATAGGAAGATTATCAAGTTGTACGGATGAAAATGGAAAACTATATAAATGTCCCAAAAAGGGGACATTACAAATGGTATCAGAGCACCAATTCTGCCACCCTGTGAAGAAAATTTGAAGACAGGACATTAGGAATCCATGGAAAGGAGAACATTGAATTAGCAATATTCAAATCAAGAGCGGTTTGAAGAGGAATATGTTCTATTCAATTTATATATATATAGCTCAAGAAGGAAACGATAACAAGGGCAGACCTGTAGAGTGTACAATAGGCAGGCATGAAAGAGGGAATCATGAGTATTGGGAATAAAATATAGAAGGAAGACCCAGTCAGCATACTCATAGAAAAGAATAGTCAATAATTAAGCCGCATGAGAAATATGGTCTTCAATTAACCATTAAACACTAGACATATCAACGTATAATAATTCCATGGAACATATAAGACCAATGAATATTCATGCCAACATCTCAAAGGAAGAGTATTGGTCTATTGGAATGATGAAGAATGAAGAATCGTTATGAAAAAGAGAAAGAAAATTGGTCTAGATAGGAAGTGAGTTGGTTCGCAACTAGGGATATGTATGACAACATCACAAGCTAGTATGTCTGCACATGAAACAATGTTGGGACATGCACTCTCAAGTTTGTCTTTAATGCTATCAATCACCTCGAGTCCTTGAATGGAGTTTTTATCTAGATTGGCTGTCTTCTCACTAGTAAATGTTGGAGTGTCATCCAACAATATCGATGCATCGCATCCTTGTGTAAAATTGAAATATATCAAACTAACTCACCCACAATAAAAGTTCCTTATAAGGAAATCTAATAATAATTAGGTTATGAAGAAAATTAAGCTTAAAAAAGGTCAGTCAAACCTTAATGTATGATATTTATACCTCCAAATAATTACTTGAACAAAGCAGTCATAAAAATATAGACGTAGTATGGAGGTAGCCATGCAAGCTTCTTTGGCAATCGCTATATCTAGTTGGGATCTTATAACAGAAAGTGTTGATGGGCATTAGACACCAATATGGAATAAGAGGAAACATAAAAGGTAGAGGGAATTACTTTTCTACTGAGCGACAAGATACAAGAACGGAGTCAACAAATAAATCAATTTAAAAACATCAATAGAACATCCATGTTAGATATAAGGATGAGGGATTAATTATCGCTGCAACATGGAAAAGACAATGAAAATGATCAAAGAGAACAAAGAAGATATAATCAAACTACAAATGGAGAAGTGATCAAAAACCAAATACAGTCAGCGATATACGTGACTAATCAATCTGCACGATACTCGATACAACCATAAGGATAGAGAAAAGGAAATTTCAAAGGCTAATATATAGTCAGTGACAAATAGCATAGAGATATATCACAGTACGAAGGTCATTCATCCGAACTAAGATAACTAAGTCTTGCTAGGAAAGAATATGCTAAGAGTTCAAAATCATATCCATCAGGAAGGAACATAGAATGGAAAATTTACACAAGAATATAATGGAGGGCATGGTCCAGTCTTTGTGTTTGGCTGAAAATATTTCCCATCCATGTAAGAAACACACGAATGGAAAAAATCCAAAGTCATGTGCAATAGCAGATGGGCAGGAATTGATACAAACCAATTTGCACACTCAACATAGGAGTCGTTGCCACAAAAGATCATAAACTAAGTTTCAAACAAGTATGATTTTAATGAGACTTACACCTGGGGACTATATCAGCATTAGGCAAGACATACAACCTTAATCATCCACTCTTGCAGAAGATTAGAGGACTCAACAAGATGGAGACAAGCATTGAAGTCTTTTTTCACTATTGTCTTTATAAGAAGATGAGATATGATCAAGGGAACATAATAACATTCAATCAATGAACAAAGAGGGAAGCCAATGGAGCTTCGAGAAAGTTCAACCATAGTAAAAATATGAAATTGTAAGTTTTCTTAATTAATGTAATCATAAAGATGTAAAATTGATTATTTGAGAAATGATTTAGCGATTTCAAGTAGCTTTCCTATGGAGTCTACAATCATAGAAGGTTTATAAGATGTCTTATTGTAGTACTAGTTAAGGAAAAAACTATATAGAAACCCTACTGTATATAACTTTCCTATGGAGTTTGCAATTAAGGGAGGTCTGTTAAGACAACTTATTGTAGTACTAGTTAAGGGAAAGGCCATATATAACTTTCCTATGGAGTCTACAATTAAGGGAGGTCTGTTAAGACACCTTATTGTAGTACTAGTTAAGGGAAAGGCCATATTTAACTTTCCTATGGAGTCTGCAATTAAGGGAGGTCTGTTAAGGCACCTTATTATAATACTAGTTAAGGGCAAGGCCATATTTAACTTTCCTATGGAGTTTGTAATTAAGGGAGGTTTGTTAAGACACCTTATTGTAGTACTAGTTAAGGGAAAGGCCATATTTAACTTTCCTATGGAGTCTGCAATTAAGGGAGGTCTGTTAAGACACCTGATTGTAGTACTAGTTAAGGGAAAGACTATAAGGGCATCTATCCTTCCTATGGAGTCTACAATCGGAAAAGAGCTGCTATGATACCCTATTGCAGTACTAGTTAAGGGGCAGATAGTAAGGGAACCCTACCACTTTTCTATGGCGTCTGCAATCAGGGGAGAACACCCTATTGTAGTACTAGTTAAGGGGAAGATAGTAAGGGCACCCTACCAACTTTCCTATGGAGTCTACAATCAAGGGAGAGCGGTTAGGAAACCCTATTGTAGTGCTAGTTAAGGGAAAGATAGTAATGACTCCTTTTCACAAGAACCTTTCTAGCCAAACAAGCAATCCACTAAGTAGACCACCTTGTGTGGATGCCTAACACCTACCATCAGGGCCAAGGGGGCCAAAGTTCCACTCTTGGGCTTAGTATGGAATTGACTTGGATTAACTTATTATTATTCAAATTTCTTTGAAGTTTATATATATTTATATATATGTACTAATGCTTATTTTGTGGTTGCAGGGTTCATAAGCCTAATGAAGAAGTATAGTCATTGCACATTGTTAATTTTAGGATCTAACCAAGGTTATGTATGATGTGTCTTCATTGTTTTTGCTTTGTGCCTTCATCTGTCTGCACTGTGTTTGCTTGGTGTTTTCATTCATTAAGATGTATATTTCATAAATTTTTTAGGGCTTTGTATGCAAATATGTTTGTATCTATGAAGGAGTTGTGTATGAATAATTTTGCTTGAGGACAAGAAAATTCAAGAGGGGAGGACTGTGATGTTCCCATTTTGACAAGTAATTTAAATAATAATATATACTTTATATAAAGTAATATTAATAAATAATATTAAAATAATAATATTATGCTATAAGTAATATTATAATAATTATATTATGTATGTCATATTATAATAGTAATACGAATGAAATAATAAATAATGATAAAGATATGTTTAATATAGCAATACTATATTTGTAAAGTATTATAATATAATATAATATATATAGTTATTAAAATAATATATATGATATACTTATTAATATAGTTATATTAATTAATCAAAAACTTATTAATATAAATATATAATTAATATAATATAACTTATTATTATTATTGATATAATGAAAGAACGTGACTCTTGTAATAAAATTATATATATTTATATTGAATCAACTATGGAGAAGAATCATCAGATAGGAAGATTATCAAGTTGTAAGGATGAAAATGGGAAACTATATAAATGTCCCAAAAAAAGGACATTACATTTGCCTTGCAAAGAATCCAAATTTTGAGAGATATGGTGGAAGATGGAAAGGTAAATTTGGAGAAGGTAGATACTATAAAGAATGTTGCAAGTGCATTGAAAAAACCAATGGGCATAGATAAGTTCATATGGTGTTCAAAGTCTATGGGCCTTTCAACCAATAATAGTTAGTTCTTGTTATGTTCCTATTGCTCTTACAAGGTGTTCGACAATTGGGAGAATGTTAAGAATAAAGTATCTCAACCTTGGATAATTCCTATTCTTATTATTTGTTTTGTAAATGTGTTATTTTTACAAATAATGTAATTAAGTGTGAGTGTACATGTCTAGTTGGCATGTTGATGTGTCACTCCACTTGCATGTGTCGGCATCTTGAGTTATGATAGATTCCTATGATGGATTCCTATGATGCATAAGAGCTATCTTTAGAATATTTAATTATGTGTAATGATTGGAATAGTTATGATGGATTCCTATGATGCATAAGAAATATCTTTGGAAGATTTAATTGTGTGTAAGAAAATCATAACCAAAAAGGTTATGATAGATTCTTATGATGTGTAAGAGCTATCTTTGGAAGATGCCCTAAGCACATTATATAAGAACTTTGAGGACTGTAGATAGTTGAGGGGAGTGTGAGTAGTGTATTATTGGTTGCTATTGGATAAGTCTTCAATGTCCTGAAGGAACTTGCACTACAAGTGTGTTGTAACCTTTGTGTTGAAGATAATACATTGTGCAAGTTTTGGAGGGTTGGGGTTGTTTTACCAAAAGGTTTTTCCCCATTGACATATCTTTGTGTTTATCTATTATTATTTCTCTATTTGTTTTTGTATTCATGCATGATTGCAATATTATTATTTACATAATATCGAATATGAAATTATAAGGATTTAATAAGAATTTGCACAATAATTTTCTTAAGAGATTAGTGTAGGAAGCTATTTCTACACTTGAGTTTCCTTACAAAGTTAAATAAAGTGATGACACATTTTGTTGGAATCATGCAAACCTTGAATGGAAAGAAGGAGACATTGATATAATCATACACAAACTACATCAAGGAGGTAGAAAGGAGAATGGTGAATAGGACTGTCATCAGTCTCAAGTAGTATATCCTCTAGAGGAAGGCTCGGTATATATTTTCTACGAATGTGGGGGCGCATCTTGTGTCAATTTATAAGAGATAGCATTTTGAAAGCCCACCCTCAGAACTAGCAGCAAAAAGGTAGAAGTCAAAAGAGGGATCTTTATCAAAGGTAGAAGAGTATTCTCCTTCCCAAACCCCTATTCACTTTGACAATGATGACTCCTTGAGGGAGCACTTGAAGCAGATAGGAGGCCAAGATGATATTATGATAACAACATTAGAAGTAGAGGAGGAAATTCTTGAAGAACCCCTAATGTCACTCTTAGTCCTCGCTATTGAAGATTTCAAAGAGAATGTGATAGATCTTTTTGTAGAATAGGCTACCAAGAAAATTTTGAATGATGATGAATTTTTAAATTCTAGGGCTTTTATTCAATTTTTATGGAGAAGCAATATATCCAATTTTGAGGCAAAAAGGTAAAGGTAGAGCAACTTGACAAATAAGACTCTAAGATAGAGGAAGAGATAAAAGTTGAGTTAATGCATGATTTTAATCAAATAATCCTTAAAGGGGGAAGGAAATTGTTAAAGGATTTAGATGTATTCATACTCCCAGAATGGGACATTGCTAATGTAATGGTTTTTGATGTTGTTAGGAAGGAGATCGAGACCAAATTTAAGACAAAAGAAGACGTCAAGGAAGCCCACAAAGGGGTTAAATACAATAATAATCATAAGGCCTTAGTGATATGGTCTATTCAAAAAAGAAATAAATCTAGACTATAGGAAGTTTTAGATGCAGAATACATAGGGAGCCTAGTAGTGTACATAGCTAGAGAAGTAGATAGTGAGAAATTTGCCCGCATGAATAATGATGTAGTTGATTTTGGTGTGGAGGTTGCTATGAAATACAAAAATAAAGTTCTAGAGTTAGATGCTTGGTTAGAAAAGGTATTAGAAGCTTATGATGAAAGGGGAAGGAAGATTAATGAAATGTAGAGAATCATTTGAAAATTGTAGAATCAACAAGGTAAGAGAAAGGTAAGGGAAGGATCTGACCAACTTATGATTGCTACCTCCCTTGCTCTAGCACCTCCCACTAGGCCAATCAGTAAAATCCTAGATACTTCGTAACATCAAGAGTTATACTACAGATGAGTTAAATGAGGAAAATACTAAACTCAAAGTGACACATGTAGAGGTGCAAATCCAAGTTGAAGAAAAGGTTAGAGATACATTTATTTTCTAGTAGATAGAATCAATTGGCCTCTGTTCTATTTGGTAATGTCAAGGTTAGTAGATATTTGGAAGGAATTAGAAAATAATGATGCTACCTTGAGAGAAATTTTGAAAAAATGGATTAGTAGAAAGGAAAATATCACTACTTTATGTTTTACTATCATTAAGAAGATTGATAATTAGATTGAGAGAACATATGATCAAGCAAGTGACCTACTAGATTTTGATTTAAAGAGATATTACAAAGAAAATTGAGAACATGCTTTTCTAAATATATCAGTAGGAATTTTGATCTTTTCCCTCTTGTGCTAAAAGGGCCTTGGTATTATAAAAGATAAAGAGGAATGGGGAAATGAATTGAAAGAAATAATGAGTATGAAGATGAATATGTTGGAAATGATTGAAAAGATCATGAGGGAGATTGTTGGAAATGATTGAAGAGATCATACATAAAAAGTAATGGAACTGGTAAAGAATGTTCTCAATCATTGTTTTGTCATTGATGTCAAACTTGCTACTTGAAAGAATGAAAATTTCTTTAGTGATCCAAATACTATTAATTGGTTGATTGACAAGGAGGAGGCAATCAATAAGATGTAACTAGTACACCTAGAGAAAGGTCGCAGTTATGATGTTGTAATGAAGTACAAGGATCAGCTAAGCCATTGATGAAAAAGTGTATTGACAACATACTCTAAGACACAGAGAATGGGCACACTAAAACATATCAAAGATGTAAGGTTTTAACTAAGTCATTTGTAAAGCCTAACTAAGTCTATTAGAGAGGGATCCGAGAAAGCTAGTAAGTGCCGAACAGATTCCTAGTTGAAGCTGAGCAAGTGATCTTCAGATGCCGAGTGAACTTCAGTAAGTGCCAAGTGAACTTCAGATGCCGAGTGAACTTCAGTAAGTGCCGAGTGAACTTTAGATGCCGAATGAACTTCAATGCTAAGTGATCTTTAGATGCTAAGTGATCTTCAGGTGCCGAGTAGGATATAAGTGCCGAGTAACACAGAGGTGTTGAGCATTAGTAAACCAATAATGCCGAGTTGTTGCATTATTTCTAAGAATTGAAGATTTGTCAGATCTAAGACGACAAGGTTGTTATATAGAATTCTGTGAATTAAATAGAAGATAAGAGTGATGAGCTAGTGGCATAGAACACCATGTAAAATATTTTTGAAGAATACAACTGGACTCGAGATGAAGTTTCTAGATAAGAGCAAGATATGGGGTAGATACATTGTATCCTACCTAATCCATTTCAAACCCTAAAGTTGGAGAGGGAGAATCAAGTGGAAAAGGCAATCCAGATTTCTATTTAAGGAGTAACAAGGTCATGAAGCAGAAGAGAGGAGGTCAAGCATAAAAGCATAAAGTGCTGAAGGAGGTGCTAAGGAGTAAGAGAGCACGGATACTTTGCTTCAATAGATGACCACATATATGGTTGCATTGGTATAATGAGTAAGAAGACTTAAGGAGATGAAGCTTGAGATGACAAGCTATCAAAGCTAAAGTGATTAAAGCTAAGCAAAAGGACTGAACTGAAATGTGATATGAAATCTGCAAAATATGTTGTAAGTTGTATCAGATCAAAAAGCTATTATTGTTACTCTCTAAAAATTTTAACAGATAGTTTAAATCCTATGAACTTAGGTTGGTTTAATAGCCATGTTATAAATCCTTTAACAGGGTGACATTCCAAGTGAATGTTCAAAAGTCCTTTGACCAGGCTCATTCCTAACAATATGCTGAAATCCTCTAACAAGGTCACATTTAATAGTGTGTTGTAAGCCTTTAACAGGGCAGGCTTTTAACAGGGCATCACTTTAGAAGAGTGAAAATTAAGTAGCATGTTACTGGTGGTTTTTCCAAAATTGGGTTTCCAAGTAAATCACTGTGTCATGTGTTGATCTTGCATGTTTTATCCCTGCATATTGATTTGCTGTAATTTGCTAAAATGATTGATTTAAGTTTGGATGGATGAAAATTTTATGGGCTCACTATAATTAGAGAAAAAGTATTATTAGGGCATTTAGACCTTGAATAACTGATTCACCCCCCTCTCAGTTATTCTAAAGAATTCTAAGAATTGGTATCAGAGCCAAACTGCTGATTCAGTTTAAAGGGACTATAAGCAGAAAAGATCAAAATGCCTAAGAGAGAAGTTTCCAAGCTCAACAAAGACAACTTTGTTGCATGGAAAAGTTTGATGAAGCTACATCTTGGATCCATAAGAGATTATGCCCAAAATTCAATTGTATCCAACTGGTACTCTTACTGCAGAAGATTTGAAAAACAAACAGGAACACAATTAGACAATGTTGGAGATTGCTTCTGCACTCAACTATGCTGAATTTGATGATATCAAAGGATGTGACACTGCATTGAAGATGTGGAAGGCCCTATCAGACATTTATTGAGGAGATCAGAATGTCCAAAGAGCAAAAAGAGAAAGCCTCAAAGAAAAGTTTGATGATATGAAAATGGAGGAAAGCGAGAATGCTTCTCAGTATGATGCTAGAATAAAGGAAATGGTAAGTGAAATAAGATGTTTAAGTGGTCAATTGGATGAAGATACTGTTAATAGTAAGTTCTTAAGAACCTTGCTCCATATCTATGCTATTAGAGTATCAGCAATACAAGAACTAAGATGTGTTCCAGGAAACAATCTAAGTTTTGAAGGTATAGTGGGTAGACTGACTGCATTCGAGTTATCCAACTTTGATAACTACAGACCTGAGAATGTTGAATCTACTTTCAAGGACAAGCTATCACTGAAAGATGCTGAAAAGGTGAAATCAAAGAAAGGAAAAAAGAAATGAAATATGTATCCAATGATGGTAGCACTGATTAGAAAGATGTGGAACAATTGAAAGCATTGCTAGCTAGAAGATTTCACAGAGGCAAAGGAAAATTCAAAGGTAAGATGCCTATCATTTGTTTCAATTGCAATGAAGTAGGACATATTGCTGCAAGGTGTACACAGAAAAAGGATTATAAGGAAGGCAACAAGTACAAATATAGAAGAGAAGATGATAAGAGAGATTACAAAGACAAAGGCAAGAAGTGTTATATTGTTGAAGAGAATTCTGATGATCATGATGATGAAGTTGTTTATGTAGCCATGAAGGACCAATCTGATGAAGAAGAACCTATAGCACTGGTAACATGTACAAAGAAGAATGACAGATGGATCATAGATAGTGAATGCTCACATCACATGACATGAGACAAAAGTAAGTTTGTTAACTTTACTTATTATGATGGAAATAGTGTTAGATTTGGTAATGATGCTCCATGTCAAATAAAAGGAAAAAGCTCCATTAAGCTCACAGAACAAATTCCATGTGATAATGCATACTATGTTGAAGGATTAAACTACAATTTGCTAAGTGTCTCACAGTTAAGCAATGTAGGATGCAAAGTAGAATTTGGAAACAAAACTGCAAAAATCTATGGTACTGATGGAAAATTGATAGGAAAAGGAGATCAAACAAGAAGTAATCTATTTTACTTTGATATGGATGATGTTTCTTGTTTTGCTGCAAAATTTGATGATGAATGGTTATGGCATAGAAGGCCATGTCATGTCAACTTTGACAATCTGGTCAATATCAGTAAAATGAAGAAAGTCAGAGGTTTACCTAAATTGAAAACACCTGACAATATCATGTGCAAACAATGTCAGCTAGGAAAGATGACAAAATCAAGTTTCAAAAGCAAAAACTATACATCTAAAGAAGTACTTGAGTTAGTTCATACTGACTTATGTGGTCCAATGAAAGTACAAAGCTATAAAGGAGATAAATACATAATGTTGTTTGTTGATGACTATTCTAGGATGATGACTGTTATGTTCTTAAAGCAAAAATTTGATACTTTTCAAATGTTTAAGTGGTATGTGGCTAGAGTTGAAAAGGAAATAGGAAAGAGTTTGAAATACCTGAGATCAGACAAAGGTGGTGAATTCACATCAAAAGAATTCGAGATATTTTGTAATGACAAAGGAATCAAAAGGCAAATGTCATCTCCTAGAACTCCCCCACAAAATGGAATTGCTAAGAGAAGAAATAGATCTGTGATTGACTGTGCTAGAACATTAATGATGGAAAAGACTGTTGCTCTAAAATACTGGAGAGAAGCTATGAGTGTAGCTGTTCATACACTGAACCGAGTATAAGTCAAGAAAGGTACTAGTGCAACACCTTTTGAATTATGGTATGGTCACTCACCCAATGTAAAATATTTCAAAGTATTTGGTTGCAAATTATTTATCCTTAAAGATGCTAGAAATGGGAAATTTGATGCAAAAAGTGATGAAGGCATATTCCTTGGTTACTCCACTAGAAGTAAAGCATATAAGTGTTTGAATACTAACACTAACAAAATTGTGGAAAGTGCAAATGTAAACTTTGATGAGCATACAGAAGTCCAAGCTGAAGAACCAAAGAGAATAGAAGAATACAGAACCTTTGTGTATTCTTATGAAGGAATGCCTATTCAAGAGGATGCTGTCAATCAAATTGAGATTCAACAACAAATTTCAGTTTCAGCCAAGTCACAACTAGTGAATGCCGAGTTACATTCAGAAGCCGAGTTGCAGAATGAAGATCCTGAAGTCAGTACACATGAAAGAGATGAAGAACAACCTGATAGCTTAGTGCATAGTGACCCTAAATCTAAAAGATCAAAAATGGAAACAAGGACAGAACCAAGATTATCTAAATATGTAAAAAGACATCACCCTGCTGAATAGATAATTGGAGACAAAGATACAAGACCAATGACAAGGAATAGACTAAAACATGAATCATGTCTGATCAACAAATCTGAACCTAAGATAGTATATGGTGCATTACAAGATGATGACTAGTATAAAGCTATGGAAGAAGAGATTGATCAAATAAAGAAGAACAAAACTTGGAGTTTAGTTCCTAGAGCAGTTGACAAGAATGTGATTGGCACCAAGTGGGTATTTAGAAACAAGTTAGATGAGAATGGCGAGATTACTAGAAACAAAGCTAGACTAGTATGCAAGGGTTATGGTCAAGAAGAAGGATTAGACTATGGGGAAACATTCACCTCTATTGCTAGAATGGAAGGAGTAAGAACTTTACTTGCATATGTTGCATATAAAGGTTTTAAAGTCTATCAGATGGATGTAAAGTCTGCTTTTTAAAATCGTATATTAGAAGAAGAAGTCTATATTGAACAACTAGAGGGATTTTTTGATGAGAACAATAGGGATATGGTTTGTAAATTACATAAAGCACTTTATGGTCTAAAAAAAAGCACCCAGAGCATGGTATGAGAGACTTCACAAGTATCTAGTGCAAATAGGATTTGAAAGAACTGATGATAATAGCAACATGTACATCAAATCAGAAGAAAGTAAGGATATTATTGTATCCAAAATCTTTGTGGATGACATAGTTTTTGGAGGAAAGAAAGTGCTTTGCAGAGGCTTTTCTGACAAAATGAAACATGAGTTTGAGATGTCTATGTTTGGTGAGATCAAATTTTTTGTTGGATTGCAAGTACATCAACTAAAACATGGTATATTTGTGACACAATCAAAGTACATCAAAGAGATACTTAAAATGTTTGGATTGGAGAAGTCCAAACCAGCCAGCACACCAATGTCAACATGAAATAAGCTATCCAAAAATGATATATTAGCTGAAGTCAATCAAACAATGTACAGATCCATGATTGGAAAAATACAATATGTTGTACATAGTAGACTAGACATAGCATTAGCAGTTGGAATAGTGGCTAGATTCTCTGCTAATCCCAAAGAAAATCATCTCATAGCAGTAAAAAGAATAATGAGGTATCTCAAAGGAACTGATAACTTTGGTCTATATTACAAAAAGAATGAGAAGTTTGAGCTCAATGCATATACAGATGCAGATTGGGGAGGCAACATTGATGACAGAAAAAACACAAGTGGAGGTGCATTATTTTTAGGTAAAAGGTTAGTTACTTGGACTAGCAAGAAACAAACATGCACATCCCAGTCCACTGTAGAATCAGAATATATGGCAACAACAACCAATTGCACAAACATTGTGTGGCTCACACATCTATTAAAAGGAATGAAAGAAGAGGAAACTAAACTTGTGATATTGTATTGTGATAATACAAGTGCTATAAACATATCCAAAAATCCAGTAATGCATGCAAAAACCAAGCATATTGCAATCAAGTATCACTATGTCAGAGAATTGGTAGAAGACAAACAAGTGAAGTTGGAATACATTCACACAAAGGAACAAACTATAGATATCTTCACCAAACCATTGCCCAAGGATGCTTATGAATATCTTACAGGAAAGTTGGGGGTAATGCCCCTAACTCAAGCAGTGTAAAACAACAAGGAAGCTGCCCTGCATCAATATGAATAAATCATTGAAATATCTGAAAAATGATGTAGAGGATGATAGCAGGAGCAAAAACTCCAAATCAGTCACAAGCATGGTGATAGAGGGAGAAGACATCATAGCCAAAGCTTATATTGTGCATATTAAAGATGCTACATCTTTGGCATTAATGTCAAAGAGGGAGAAATATGCAAAAAAATGATCAATACAAAGCAAGAGGCAGATATATATGAAAGAGGGAGATATATGAGATCAATAGTAAGGATGCAACAGTCAAGAAAGTAGCAGACAACATATACAATCTTGGTGGTAACTAAGTTGATCAATTGATCAGTTTGGTTTGCCATCAATGCCAAAGAGGGAGATTGTTGGAAATGATTGAAAAGATCATGAGGGAGATTGTTGAAAATGATTGAAGAGATCATACATAAAAAGTAATGGAACTGGTAAAGAATGTTCTCAATCATTGTTTTGTCATTGATGTCAAACTTGCTACTTGTAGGAATGACAATTGCTTTAGTGATCCAAATACTATCAATTGGTTGATTAACAATGAGGAGGCAATCAATAAGATGTAACTAGTACACCTAGAGAAAGGTTGAAGTTATGATGTTGTAATGAAGTACAAGGATCAGCTAAGCCATTGATGAAAAAGTGTATTGATGACATACTCTAAGACATAGAGAATGGGCACATTGAAACATATCAAAGATGTAAGGTTTTAGCTAAGTCATTTGTAAAGCCTAACTAAGTCTATTAGAGAGGGAGCCGAGTAAGCTAGTAAGTGCCGAATAGATTTCTAGTTGAAGCCAAGCAAGTGATCTTCGGATGTCGAGTGAACTTCAGTAAGTGTCGAGTGAACTTCAGATGCCGAGTGAACTTCAGTAAGTGCCGAGTGAACTTCAGATGCTGAGTGAACTTCAGTGCCAAGTGAACTTCAGATGCTGAGTGATCTTCAGATGTCAAGTGATCTTTAGGTGCTGAGCAGGATACAAGTGTCGAGTAACATAGAGGTGTCGAGCATCAGTAAACCAATAATGCCGAGTTGCTGCATTATTTCTAAGAATCAAAGATTTGTTAGATCTAAGCCAACAAGGTTGTTATCTAGAATTCTATGAATTAAATAGAAGATAAGAGTGATGAGCTGGTGGCATAGAACACCATGTAAAATGTTTTTGGAGAATACAGCTGGACTCTAGACAAAGTTTCTAGATAAGAGCAAGATATGGGGCAGATACATTGTATCCTACCTAATCCATTTCAAACCCTAAAGTTGGAGAGGGAGAATCGAGTGGCAAAGGCAATCTAGATTTCTATTTAAGGAGTAACAAGGTCATGAAGCAGAAGAGAGGAGGTCAAGCATGAAAGCATAAAGTGCTGAAGGAGGTGCTAAGGAGTAAGAGAGCACAGATACTCTACTTCAACAGATGACCATAGATATGGTTGCATTGGTATGATGAGTAAGAAGACTTAAGGAGACGAAGCTTGAGATGACAAGCTATCAAAGCTAAAGTGATTAAAGCCAAGCAAAAGGACTAAACTGAAATGTGATCTAAAATCTGCAAAATATGTTGTAAGTTGTATCAGATCAAAAAGCTATTATTGTTACTCTCTAACAGTTGTAACAGATAGTTTAAATCCTATGAACTTAGGTTAGTTTAATAGCCATGTTATAAATCCTTTAACAGGGTGACATTCCAAGTGAATGTTCAAAAGTCCTTTGACCAGGCCCATTCCTAATAGTATGGTGAAATCCTCTAACAAGGTCACATTTAACAGTGTGTTGTAAGTCTTTAATAGGACATGCTTTTAATAGGGCATCACTTTAGAAGAGTGAAAATTAAGTAGCATATTACTGGTGGTTTTCTCAAATTGGGTTTTCACGCAAATCACTATGTCATGTGTTGATCTTGCATGTTTTATCCTTGCATATTGATCTGTTGTAATTTGCTAAAAAGATTGATTTAAGTTTGGATGGATGAAAAGTTTATGGGCTCACTATAATTAGAGAAAAAGTATTATTAGGGCATTTAGACCTTGAATAACTGATTCACCCCCCTCTCAATTATTCTAAAGAATTCTAACAGAATAATATTTTTAATAAGGACAATTATGTTTGGTTTCCAAGAAATGTTGAGGAAGTGGTTAATTTTCAAATATTCTTTGATTCTTTCCAACAAGATATTGAAGAAATAAAGAATTTGGGAAAATATATATTAAAGAGAAAATAGGAAATTCTCAATTTCAATTGGCTAGATGACATTGATTTCAACAAGTGGATGACAAAATATTCTTTAGCCTCAAAACTCTTACATGTTGCATCTAAGAGTAAATTGATGGATAAATCCATAGCTACAGAGGAGAGAGAAATGTTAGACAAGGTTATCTAGGTAATATTGGTAGAACTAGATGAGATGAGCCCTCAACCATCACAAGAAATTAAAGATGGGATATCAAAGGTGGTTGAAGAAAAATAAAGCCAATTACTTGCTTCAGACACTATAGAATCAAATTTGAGTAGAGTAGAAGCAAAAAAGGTGGTCCCACAACCTATAGAAGAGAATAAAGGCAAAGAAAAATCATTGAATGTTGTGGAGAAACAAAAAAAAAAGAACAAAATAAAACAAGCCCTACCACAAAGTAGCTAGAAGAAATCTACTTTGCTATTCAGAAAAGTTCCACAAGTATTTTTAGCTTCCTCGTGTAATGAAGAAAGTGAAATTTTTGTCTTGTATGTAAATCTTTTGTTTTTCTTTAAGGATAGCTATTACTTTCCCTCTAGGCTTGAAGGATGTTGCAACTGATGCTATATAAATGAGTTCCCAAGGATTTATTCTGAATAGAGTTTTGTTTGATTCTTGAGTTAGTCCATGTATATTGTATAAGTTTGTTCCAAAGATTTAAAAAAGAAGAAGTTAACAACTGCTCATCTATTTGAGTTGTTTTCTGATTGGAAGTGTCATCTAATTGTATATTTTCAAAGAAATTAATACAAAGATGCAAATAGTTGGCTCGTCATTTTTTAGATCTTGTCTCTTCCTTTGTTAACATTTAATTATGTAAGGTTTAATAGAAGAGTTTATTAAATTTTAGTTTACTTTTGGTGATAATCTAATGGGTTATGTAAATTCTTAATGTAAATTCAAAGAATTGTTTAGTCGTCAAATTGAACATTTTGATAAGAATGAGATCTAAAAATCAATATTGATATTCTTACCATAGTGTTATGATAGATTTGATAATAGATGTCAAACTCTTGTGAAGTTAATATCCCAATGGATAAAGAACTGGCCATCCATAAAAGTTGATCTATTTGGAATGTATCATTTTACTATTTTATTGTTGAAGAACTAAAGTGTGATCTTATACTTAATTCATGGAGTTATAGGGTTTGATAAAAGAAGCCATTTATCATCTCTTTGCAGTCCTAGAATTAGAAGAATTAAGGAAATCATTTGTTATTTTGGAATTCATGTTGAGATTGTAAGTTTTAATAGGTAAAGAGTGAATTCCTAGGTATACCATTCTGGATTTCATAGACTTCAAAGTGGATAAGACATTAGAGTCTTGTTAGTTGGTCTTCTTATTATGTTCCTTAGAATACCCATTATGGATTCTAGCTAACTCCTAGGTTTTCTGATCTTTTTAAGAGGTTGTTAAAATTCTATCAAATTAGAAGCCAACAAAATGACAACTCTGCTGTGGACACGTGAAGAAATTCATTGTTAAGAGGATTGAGTTCTCTGGTAATATTTGTGCATTTGCAGTCATATTTTTTAGTTTTATTTTGGGGAATGCTTGTATTGGTATAATTTAATAGATAGACCTTGAGAATCCAAAAAATTCCAATATAGCAAGGTGCATGATGTGGGTTCTATCCAAATAATGCCTCGTCTACATGACAAAGTTTTCATTTCCCAGAGTGCATTGTGATAGAAGTTTTGTGTATTGGGCCCTTGTGTCAGATCTGTAGTCAATATATTTGATGTTCATATTATTTTCTATCTTCTTGACATATTAAATTTTTTAGCCCCTTAGTGGGTGGTGGCTTATTCAAAGATTTATTAGCTACTGCTATATATTTTTCAAAGTCTTGTTGAAATGGCAAACAAAAGCAAAAACACCAGAGCATACACAAAGACAAATCTAGAGGTTCCACTATACACAAAACTATCCCAGGGTGGTGGAAGAACCAGCCCAAGAAAAAAGGAGATCCTAACCACACTTGGAAGCCCCAAGATAATGCCTCAATGCAATCCTAGTATCATCATGTGATAGATAGAGAATCCTCATCCTTGAATTTTGATTTTGAGAACACTAGGCCTCTAGGTGAAATTTTTACAACCCCATTACCAGAAGAAAGAATATACTAGGACAAAATTGTCTCATCTATAAGAGATACCACTTTCAGTCCCAATATGTCTAAATAAGTGAACCAATGGTGGGGGTATAAGAACACCTTGAATGTTAGGCCAATTCTAGGGAAAGTTCCATCTATTGCAATGAATCTCATAGATCTAGATAATCGTGTAGATTCTGAAAATACCTCTACAAATCTTGATGAGCTATTAGCTAAGATTGAAACATTGGGGAAGAAGGTTGCAGAGGAAGATGCCAAACATATAAATTTGGAGAAAGAAAAATAAGTAATCACCATGAATGCTCTCATAGAGAGAGAAAGCTTGCTTAGAATAATGGAAGCTCTAAAAGAGAAGAATAGGAAGTTAGAAGAGAAATCTTCTATCCTGCATTCATGTATATTTGGAGATGTGGGAGAGATAAGGTCAAAAACCCAAGATCAAGAACACCTTCCAAGAGAGAAAGAAGAACCTACCATTTCCAAAATCCAACCCTATAAACGTATTGAAGAAAATTTCATTGATCTTACCATTAAGAATCTTGATAAAGGAAAGAAAATGGATGTGGGTGTACAAATCAATGGGCCTCAAGTTGCCTCTAAGAATCTTGTTATTTCAAAGGATTGACTTAGATTTGGAAAGAGAAAAAGGAGAGGGAAGATCTTGAAAAATAGCTGGAGAAAGTTGAAAATGAAGCTAAGGTAGATGAAACAAGGAGGAAAATCCATTTCCTTAAAACTACCTCTAGCCTAGCATCTTGGCCAAATTAGACTTCACAGGCTGTACCTTTTGTTCTAACTTGTGGACCTGTAATAAATAACCAAGGTTATTCCCAATCAATGAAAACTCCCTCTTCTACCACTACTTATCAATTAACTGCAACCCAACAATTTAAAATCCCCACATAGACTCAACAAGCTAGACCTAGTACCTCAAATGTCTTAGGATTTTAGAAAAGGCCCATTTATATGGAAAGATACAAGAAAATGTCCTTTGTAGATATCCTTGGATTTCCTCATCCTAGCTCCAATAACCTAAGAGACAAATTCACTAAGTTCTTAGGAAATAATGCCATAACTGATGAAGAATATCTCGAGAGATTCATTGATATGCTCAATGATTATGAAGTGGAGCATGAGGATGTTGTCATCAAGTTGTTTGTACATTCCCTCACTAAATATGTAAAAAATTGATTTAGAAAATTTCTTGATGATAGCATTGGTTCTTGGAATGATCTAGAAAATATTTTCAAGGAGTGGTATGGGGATAATACTAATGCAAGCTTCATGTCGAACGATTTCAATGATATTAAGAAGAGTTATAATGAATCCACATTTGATTTTAATGTGAGATTCCAAAAAGCAATGTACAAATTATTCCAAGTTATGAGACTAGGTGAGAATGTGTCTCACATCACCTACTTCAATGCCTTTGATAGCAATAGCTTATATTCTGAGAGATAAAGACCTTGGGACATTAAGGGATGCTTTCAACATAACTGTAAACATTGAATACAATAGAAAAGTCTTTGGTAAACTAGGAAGAAGATATGATCCTAAGTTGTTCAATCCTAGGGGAAATATGAAAGAAGGTGATAAGCCTGTTACAACAAAAAATCCTAACAATGACAAAATGGACTAGGTTTTGAATCTGTTTAAAAAATTGAATCACCAGTAAACCATGCTAATAAGCCTAATATTGGTGAAAAGCCATAGTTCAATTGTAATTACAATAGGTAGACTAGATTTTAGAACTACCCATATAACACACAATAGAAGGATGGCAAGCCCATCACTAATCCTGTACAAGGTATAAATCACAAGAATACACTAGATCCATTATAGAGAAGTTCTATGAATATAATGGAAGAAATGCCTTGGTACATAATATGTCAATCTCCTCATTCTCTTGACTACTATGCAGTTGCTCAATATTTTTCTACATATCATAAAACACAGCCTGAATAGGGGGAGGAAGAAAAGAGTCATGATGATGTGACCTATATTATGATTAATTTATGTGACAATTGTGAAGAATTAGATCAAGAAGAATATGAAATTGATGTTAGTAATTAGCGAAGCATATATAAACTATACCATCAACAAGTATTTTTAGATGATGAAGGTCAAGATGATTATAAGATGTGCAACATGGTTTTAGGTATTGAACATATGATTCTAAAATACCCATCCAAAGAAAAAATTGACAAAATAACTGTTGAGATGGTGGCTCAAGTTCATAATACTTACAATCTAAGAAATAGGATAATGAACAATGTTGTTGAAAAGGCATATGATATTTTCATTAATGACATAACCCATAAGATGAATGATGGCCATAAAGAAGATAATCAAGTGGTTGTTAAGATCAAGGATAGTAAAGCCAAAAAGTGGGAACCTAAGAAGAAAGTACAAACTCATAGTGTAGAAGTAGTCAAGATAAACACAAAAGAAAAGAAGTTAAATCTTGATGTTTTTAGGAAAGTGAAGGAGCCTATTGTTCAAATACAAGAAGCTAAAGGTAATCTATGCAAACCTCTAGTTTATGAACTAATTGAGATGATTTCTATGTTGTCATAGATTATTGTTAAAGGTCCTTGTATGAAATGTTTAGAATAGAGGAGCATAAGAGTAAAGCCCTTTCTTGGTTAGGAGGGATTGGAAAGAATAATTTTATTGAAAGAGAGTCATCAGTAAGGAAGGAGGTACCACTTGTAGTAAAAGAAAAGGAAGACAAAGAAGTCATACTCTAGATACCTCAAATGTACTCATATAATTCATTACAATCTATATAGAGAATATTAACCCTTTCTTCCTCATCTTGATTATAAATGGAAAGACTTTAAAGAATTGCATGATTGATTCAGGAGCCTCTAACACTATCATTCCCTTTAAAATCATGGAAGCTCTTGGTCTAAAGGTAGATACAAAGTAGGGTAGATGTGGAGGTATGGATGCAAGAGAAGTCCCTGTTGTAGGTACCATTAGTGCATTATCATTCAAGTCAACTTCTTTCCTTGATGTTGACTTGACTATGACTATCCTAGTAGTTGATATTCCTTCCCAATATAGAATGTTACTCTCAAGAAAGTGGAGTGCTATAATGAGAGGTAGCCTGCAATGTGATTTTTCTTTTGCTACATTTTACATAGTGGACAAAGCCATCAAGTTTGATAGATAACCAAGGATCATTTACATGATTGAAGATGATATTGATATTGATTCTACTTATTTTCTAGATGCAAAGGTAAATGCTTTCAAAGCTTAAAATATCATTCTAGAAAGTGAAAAAATAACCCCATTTATTTCACAAGAAGTAGCAAGATGCATATATTAACATAATCTTTGGACAATGTATTTTGATGGGGCTAGTTCTAAAGAAGGGTCAAGGGCTGGAGTAGTTGCAATTCATGATATGAAAAGGTTGCATGTTATTGGTGATTATGAGTTAGTTGTATCTTGGATTAAGGAGACATATGCATCCAAGAACAAGACATTGAAACAATTTAGAAATTTTGTATGGGATCATATTGAAGCATTTGATGCTTTTGGAATCTCTTGGATGGATAGGAGTAATAACAAAATGGCATATCTACTAGCTAATGCAGCCATTAAGTCTGATGATGTATCTTTTGTTGGGGCTTCTAAGATTGAAGTGTAGAATAGGCCTTCAATCCTTGATAACATAGAGAACTCACAAGTATTTGAAGATGATAAAAGATATTATAAATTTCCTTTTGAATGAAAACAAATGCTATGACTAGGAGTTGGACTGCAGTCCCTTGATTGAGAATATAGATATGAAGGATACCATTTTTTGGCCAAGAAATCTTACAGTTGAGAAAAACAAAGTGCCCAAAGGGTTGGTAGTGTTGTAAAGAGTGTTTGATAATCAAGATAGGGTCCACTTAGAGGATAAAGACAAGAAACCACAAGAGCTTGAAGAAGTGAACCTTGGAACAATTGAGTCTCCCAAAAAGGTCTATATAGGTAAGACTCTCTCTCCTACAATACGAAAGTCCTTAATTGATTTGTTAAGGAAATTTAGACATGTGTTTGTATGGTCATATGATGATCTATTAGCATGTCATCCAATTGAAATAAAATGTTAAGCCTTTTAGACAAAAGCAAAGACCTATCAATCCCACACCAACCTTAAAATGCAAGAAGAGTTGATGAAGCTTAGGGATGGGGGAATTATTAAACCTATTAGATCATCATGGGTATCAAACTTAGTGCTAATTAGGAAGATAAATGGTGATATAAGGTTGTGTGTAGACTTTAGGAACCTAAATATTGCTTCCTTAAAAGACAATTATGGTTTGTCTAGTATGGAAGCTATGCTACAATAGGTCACTAATTCTGAATTGATGTCCACGATGGATGGTTTTTCTGGGTACAACCACATGTTGGTTGATGAGAAGGAAAAGTTCAAGACAACCTTTACTAGCCCATGTGAAACTTATGTTTATGTTCAAATACCCTCTAGCCTAATCAATGCAAGGGCTACTTTCCAAATAGCCATGGATGTTGTATTTGCAAAGTATATAGATCAATTCATGGTTGTCTACGAAGATGATTTGACATCTTATTCAAAGCTTTAGAATATAGAGTCTCTTTGAATCCAAGGAAGTGTACTTATGGAGTTATAGAACGAACATTTCTAGGCCATATAGTATCCAAGGATGGAGTTAAGATTGATCCAAAGAGGGTGGTAGCAAGAGATAAGGTTCCTAAGCCAAAAATGTCAAAGGAATTCAATCTTTCTTTTGCCAAGTTAAAATTTTAAGGATATTTATGAAAAACTTTGCTGAGATTAGTAGACCTATCTCTAAAATGCTTATGAAAGGGGTAGTGATTAATTGGGAAGGTAAAAATTGGTTTCCTTTCAAGAAATTAAAGATGAAATAAAGAATGCTTTAGTATTAAGTGTTGGTGTTTTGAAATGTTACAGGTTTCAAATTACCTCGATGAGAATATGGTACATTTAGGGGTAGCTAACTCCCATCTTCAACATACCATTTCAGACATTGGGCCAACTATAAGGCTAGACCCTTCTTCTACTTCAGGCTCTACAAAACCTAGGTAGGTGGACCTCAGATTCAATCAATATGGTACTAGTCCAAAAACATACTCCTGTATCTATCAAAGTAGATTTAACCCTTATATATCCTAATAACTCATGCAATAACATAGATCTACAATAGCTAAATGCAAATCTATGAAATTCATAAGTTGAGTAAGGGTTAGACTTTTTGGCTCTTCAACATGAAAGGGGAAAAAAAATTTGATTAATAATGTTGAATTCAACAAAAACCCCAAGTATGCAATAGTAAGAACAAATGATCCCGTAGCTGATCAGTGCCTTATCTATTAGGAAATTCCATAAATCAATCATATACATATGGATACTTGAGACATATTTGTATCTTTAGATATCTGATCTATCCATTCACATTGTAAATAGGCATCTATGTTCAATCTAAATCTCATTCTTACCTGATATCCTCATCAATAAACTTGCAACCTTGTCGATTTCCTTGAAACAATTACATAACTCCTTGAATTATAAGAAACAATGAAACAACATACAACCTTAAGGGACTGCAACTATGACCTAGGCTGTTTGTTCAAAGATCATAAAACATTAAAGATTATTGATAAAAGAGACAAGATTTAAGATAAAACTGAACACTTGCTATTCTTTGTATTGATTTCCTTGAAGCAATACATTCATATGCCTGAAGTTAAAACATAGAAACACCTAAAAGATCTAAAATATCTATGTTCTCTTCATTACTACTATTTATACAAGGAAAATTGTTGAAAGAATAATGTCTCAGTAGTGAGTCAATTTTATTCTCAAAACTAGAACCAACCCTTACAAAGAGAAAGAAAAAGAATTATATATCATGAAAGAAATCCTAGGTTTGATCAAAAGTTGACAAGTGTCCCCTCAAAATTGTTTCCCAAGAAGCTAAAAAACCTCTCTCTACACTCTCTCTATAACTACAAATCAAATCCCCATCATTTTGGCTCTTAAAGGCATAAAGAATCTTAGATATTTGGTGAAAAAAATAACTGATTTTGATGCCAGATTTGAAACTAAAGGAAAAAGAAAAAATTAGTTATATGACCTCAATAGGGAAAATAAACCTTTCAAAAAAAATTTCTCCATACCTAAGATTCAACAAGCTCTCAAATCTACGCTCTAACCAATTTTGGTGCTTCATGATGAAATCTACTCATTTTGTTGAGAATGCCCTAGGAATCAAAAATTTTCTTATAGAATGAATTGGTGAGAACTTGTGCAAAAACTAACTCCATATTCAGAGAGTTCATCTCTTCTCGATTCTGACGGTATATTGGAGTGCCTATTTTGGATAAAAATTACCCCAGTTATGCCCTTCTAAAAATCTAGGCTCCTTCTATGGTCTTACCAAGCAATATTGCAAAAAATTAACCTTTTACAAAGTTTGGGCTATATTATATATCAGATTTTATTAAAAAGTTTAACCTAGTATGTGCATCTTAGAGAAAATTAAATTTTTAATGAAATTTGAAATTCCTTCAAAAATCCATCTGGGTCAAACCTTGTTGACCATCTTGGTGACACATGTTGAGTCCTAATTGGTTCTTTTTTTGCATAGTCATCCATCCCTGCCACCTGGGTGCTACATGGCATCATCTCATTGGTCTAGCACCTACCACCTATTCATTCACAATGTGCCACATGTCACATATGCATTGGTTCTAACTTGCACAATTGGTGCCACATCATTGTGCCACCTCAGTAGTTGCTATATCACCATGTTAACCAGTGTGTAACTTTGTCTTGGCGACATGGAAACCACTATTAGATTTTCCATGTGTCACTATCTAGTGCGTCATTGAAATCTAATTGCCACATCATATTAAGTTGCCAAGTGTCCTCTGATTTGTTCTTGGGCTACCACTTGTCCTTCAATTACTCGTTGACATCACCACATCACCACCACATGAAATCCACATTTGTCTTGCCAGATTTTGAGGTTTACCAGTAGGTCTCTATGTTACTACTAGAAAGGTACAATGATTTCCCAGTCATGACATAGCGACCTTCAGTGAGAACTGTATTTCGATGATGGAGAAAAGATGACATGTCAATCATAATCATACCAATTAGTACCACTGTCAGAATAGTGAGCATGCATGTTTATGATATTATGTGGGAATTTTGTAGTCACCATCAATTTTAAAAGTTGTCACTTTCTTCATTTTTTGATTAGTCGTTATATCGCTACTAGCAGGGCGCATAGATTTTCCAGTCATGACATAACGACTCGTCAAAAAATTTGAGTTCTGGTGACACCACTTGAAACTTGCTCTGCATGTGTCTTCTTTGATACTAATGACTCTGTCATGAATTAAATGAGTGAATCCCTTCCAAGATAATACACCTTTCTGGCACCAGCTTTCACTTTACGATACCATGACTCAATTTTTTGGCAATCGCTATGTCATGATGGTAAACAACCTTGCACTTTGTTATAACAATGATGTGATAGCCATGGATCTATCCAAGATCAGATGGTTAGAAAGTCTTTGAAAAAGGTACTCAACTTGACTTCAAAATTAAGAAAGAAAGGAATATTCACACTTTTAAAAGCAAAAATCCACTAGGATAAATTCAAAAGGAACAAAACCTAGGGTTTAACAAAGATTTTTCAAAGGGTAATAAAATTGCAAGACCAAAAACTAGAAACCTTAGCCTCTAACAGTGGACTCAAATCTAATTTTTTATACCTAGATTGGGAAAATTTATCATGCAAAAAATCATACCAATAGTGGCTCTATCTAAGGATGATAGACTACTTGAGTCTATGCAAGAATTCATAATCTATGGTAGAGCAAACCACATACTTGATACAACTATGACAACTTCTTCAGAGAGCACATAAACAAAACAATAGAAATAGGGAAACAGACTGCATAGAGACATTTATAGGGATTTTCAAAATATAAAAAAATGTACAAGAACATAGGGAACCCTAAAACTATTGTTCATGGAAAACAAATACTTTAGGAAAAGTACCTCTTCAAAAATTGTCCATGAATTGGCAATTCAAGAATATCTCCAGTTAAATCGTTCACAAAATATGAATCTTCTCCATTTGTATCACAAATGTTATATGGGCCAAGCCAGATTGGGTCAAATTTACCATGCTTTCCTTTATCTTCCATTCTAGCATTTCACATCAATACCATATCACCTATTTCAAATTTTCTCTCAATGACATTTTTGTCATATAAGTTCTTCATCTGTGATTGTAACTTGGCATTCTGAATAGAAGACTCTCTCCTTGCTTCTTCTAATTGCAAGATATCATCCATTCTAAGTTGCATCTCATCAATGATATCATCTTCATAAAGTTGAACAAATTTATACATCTCCTTTAGGTTATTCTGTGGAAGTCTAGTTTGTATGCCATAAACTAAATAAAATGGGGCACATCCAATGGCCTTTTTTGTAGTAACCCTATCAGCCCACAGAGCTAATGGAAATTTTGAATCCCATGCCTTCTTGTTTTCTCCTAAGATTCTTTTGATAATCTTTAGTATACTTTAGTTTCTTGATTCTACCTGACCATTCCCTTGAGGGTGATAAGGTAAGAATGTGTATTCTATAATGCCATATTTTTTACAAAAATTCTTATATTCCTCAGATCTGAAATAGATAGCATTATTAGTCACAATCTTCTATTGGCATCCAAACTTGGTCACAATATTATTTAGAATGAAATTATTAACTACTTTACTTGTTGCACTCTTAGTAGGGATTGGTTCAACCCACTTAGTGAAGTAATCAGTAGCTACTAGGATCCAAGAATGTCCACCACTGGATTTGTTTGAGATCTCACCTATGAAATCAATTCCCCATTATTGAAATGGTGCCTGCACTTCAATAGGTCCCCATAAAATTTTAACTTTCCACTAAACCTTTTACAAGTATCACATATTTTCACAAACTCATGAGCATCTCTGAAAAGTGTTGGCCACCAAAAACTAGTCCTTAGGACTTTATGAGCAGTAGTTTTGGCCATATAATGACCACCACATACACCTTCATGCATATTACTTAGGATCCTTTTAGACTCAATTTCATCTACACACTTCAAAAGAGCCCCTTATATATTTCTCCACCACAATTTCCCTTGAACTATGACATACCTTATGGCCTACAACTTTAGAGACCTTTTCTGGTTGTTTGTTAATTTTGATGGAGATTTCATGTTTTGCAAGTAATAGATCACATCTCTATACCAATCAAAGGTATCCATATCAAAAAGATTATCCCTACAACTATCATCAAGTTGATTGATTTGGTTTGCCTCTAAATTGGCTTCTGTCATCAATTTGGCCAAACCTTGACCCCTAACTAGTTTAGTGATTTGAATATCAATGTTAAATTGTTGTATTATGTTAATCCACCTACATCTTCTACTAGACACCTCTTTTTGTGAAAAAATATCTTTTATAGCAGTAGTAGGAACAAATGCAATAATAATAGCTCCCATTAAGTAACACCTAAAAGCCTTCACCCCTTTCACCAATGCATATGCCTATTTTTCATTTATGCCATATTTAAGTTCTACTGCCTATAATGATTTAATGAAGAATGCAATGGACTGTTCATAATCTTCTTCATTTTTCTGTAACAATACTGGAGCAATAGTATGAAATGAAGCAAAGGAAAATATATGCATTGGCTTGTCATAATTTGGTGCTCTAAGAATAGGAGCATCCTTAATAGCTTGTTTAGTCTTTTTGAATGTAATACTAGGCTCCCCATCCCATTTTATCTCAGATCCTTTCTTTGACATTCTTGATATAGGTCTACTAATTTTTGCAAAATTTGTCACAAATCTCTTGAGAAAATTTATTTTCCCAAAAAATGACTGAATTCCCTTAACAATCTTAGGTTTCTAAATCTTGTCTATTGCTTCTACCCTTTCAAGGTCAATCCTCACTACATGCTTGCCAAGTAAATAACCTAACAACTTTCCCTCAGTAATACCAAAATTGCACTTTCTAGGGTTTAAAGATATACCATACTTAAGGGCTCTAATAAATACATTTTCTAAATGCATGTAATGATCATTCTCATTCTTAGAATAAGTAGTTAAATCATCCTGATATATAACCAAAAACTTATCAATAATATCAGCAAAAGCTACATCTATTGCATGTTGAAAAGTAGCCCCAACATTAATAAGCCCAAAAGGCATCCTGACATACAAATAAGTACCCGATGGAGTGGTGAGAGTAGTCTTAAATTATTCTAATTCCTTAACAACCACTTGATTATAACCTAAAAATCCATCCATCATAGACATAAGTTCTAAAATAGTGACCTTTTGCAACATAGCCTCCATATTTGACAAACCATAGTTATCTTTTAATGAAGATACATTAAGATTCCTAAAATCAACACACAACCTCATATCTCCATTTTTCTTCCTTACCGGCACTAAATTGGATACCCAAGAGGAATGTCTAATAGGCTTTATGATCCCTACATCTCTTAACTTGATCAATTCTTCTTGCAGTTTGGGAGCCAAGGTTGGATTTACTAGCCTTTGTTTTTGTCTAAAAGGCTTAGCATCTAGTTTCAAAGGGATTTCTTGCTGAAAAAGATCCTCTCTATAAGCCTTTAGGTCATCATATGACCATGCAAACACATGCCTATATTTCCTTAATAGATCTATTAAATCTTGCCTTATTTTAGGAGATAATTTCTTGCCAATATATACCTTCTTAGGTGCCTCTGCAATTCTTAAATTTACCTCCTCCAGGTCTTTAGCATTTCATTCACTAGTATCCATTCATGACCTATCTTGGTTGTAAAAAATAGTTTCTAAAAAAACTAGACCCTTTGGGATTTTGTTTGTCTTTAATTGCACAACTTCCTACCCAAAAATAGTATCTTTTCCATTTATATTTTCTACATAGGCTGCACAATCAATCTCCTACCCAGACAACATATTTTCACAATTCAAAAATCTTAGAATATCCTTGTCATCTTCAAATACTTGCCAATTTTGGACATTATCATGAACATAGGGCCTAGTTTGAATCTCAACTTTAGATATATCAAAAAATGTAATGTCATCAAGTTTTATCACTATATTTTCTAGTAAATCTGCCATCTTGTTGTTGGTTCTATCCTTCCAAACTATCCCAAATGCATCAAAACATTCAATCATCTCCCATACAACATTTCAGTATTGTTTTAACCTTTTATTCTTTGACACATAAGCATTTCTTACTTAGGATACAACCAATTTAGAATCTCCTATAACATGTAAATATTTTAGCCCATGCTTATGAGCTAGTCTAAGTCCTAACAACAAAGCCTCATATTCTGCTATATTGTTAGTACAAGAAAAACTCAATGTAAAAGAAAATTTGTATGTTACCCCAACAGGAGAAATCAAAAAAGTACCTACACCTTATCCATCTTTGCAACAAGCACCATCAAAGAACATGTTCCATAAATCACCTCTATTTATTTTTGTATGAGCTTCTACTTCCATTTGAGATTTGTGTTTGCCTTTCTTCAAAGTCAGAACCTCAGCTCTGAATGCATTGACATCTGTATCTAAAAAGTTTGTCATATCATCCTCAATCTCCTCTTCTATCATGTATATGCTCTTTGGTTCTCTATTTATTTTTACCAAATTCCCATCAATGTTAAAAGTAGCAAATGATAGATCACATTGTGAACTCCCTCCCATGGTAGCACTCCACTGTCTAGATAATAACATACCATAATGAGGTGGAATATCAACAACCAATACACTCACAGTAAGTTCTTTGTCTGAATAGGCTATTAGTCTATAGGGTAAGGCATTAATAGTACCTATGACTGTCACTTCTCTTTTATCCATGGAACAACATCTTCCCTGAGTAGTATCAACTTTCAAGCCTAATTCTGTCATTATTTCAAAAGGCATAACAGTATTGGAAGCACCAAAATCAATCATGTAGTTTTTTAATGTTTTACCATTCACTAAGATACTCAAGAAAAATGGCTCTACACTTCCTAAACATTTATTTATCTAGTTATCCAAAAACATTTGAGGAATTTGGGACACAACCACTTTAGCTTCTTTGTCTTTTACCTTTTCTTTATTCACTTCCTTAGGATCATGACTTTCATTACAATCTTGTATTACCCTTATATCAGTATTTCCCAACCATGCTATGGCCTTATTTCGGTGTTTAGGGATCCTTAATAGTTTAGACAAAGGAACCTTCATAGTAATCTATGATAAAATAGTAAGCATATCTATAAAAGAATCTAAGGGATTATCAATTGTTATGTTCCTCTTCTCATGATGTTTATCAAAAGTATTTATAGTACCTTGATAATTCTTGTCACTTATAGTGATCACTTTTGACACCTTCTCAGCTAATTTCTTGGGAACATTATTTGAGAACTTCTTATCCTCAGGATTGCTTCCCTTCTTTGGTTCCCAACTTTTATTTTTAAATTTAACCTTCACAGTAGAGGCTTCTTTAGGTTTCACAATTCTCCCCTTTTTAGGATCAGTTCCTTTTATAAAGATACTAGCTACCTTATCACTTTCATCTCTCTAAGACATGTTTCTAGTCTAAACCTGAGCTATCATACTACCAGTAATTTTATCAATCTCTTCCCTAGAAGGTTTTCTTAAGGTTACTTTTTCTTTTTCATTTACCATGTTACACACATTGTCTTCAACATCACTCTCATCAGAAAATACTTGCTATTGTATGCCATTCTGAAACTGCCTTTGCTCATTTACATCCTTGTCATAACATTCATAGTCCAATAATGCAATTCAAACATATTACATCCTATATCATCATTGTTTTCTTCATGTTCATGACATTTTCTACTATAGTTTGATTTCTTGGGAATGAAAATGCTACTACAAAAGATTTAGGAGCATGGGGTAGTTGACATACAAAGCACCATGTAGGCTTAGCAGTAAACTCAAGATCATCTTCCAAATTAAAAATTTTTTTTGATAGAGGATTAGGGGTCACCTTGTTGTTATTATTTTTAGGGGGAGGAACATTTGGCTGACCATCTTTCCAAGTAGTGTTGTAGGGGAAATTTTGCAACCTATTCTGTCTATTGAAATTTGATTGATAAGGGATCCTATTGTTAGTGGGATTCCTATCATTCTTTATCTAAGGCAGATTTAGGCTCTTTATAGCATTTAGAACTTGGCTTATCTCACTAGGTTCTACCTTTTTTCCACCTATACTTTTGTGATCCTTCTTCCTATTTCCCTTATTACCAAACAACCTAGGGTCATCTCTTTTGCTTTCTAATCTCCCTGAGATCCTCAAATTATTTTCCACATTTAAAGCAATCCTAAAAGCATCTATCAAAATCCTAGGTTCCTTATCCCTAAGCTGGTATGCCATTTTACCATCCAATGCATTTAGATAAGTGATTAGACATACCTTGTCATCAATTTGCATGGCTTGAATTAGCTTGTACATTCTCTTATGAAATCTAGTATTGAATTCAGTGACAGACTCATTAGGTAGCCTCTTGATGTTATTGAATTCACTCAAAATGTAGCCCTAATTTTTCTTGTCACCATATTTCTCTTTGAAACAATATTCAATGTCTTTCCAATCCTTAATGGACAATTTAGGAAGTCTCTTGAACCATTCTCTAGCATCTTCAGTTAATGACTGAACAAACAACTTCATTATAACATCTTCAGTTTCAACCTCATAGTCACTCATCATATCTAGAAAACTCCTTAAGTGATCCTAACAAGTGATAGCATTTTTCCCAGAAAACTTAGTCAACCTTTTTCTCATTTCTTGTGGGATGGGGTTAGGAAAACTGGGGATTCCATCAAAACATATCTTCCTATAAACCTCTAATTGGATAAGTCTTCTTTGCAAATCAATCTTAGGATGATATGGAACATTTCTCTTAGCATTATCCATCATATTACTAGTACTAACATCACCAAAAAGCTTAGTTAGATCCACTTTTTATGAAAAAGAATAAAAAAAAGAAATAGGCACCTTAGTGGTATTTTGATTCACATCATCAGGTCCACCATCTATATTATCTTTAGGCATATTATCTATATGTAGTAGAAGCCAAGTAACACAAAAGGTGCTGAGCATCAGTAAATGTAGTAGAAGCCGAGTAACACAAAAGGTGCCAAGCATCAGTAAATGTAGTAGAAGTTGAGTAATGTAGAAGGTGCTGAGCATCAATAAATGTAGTAGAAGCCAAGTAACACAGAAGGTGTCGAGCATTAGTAAACCAATGATGTCAAGTTGCTGCATTATTGATAAGACAAAAAGATTTTCCAGATCAGTAATGATAAGTTTGTTACATTGAATTTTATGAATTAGTTGGATGATAAGGATGATGAGTAGATGTCACAAAATTTTATGTAAACCATGCAAACCAATTCAAGGTGAATACTGATGAATTTTTTGGAAGAAACAATTTGGAGGGAAAACAATATTGTTCTCTCAAATCAAATCAAATTGATGAGTGGGAAGATATGAGTAGGAAATGAAGAATAAAACTTCTATATAAGGAGTCACAGGTCAGAGATAAAGAGGAATGAGTTGGTCATAATTGTGGTCATGCAAAGAAGCCAAGAGAAGGCTAGTGTGAAGTGTCAAAAGGAGGACATAGTGAGGAGTAAGCATAGAGCATCAAGACTCTGAGTTGATCAAGTGACCATAGAGTGCATTGGTATAACAAGTGGAATAACTCAAGGAGATAGATCTTGAAGGGTGAACAAGCTATTAGCACTGCAAGGAAGAAAAGCCAAGCAAAGAAAAGAACTAAAGAGTGATCTAAAATCTGCAAGGTTAGAGTTGCTGTCTTTATCAGGTCAAAACCTTTCTAATACTTTCTTACCATTGTATTAGACATTAAAATCCTATATTGCTAGGTTAGCTTAATAGCTAGGTGGATAAGCCTCAGGAAAAGGGATAGAAGATCCCCAGGATAATGATAAGAGGTCCTCAGGAGAAGGATAGGAGATCCTTAGAGAGGGATAAAAGATTCTTTTGAGAAGGTGACTGTAAATCCCATGGACTTGGGTGGGCCTAATAGCTCTATGTAAATCACTTAATAGGGTGGCATTCTAAGTTGAAGGTTCATAAGTCCTCTAACAGGGCACACTCCTAATAGGGTGTAGAAATCCTTTAATAGGGTCACATCTAACAGTGTGTAAAGCCTTTAACATGGAAAACCATCAGAAGTGGTTGAAATCTATTGCTTAGTAATTTTGTGGGTATCATCCTCACCCCATTTTTACCTTCTTATTCTTGGATGGTTTCTTGGTCACCAAAATCCTTTGTGTTATGTGGTGATGCATGTTTACTTTTCATGATTGTTTAATGTTTAATTGCATACATGATAATTTCAATTATATGCCATTAAGGATTTGACAAAAAAGTTAAAAAGGCTAATACTTCTGATTCACCCCCATTTTATTAAAAAGACATTGTATTGGACATTATTGGACCTTGAATAACTAATTCACCCCCCTCTTAGTTATTCTAAAAGAATTCTAACAATTGGTATCAGAGCCCACTGCTGATTTGTTTCAAGGTACTAGCAACAGGAAGATCAAGATGTCCAAGAAAGAAGTTCCCAAGCTAAACAAAGACAATTTTGTTGCATGGCAAAGTCTAATGAACTTGCACCTTGGATCAATATGTGACTATGCACAAACCTCAATCACAGCTGATCATGTAGACCCTACAGGACCCGTCATTGTAGAAGACATGAACAAGAAGAAGGAGCACAATCAAGCGATGTTAGAGATTACTTCAGCACTAAGCTATGTCAAGTATGATGACATAAAAGAATGTGGTACTTCACATCAGATGTGGAAAACATTATCAAACATCTATGGAGGAGATGATAATGTCAAGAGAGCCAAAAGAGAGAGCCTAAGAGGAAAGTTTGATGACATGAAAATGGAAGAAGGAGAGAATGTTGCTCAATACAGTGCAAAAATGAAAGAAGTGGTAAGTGCCATAAGAAGCCTAGAAGGATAGTTATTAGAAGAAACAATATGTAGAAAATACTTGAGAACTTTGCTTCCTATCTATGGTGTAAGAGTATCAGCCATCCAAGAGCTAAGCTGTGTACTAAGCAACACATTGTCATTTGAAGGAATAATTGGAAGACTCATTGCCTTTGAGCTATCCAACTTTGACAACTATAAGCCAGAAAACTTTGAATCTGCATTCAAATCCAAGATGACAATAAAAGACAATGAGGAGGTGCAAACAAAGAAAAAACATGGAAAAGGAAAGTATGTATCTAGTGACAGTAGCACTGATGAAGATGATTTAGACCAATTGGAGGCATTACTAGCAAGAAGATTTCATAGAGGAAGAGGCAAATTCAAAGGTAAGTTGCCAATCATTTGTTTCAATTGTCATGAAGGATGGAGGCAACCTCAAGAACAAGAAAGAGGACAAGGACTACAGAGGTAAAGGCAAAAGATGCTACATTGTTGAAGAAAAGTCTCACGAGAATGATGATGAAGTAGTCTATGTGGCTATGAAAGATGAATCAGATGAAGATGAAGCAACTGCCCTGGTAACCTGCATGAACAAGAATAACAAATGGATCTTAGACAGTGGATGCTCTCATCACATGACTAGAGATAAAAGTAAGTTCATTACCTTTATTGAATATGAAGGAAATAATGTTAGATTTGGTAACAATGGACCATGTTAGATCAAAGGGAAAGGTAGTATCAAGCTTACTGAAAAGATATAATGTGATAATGCATAATATGTTGAAGGCCTTAAGTATAACTTGTTAAGTGTCTCATAGTTAGGCAACATAGGATGTAAGGTTGAATTTGAAAATGGAGTTGCCAAGATCTATGATTCTCAAGGAAGTCTAATAGGAAAAGGTGACCATACTAAGAGTAATTTGTTCTACCTAGACATGGAAGATGCTTCTTGTCTCATTGTTAAAACTGATGATGTATGGTTATGGCACAAGATGCTATGCCATGTAAATTTTGACAATCTGATAAGCATCAGCAAAATCAAGAAAGTCAGAGGTCTACCAAAGTTGAAGAAGCCTGATAACACCATGTGCAAACAATGCCAACTAGGGAAGACTACCAAGTCAAATTTCAAAAGCAAGGCTTATACTTCTAATGAAGTATTAGAGCTAGTTCATACTAACTTGTGTGGTCCTATTGAAGTACAAAGCTACAAAGGTGACAGATACGTGATGCTATTTGTGGATGACTATTCAAGGATGATGACAGTCATGTTTCTGAAATAAAAATTAGATGCGTTCCAAATGTTTAAATGGTACTTGGCCAGAGTTGAGAAAGAGACTAGAAAGAGCCTAAAATGTCTCAAATCTGATAGAGGAGGTGAATTCACATCAAGAGAATTTGAAGAATTCTACAATGAAAGAGGAATCAAAAGGCAGACATCAACACCTAGGACCCACCTCATAATGATATAGCAAAAATGAGGAATAGATTAGTTATTGACTATTCTAGAACCTTAATGATGGAAAAAAATGTTGCACTCAAGTACTGGAGAGAAGCTATAAGTACTATAGTCTACACACTCAACAGAGTTCAAGTCAAGAAAGGTACAAATGCAACACCTTTTGAATTATGGTATGGGCATTCTCCTAATGTAAAACATTTCAAAATATTTGGATGCAAATGCTATATATATAAAGAGTCTAGAAATGGAAAGTTTGATGCAAAGAGTGAGGAAAGCACATTTCTTGGTTATTCTACTAGAAGCAAAGCTTATAAGTTCTTGAATGTTAACAATAACAAAGTAGTAGAAAGCACAAATGTGAAATTTGATGAGCTTGCAAAAGTTCAAAGTGTTGAGAACACCAAGAAAGCAGAAGAATACAAGACTTTTGTATACTTTTATGAAGGTATACCTAATAATGGTGAAGTTACAATTTAGAATGACAATTAGCAACAAAATCTAGTATCTGCTGAGTCACAGATAGTGAATTCCGAGCAACAGACACATTCAGAAGCCAAGCTGTAGAATATAGAGAATGTTCATTTAGACTCTAAGAACTATCAACATGAAGGAAATGAAGAAATATCTGATGAAAATACACATGAAGATTCAGATTCTGAAAGAGATAACATGCAAACAAGCAAATAACTAGTATTGGTAAAGTATGTAAGAAGAAATCATCCTATAGATCAAATTATTGGAAACAAAGAAGCATGACCAATGACAAGGAATAGACTCAGAAGTGAGACATGTCTACTCAGAAAAATAGAACAAAAAATAGTAAGTGAAGCCATAAAAGATGATGACTCATATAATGCTATGAAAGAAGAAATAGAACAAATTGAAAAGAAGAAGACATGGACCTTAGTCTCAAGATCAGCTGACAAGAATGTAACTGGAACCAAGTGGGTGTTTAGAAACAAGTTAGATGAGATGGTGAAATCATAAGGAACAAGGCAAGACTAGTCTGTAAAGGGTATGCACAAGAAGAAGGACTAGACTATGGAGAAGCTTTTGCTCCAGTTGCCCAAATGGAAGGAGTAAGGACCTTACTAGCATATGTAGCCTTCAAAGGATTTAAAGTCTATCAAATGGATGTTAAGTTTGCATTTTTGAATGGTATACTTGAAGAGGAAGTCTACAGAGAGCAACTAGAAGGATTTGTTGATGAAAATAACAAAAAAAAGGTATGAAAATTGCATAAGGCTCTATATGGATTAAAGAAAGCCCCTAGAGCTTGGTATGAGAGACTTCACAAATATCTAGTGCAAGTAGGATTTGAAAGAACTGATGATAACAACAACATGTACATCAAATCAAAAGAAGGTAAGGATATCCTTGTATCTAAAATATTTATGGATGACATGATTTTTGGAGGAAAGGAAGTGCTTTTGCAAAATTTTTACTGACAAAATGAAACATGAGTTTGAGATGTCTATGTTTGGAGAAATTAAGTTCTTTTTTGAATTGCAAGTACATCAACTAAAACATGGTATATTTGTGACACAATCAAAGTACATCAAAGAGACACTCAAGAAATTTGGATTGGAAGACTCCAAACCTATCAATACACCAATGGCAATAGGACATAAGCTATCCAAAAATGATGAATCAACATAAGTCAATCAAATAATGTACATATCCATGATTGAAAAACTACAATATGTTGTACATAGTGGACCAGACATAACATTAGTAGTTGGAAGAGTGGCTAGATTCTCTGCTAATCCTAGAGAAAATCATCTCATGGCAGTAAAAAGGATAATGAGGTATCTCAAAGGAACTGATGATTTTGGCCTATACTACACAAAGAATGAAAAGTTTGAGCTCAATGTATACACAGACACAGATTGGGGAGGCAACATTGATGACAGGAAAAGCACAAGTGGAGGAGCATTATTCTTAGGTAAAATTCTAGTTACTTGAGCTAGCAAGAAATAAACATGCCCATCTCAATCCACCGCAGAAGCAGAATATGTGGTAGCAACAATCAATTGCACAAACATTGTGTGGCTCAAAAATCTATTGAAAGGAATGAAAGAAGAGGTAACCAAACTTGTGATATTGTATTGTGATAATACAAGTGCTATAAACATATCCAAGAATCTAGTAATGCATACAAAAACCAAGCATATTGCAATCAAGTGTCACTATGTCAGAGAATTGGTGGAAGACAAACAAGTAAAGATGGAGTACATTCACACAAAGGAAAAAATTGAAGATATCTTCACCAAACCATTGCCCAAGGATACTTATGAATATCTTAGAGGAAAGTTGGGGGTAAAGCCCCTAACTCTAGTAGTCTAAAGCAACAAAGAAGCTGCCCTGCATCAACAAGAGTAGATCATTGAAATATCAGAAGAATGATGCAGAGGATGACAACAGGAAAATAAATTCTAGATTAGTCACAAGCATGGTGACAGAGGAAAAATACATAAGATGCAAAGCTTACACCAAGCATGTTGAAGATGCTAAACTTTTGGCCCTTATGTCAAAGAGGGAATTTATGAGAAAATGATCAGTAAAAGGTAAGAGGGAGATGTATGAGAATGTATACCAAAAAAAAAAAAAGGAGAAATGAAAGAGGGAGATTTAGAAGAAATGTATACCAAAAAAAAAAAAAGAGAAATGAAAAAGGGAGATTCAAAAAAGATAAGAAACTGACTAGCAAGTAGCTATGAAGGATCAGGAATATAGAGTAAGGATGCAATAGTCAAGAGGGAGAAGCAGAACAAAGGATTCAGTTTGTATCAACAAAAGAGGGATACATGATACAAAAAGGAAGATATGTAATGACAAAAAGTTTTCTGTTTGGTATATAATTTTGGTGGTAACTAAGTTGATCAGACCAATCAATTGATCGGTTTGGTTTGCCATCAATGTCAAAGAGGGAGATTGTTGGAAATGATTGAAAAGATCATGAAGAATGATGGAACTGGTAAAGAATGTTTTCAATCATTGTTTTGTCATTGATGTCAAACTTGTTACTTGCAAAAATGACAATTTCTTAAGTGATCCAAATACTATCAATTGGTTGATTGACAAGGAGCAGGCAATCAATAAGATGTAACTAGAGAACCTAGAGAAACGTTGAAGTTATGATGTTGTAATGAAGTATATGGATCAACTAAGCCATTGATGAAACAATGTATTGATGAAATACTCTAAGACATAGGGGATGGACACACTAAGACACATGAAAGATGTAAGGTTTAACTAAGTCATTTGTAGAACCTAACTAAGTTCATTTGTGAGTGCTGAGCAAGCTAGTTAAAGCCAAGCAAGTTCAACTTCAGTGTGTGCCGAGCAATCCTTCAGGTGTCAAGTAACACAGAAGGTGCCAAGCATCAGTAAATGTAGAAGAAGTTGAGTAACATAGAAGGTGCTGAGCATCTGTAAATGTAGTAGAAGTTGAGTAACACAAAAGGTACCGAGCATCAGTAAATGTAGTAGAAGCTAAGTAACACAGAAGGTGCTGAGCATTAGCAAACCAATGATGCTGAGTTGCTGCATTATTGATAAGACAAAAAAATTCACTAGATCAGTAATGATAAGTTTGTTACGTTGAATTTTGTGAATTAGTTAGATGATAAGGATGATGATTAGATGTTACATAATTTTATGTAAACCATGCAAACCAATTCAAGGTGAATACTGATGAATTTTTTGGAAGGAACAATTTGGAGGGAAAACAATATCATTCTCTTAGATCAAATCAAATTGATGTGCAGGAAGATTTGAACGAGAAATGAAGAACATAACTTCTATATAAGGAGTCATAGATTAGAGATCAAGAGGAGTGAGTTGGTCATAAGTGTGGTCATGGAAAGAAGCCAAGAGAAGGCTAGTGTGAAGTGTCAAAAGGAGGACATAGTGAGGAGTAAGCACAGAGCATCAAGACTCTAAGTTGATCAAGTGACCATAGAGTGCATTGGCATAAAAAGGGGAAGAACTCAATGAGACAGATATTGAAGGGTGAACAAGCTATCAACACTGCAAGGAAGAAAAGCTAAGCAAAGAAAAGAACTGAAGAGTGATATGAAATTTGCAAGGTTAGAGTTGCTATCTTTATCAGGTCAAAACCTTTCTAATACTTTCTTACCATTGTATTAGACATTGAAATCCTACATTGCTAGGTTAGCTTAACAGCTAGGTGGATAAGCCTCAGGAAAAGGGATAGAAGATCCCTAGGAGAAGGATAAGATATCCTCAAGAGAAGGATAGGAGATCCTTAGAGAGGGATAAAAGATTCTTTTGAGAAGGTGACTATAAATCCCATGGAATTGGGTGGGCCTAACAACTCTATGTAAATCCCTTAACAGGGTGGCATTCTAAGTTGAAGGTTCATAAGTCCTCTAATAGGGCACACTCCTAATAGGGAAAACCATCATAAGTGGTTGAAATCTATTGCATAGTAATTTTGTGGGTATCATACCCACCCCAGTTTTACCTTCTTATTCTTGGAGGGTTTTTGGGTCACCAAAATCCTTTGTGTTATGTGGTGATGCATGTTTACTTTTCATGATTGTTTAATGTTTAATTGCATGTATGATAATTTCAATTATATGCCATTAAGGATATGACAAGAAAGTAAAAAAGGCTAGTACTTTTGATTCACCCCTGTTTTATTAAATTTTTTTTTGTATTAGACATTATTGGACCTTGAATAACTGATTCACGCCCCCTCTTAGTTATTCTAAAAGAATTCTAACAGTAGAGCACTATAGTTCCTAATTTGCTATATTATAGGTCCTTCTAGATTCATTCTCTGAGTTTCTAGCAATTTTTTCTCTTGCATCTTAAGCTATTCAACTTGACCCACAATCTCACGTTGCCAAGCACTAGCTGCTATCTCATTTTTCTTCTTTAGAGTAGCAATTCACCTGAGTAACTCTTTCTTTTCTTCATAAGCTTTCATGATCTTTTCTTCCCTTTCCTTTTGAAACCTCCAATCAATAGCTTCTTTCTTAGTAAGTTGAATTCTCAAGATTTCATTCTCATTAGGATCAAGGATAGTAAAATTAGAACTAGATGTCTTCTCATCACATAAAATTTCAAGTTCTAAGTGTTTAGTTCTTACCTTTTCAGGAGAAAAATCTGACATGAAAGGGTTCATACTATGTTGGAAAAGATTATTACTTTTCCTATCACCAAAACTAAGTGCATGTGGTTGCACAATCTTTTCCTAACATATCATTTCAAGGGAATTATAGAAATCATCATCAGATAAACCTGGATGAGATCTAAGGCCCTTGGAGAAGGGTTTTTTTTCAATAGGAGAATGGCAAGTATTATCTTTTCTTGCCATTTTCTCTTGGGAATAATTTCCTTTCTGCATCTGATCTCCTTTCACATCCCAATTCTATCTTCCCCTAGGAGGAAGATCAATTTGTAGTCTAATTCTTGGGTTTTTCTTCATATTTGCCCATGTATTTTTCTTATTTGTCATAATTTGAGATAACAAACTTCCAAATATTGACACTGGTTAAACCTTTGGAGTCACCACCCACCCTATCAAAATGGGAACAATTACTGAATAAATGACAAATGCTTTACTAATGGTGTTAGGAAAAATGTATATAACCCCCAAATACACAAGAAACTCTACATGAAATGCCTACCTTAGAATCTACCCAAGGGAGACACATATCTTAAAATATATACTAGTTTATGACAATGCTAAGTGTAATTCCCCTATAGAGTTGCCATTTTGTCGGTGTTTTAAAAAATTACAAGTTTCAAATTACCCTGATGAGAATATGGTACATCTAGGGGCAACTAACTCCCATCTTCAACATGCCATTTAAGACACCGAGTCAACTATAAGGCTAGACCTTTCTTCTACTTCAAGCTTTGTAAAACCTAAGCTAGTGGACCTCAGCTTCAATCAATATGGTACCAGTGCAAAAACATACTCCTAAATCTATCAAAGTAGATTTAACCCTTATATCTCATAATAACTCATACAATACCACAGATCTATAATAGCTAAATGCAAATCTATGAAATTCATAAGCTAAGTGAGGGTTAGACTTTTTAGCTCTTCAACATGATAGTGGAAAAAATATTTGATTAATAATGTTGAATTAAACAAAAACCTCACATATGCAACAATAAAAACAAATGATCCTGTAGCTGATTAGTGCCTTATCTAATGGGAAATTCCATGAATCAATCACATACATATGGATACTTGAGACATATTTGTACCTTTAGATATTTGATCTATCCATTCACCTTGTCAATAGACATCTATATTCAATCTAAATCTCATTCTTACCTGATATCCTCATCAATAAACTTACAAGCCTATTGATTTCCCTGAAGCATTTACATAACTCCTTGAATTATAAGCAACAATGAAACAACATACAACCTTAAGGGACTACAACTATGACCTAGGATCTTTGTTTAAAGATCATAAAACATTGAAGATTACTAATAAAGGAGACAATATTTAAGATGAAACTCAACACTTGCTATTCTTTGTATTGATTTCCTTGAAACAATACATTCATATGCTTGAAGTTAAAACATAGAAACACTTAAAAGATCTAAACTATCTATGTTCTCTTCATTATTGCTATTCATACAAGGCAAATTGCTGAAAGAATGGTGTCTCAACAGTGAGTCAATTTTCTTCTCAAAACTGGAACCAACCCTTATAAAGAGAAATAAAAAGAATTATATAGCATAAAAGAAATCCCAGATTTGATCAAAATTTGACAAGTGTCCCCTTAGAATTCTTTCCAAAGAAGCTAGAAAACCTCTCTCTACCCTCTCTCTGTAACTACAAATCAAATCCCCATCATTTTGGCTCTTAAAGGCATAAAGAATCTTAGATATTTAGTGGAAAAGATAACTGATTTTGATGCCAAATTTGAAACTAAAGGCAAAAGAAAAAATTTGTTATATGACCTTAATAGGAAAAATAAACTTTTCAAAATCATTTTTCTCCATACCTAGGATTCAACAAGCTCTCAAATTTTCCCTCTAACCAATTCCGATGCTTCATGATGAAATCAGCTCATTCTGCTAAGAATGCCCTAGGAATCACAAATTTTCCTATGCATTGAACTGGTGAACACCTGTACAAAAACTAACTCCATATTCAAAAATTTCATATCTTTCTAGTTTCAATGGTATATTATAGTGCCTATTTTGGATAAAAATTGCCCTAGTTATGCCCTTCTAAAAATATAGGCTCCTTCTATGGTCTTGCCAAGCAATATTGCAAAAAATTAACCTTTTATAAAGTTTGGACTATATTATATATCAGATTTTATTTAAAAGTTTGACCTAGTATGTGCATCTTAGAGAAAATTAAATTTTTAATGAAATTTGAAATTCCTTTAGAAATCCATTTGGGTCAAGCCTTGTTGACCATCTTGGTGACACGTGTCAATTCTTTATTGGTTCCTTTTTTTGCACAATCATCTATCCATGCCACCTGGGTGCCACATGGCATCATCTCATTGATCTAGCACCTACCACCTATTCATCCACAATGCACCACATGTCACGTCTACATTGGTTCTGACCTGCATAATTGCACCACATCATTGTGCCACCTTAGTAGTCACTATATCACCATGTTAACTAGTGTGCAACTTTGTCTTGGTGACATGGCAACCATTGTTAGATCTGCCACATGTCACCATCTGGTGCATTGTTGAAATTTGATCACCACATCATATTAAGTTTCCAAGTGTCCTCCTTTGATCTATTCTCAGGCTGCCACTTGTCCTTCAATTACTCACTAATGCTACCACATCACCACTACATGGAACCATGACTGTCTTGCTGGATTTTGAGGTTTTTTGATAGGTTGCTATGTTGCTACTTTTGAGGCACAATGATTTCCTAGTTACAACATAGTGACCTTTGGTGAGAACTATATTCTAGTGATCAAGAAAAGATGACATTTCAATCATAATCATACCAATTAGTACTACTATCAAAATAGTGAACATGCACATTTACGATATTACGTGGGAATTCCACAGTCACCATCAATTTTAAAAATTGCCACTTTCCTCATTTTTTGGTTAGTCACTACATCACTACTAGTAGGGCACATATATTTTCTAGTTGTGACATAGCAACTCACCAAAAAATTTGAGTTCCAGTGACACCACTTGCAACTTTCTCCATGTGTGTCTTCTCTGACACTGATGACTCTATCATGAATTGAATGAGCAAATCCCTTCCAAGATAATACACCTTTCTCCTGCTAGCTTTCACTTTATGATACTGTGACTCAACTTTTCAGCAATTACTATTTCGCAATGGTAAACAACCTTGCACTTTGTTATAACAACGATGTGATAGCCATGGATCTAACCAAGATCAGATAGTGAGAAAGTCTTTGCAAAGGGTACTTAGCTCAACTTCAAAATTAAGTGGGAAAGGGATATTCACACTTTTAAAAGAAAAAACACACTAGGATAAATTCAAAAGGAACAAAACCTAGGGTTTAACAAAGATTTTTCAAAGGGTAATAAAACCACAAGACAAAAAACAAGAAACCCTAGCCTCTAACAATGGACTCAAATTTGATTTTTTATACCTAGACTGGGAAAATTTATCATGCAAAAAATTAGACCAACACTAAGAACACGAGATTATGCAAAGCCAATGCATATATTTTCTTTTGCTTCCTTCTACACCATTGCAACACTTTTACTACAAGAGAACAAAGAGGGTTTTGAACAACCCATTTCTTTTTTCCGTAAGTCACTCAAATTTGCAAAGCTAAAGTATGAAATCAATGAAAACCAAGCATATGCTCTTGTGAAGGTTGTTAAAACTTTTAGTTGTTATTTGGTAGGTGTTATTGTCATAGCATTTGTTCCTAATGTCATTGTAAAATGTTGATCTCATATTGGTTTGGACAATTGAGTGTCTATATACTTAAGTCATTTACTTAGTTCATGTTGAACAAGTAGCACATGCAGAGCACAACATATATAAGATATAGCATGTCAAGTCCATAGTGAATGGCAAGCCACTCATGTGTTGATTCGCTCAAGTGCTAAGTAGACATTGTATGTTGAGTGCTATAGGAGCCAAGCAAGCAATGCATGTCAAGTCATTCAGATGTTGAGTCACCATATAGAAATTAGTATATGCTGAGCATCATAGACTTTAGATGCCAAGTAACACAATTTTGACATAGTTGTTTGTAATGGCACAAACTACCGTGTAAACCATTTTTCAGCCAAATTAAAGATTGAATTACAATATTTTGGAGATAAGGATGAATCTTAATTTGGGATCCCAATGCATTACATGTAGCCAATTAGATAAAGGGAAGGTTTAAGTAGAAAAATGGATGAATCAGAGCTATTTATTCATACCTAACCCTAAGTCACCTAGATCTTCTCAAGGAGGAAAAACCCTAAACTTTATATGAGCATGGAAGAAGCAAAGAGAGAAGTTTGCATGCACAAAAAGAGCATTCATGGTGGCGAAGGAATTGTAAAGTGAAATTGCATTGTAGAATCAGTTAAAGGAGAATAGAGGAAGGTAATAACATACAATAGAGATACATTTGATCAAGAAGGATCAAGAATACAATAGTTTAGATGTGATCTATCATCAAGAAACCAAGTTTTAACTGCAGGATCAATGCTAATTCATTCTACTAGGTGAATTAGTTAAATCTCTTAATAGATTAGTCCTAACAGGTTGTATTGAAATCCTTTAACAGGGTGATTACTTAATTTTGAGTTAAAATCCTTTAACAAGGCACACTTCTAATAGGGTGTTGAAATCCTTTAATATGGTGAGACCTAATAGTCTTTGTAAGCCTTTAATAGGGTAGACCTTTCATAGGATAGATCATGTTTCATGATCAAACATTGTATCTTTCATTGGATACACTTTATTACTACAATAGTGAAGGTTTGTGGCTGTCATCCCCACCTCAATTTTACCTTCTCATTGGAGGATTTATGGGTAATCATATTTGGTGTCATATATATGTGTGAGTGCTTACTTGTTTAAATGATTTAGATGCACATGCTTAATATGGTATTTTAATTTACTTACTAAATATATGAGATGGATGTGGGGTGAATGTTTTATGGGTCAAAGTTTAAACTACTGATTCACCCCCATCTCTTAGAAGTTTACCTTTCCCATTGTAATTCTAACAATTGGTATCAAAGCCTTGTTCTCTGAAGGAGAAGCTTTGCAACATTGAGGAAAGATCTTGAAATGGAAGTCTAAAATTTGGGAAAGATCATTGAGAATTATGGAATTGAAATACAACTCATTCTACATCAACTAAATGAAGCAACAAAAGACCTAAAGAAATCTTTGAAGAGAAGGAAGGAAATTTCCATTGAGGAGAATGCCACACAATACAGAGAGATAGACATTACTAAGATATATTCCAATGGAGACTCAAATGAATTCGATGTAGCAGTTGCAAATCTAATGGAAAAGAAAAAAGCCCAAGTTGAGCAAATCATAAATCTCAAGTTAGAGCAAGAATCACAAGCCATACTACTATGTGAGATGACTGAATAGAAGAAGAAAGCTATAGAAGACAAAGCCATGACAAAGCCATGATTGAAGAAGAAAAAAGAGTTTTGACCAAAAGATTGGAAGATAAATCATCAGAGCTAACAAAGATTTCTAATATGCAATTGGATACTCTAAGTCAAATGATCAATGCTAACTATGAATTTAATGTTAAGGACTTTGAGATAACAACATTGAAGTTGTAGAATTAGTAATTGAAAAATGACCTAAAAAGAGAAAAAGATTTTCCTGAAAGTTTCAATAAACCAAGTGAAGCCATCAAATATTTTGAGCAATTATTGAGATCCCCTAGATCCAATAATGATATATCTGGACTGGGATACACAAGTACTAAAGAAGGAGAATCATCCAAAAGTGCTAAAGAAAGAAGAAAAAAAGGTAAGAACTTCAAACCTACTTGTCATAATTGTGGTAAGAAAGGACATACTGCTAATGTATGTAGGAAAAAGACTGTAAGTTAGAATGTCAAGCTTAAGAGCATGGTTCACTACCATAAGTGCCACAAACAAGGTCATTAAGCACATGAATGCAGAACTATGACCATGCACACACAAATATTTGAAGGATATTGTTATAATTGTCAGAATTATAGATGTAGAGCTTTTGAGTGTAGATCCAAACCCAAGTGGTCATTAAACAGAAAAACAAAGGTAAAGAACAATGACAACTCTTACAAATAGGATTATAATACAAGATATAATTGTCATTATTTTCAAGAGTATGGACATGTTCATGAGAATTGTATTAGGATAGACTTCAGAAGTGACTACAAAAGGTGGTTAAGTCAAACTACATGTTTTAGCTATTTGAAGATTGGTCACATCATTTGACATTGTCCTATTAAGTCAAAGGCACTAGGTTGTGAGTTTGATAAAGGCAAAGACAAGGTAGATGTTGAAAATTTTAGCAATGAAATGAACAAGACATGGAAGAAAACGGAGGATTGAAACACATCAAGTGGAGAAGGGATCACTTAACCCAATGGGTTAGGTGATCACACCTCATCAAATTAAGAAATCAAGAGGTATGTGGGAATGATATTCATAAGTTATATCATACATCAGTTCTAAAAGAATTTAGTTATGAAAAGATTACATAAGCATGAATAAATATGCAAGATGATATTAGGAATCAAAGAAAATCTTTAAATTTTTCATGTTGTTGATGAGCATGAAAAATTTCCTATGATTGCCGAGTGAAATGCTAGAGGATGTTGGGCTAATAGACTGGCTAGTTGATGCCAAGCTCATAATGGTTGTCAAATGATTGAAAAGACTAGTGAATACTGAGTGAGTCTAAAATAGTTTAATGCCAAGCTTACAACTATGTAAGAACTTAACATTAATTGTAGGTTTTCAAAAGGGTATTTGATTAATTTCAACTCATTTTACAACATTTTGAAATTGAGAAAGAGCAAGGAGAACTTAAGGTGATCAGGAAATTTATCACAGGAAATTGTAGAAGATTTGAATAATAATTTAGCACCATTTCATCAAGATTTAGCAAGGTATTTAATGTGTACTGAGCTATGCTGTTTCTACTTTCATAAAGCCTAGTTTCGCAAAATGGCATGTAGTTCAAGGGGTGTAGAGGGTAAGGAGGTTTTGAATGTTCAACTAGTTAGTAATGATGTCAAACAATTGATTTTCAAGGCCATACTTGATATTACATATAAAAAAGATCCCTATGGTGTGTTATCCATGATATATCAAAAGTTTTAATGGATTAAGATGTCAAGAAATGGTACAACTGTAAGATTGGAAGTATTGGAGACATGGAGATCAGACAAGCATATGATAGACTCTATGAAAACAAGGTGTTAAGGGAAGAATTCAAAATTGTAGAGAAGAAAGGGTTAACTCATACCCTAGATTTCTCAAATTTTTATAAAACTAAATGGATTAGGATTGTATTAAGAAGGATTCATGATAGTTCATATTGGTTAGACAATGGGCCTATCAAAATAACCAAAAGAATAATCCATAGGGTACTAGGGTATCCAACCCTAGATTGGCCTAAGACTTTGTGGAGTGATTCAAAAGTGGTTATTGAAAAAAATACAAGAGCCATGTGGAATAAGAGAGGAATGACTATTGACACCATCATAGACCCTTTGATAGATTTTGCACTATGGGTCATTTCACACAAGTTTTACTAATCAAGCAGATTAAATAGTGTGCCCTATATTGTTGTAGATGTTGGTTATAAGATTTTCAAGAAGGATCACACATATGATCTTGTCAAGTTATAGCTACAACAATCAGTTGAGGACCTAGGACAAATAAGGAAAAAAAAGAGTGCTCAGTGCAAATTTGGTTCTATTCTAATATGTATCTTCTTTTATGTACAAAACACATTTCCTAAATTCAGCACTATGTCATGGAAGACAAATAGGTCAGTGGTAGTTGAAATTGGTGAGTTCATTGAACAATTGGGTGAGAATTTTGGATCATTTTGACAAGTTACTTTTAGGATTTTAAGCAATCTATGAAGAAAAGATTGAGGATTCCAGTATCACTAGTGGAAAAACATTATGATGATGTTTGTTTCCTAGTTGATGCTGATTATAGATTTGTTCAAGTAGCATCTCCACTTGGGTAAGATGGCTAAGGCCATTAGGATATGAGATCAATGTTGATGAGGCCTCTACAACAGTAATTGCACTACTTGCAAAAGATATAGATAAGGATGAAAAAATATTTGGTAATTATGAAATGGAAAAATCTAAGATCACTATGGGACTAAAAATAGCCTCTATTATAATGAAGAAGGAGAAGTTGGTGAAGAAATTGAAAGCTAAATTTGGTAAGGTGTCAAGTAGGAAGAGGAAGAAGAAGAAGAGGATGACGAGGAAGAAGACACCCAGACACAAGAACCACTTGCATTAACACAAGGAATGGGAGAAGATTAACAAGATGAAGAGATAGAAATTGCAAAAGGTGCCAAGGAAGAATAAGTCAAGGAAGAACCAACTCCTACTGATCAAAATAAGAGAAAGGCTAAGGTTCAACCAGTGACAAGAACCAAGAAGGTTGTAAAACCAAGTCAGCTCAAACCTACAATACCTAATACAAGGGCTAGTGAATGTATCATTGCATAAAAGGAAAAAGAAAAGATCAAACCAATAGAGTAGGAAGGAGGAACTCAGAAAAGGCCTAGGAGAAAGTACATTGTTCAAGCTGAATTTGATGATGATAGAACATAATCAAATGACAATAGCCAATTCCAAGTGGTGAGTCACAATCCATTATTATATCTAGAAAATCTATGTGAAAATGTTAAGAATAGTGCAAATTTAACAGTATTTACTCATATTGATTTTGATAATCTTGGTAAAGTTGAAAATAATCAAGTGGAGGAGGCAATATATGACATGATGGAATTTTTTTAAAAAGCCCAACTAGAAATTGTAAACTCTATGCCTAAAAGTTTATATGAAAGAGTAGAGTAGAAATGGCATTATTATTTGAATTTAGAAAAGAAAATTAGAGAGTCATCCCTTGTTCAAGTTATGCCTAAACTTAGTAAGGCACAAATTGCTAAGGCTATGAAGAAATATATAGTTATATTTTTTCTAAAATATGGAGCCTTTAGCATACTGCAAAGCAATATTAAAGATGTTGTAAAGAAGTCCACACAGATGTCGAAGGTCACATATGGATTAGCTATTATGAAAGTAGGTGAACAAGAGCCTATAGAGGTTAAGGACAATGAATAAGATGAAAACAATGAAGACACTATTGAGGGAGGTATAGAAATCAATATAGATAACAAGGCAAAAACTAAGGTAGAGCAGCAAGAAGAATAGAGTGTACAAGATACACAATTGCCTAATGTTAGCCCTCAACATATAATGAGTGTAAATACTAAAGTAGTAAGAATGAAGGATGTTTCTAATATCACTACTCAAAACATCATCCCCCTAATAGAGGAAGTTTTGAAAAAGATACTAGATCAATCTACACTACAAGAAAAGTTGTGTGATAATCCTATATTAGTGAGTGTAGAGTTAGTGAATGACAATACAAGGGAAGAGGTGAAAACACAAGAACCACCTACTATCACCCCTCAAGTCACTCATGTCAAACCTTTGGATAAAAGACTAGACATCACATTATAAAAGGTTGATATAGCTGGAAAGGATGCAGTGGAAACCCAAGCCAAAATTGAAGAATAGAGTCAAACAGGTCAGATATATCTATCTGCACCTCTAGCACAAGCACAAGGTGCATCGCAAGGCATTGTGGAAAATAAGGACAAGCCTAAAGAGACTAAGTTGACACTAAAGCTAAAGGAGCAAGCAACCATTCAAGCCTTGGTAACTTTACTAGAATCTGAGACTCCTTCCAATCACACTCTTTAGAAGCTAAGCATATATGCAACACCATTACAAATCTTAGTGCCGAGTCCAAGTTCATCAAAGGTAGAAGAGGTAATACAATACAGAAATGTACACCTTGATGAAGAGATTATTTTACCGAAGTATTATTTTGACACAATGACAATAAAGAAGATGGGTATATTGCAAGAAGCCTTATCTAGAAAGAAGCATCATAAACTACTTAGAAGGGAGCATAGGCAGAAGCAATCATTGCTAGATATCAATGACATCTTCTTAGATGCATTTAGTCTACCTACTCTAGATGAAACCAAGCCACTGATTGAACAATTGAAAAATATAGTGGAAAAGGTAAGTGATGTAGACCTTGATAAAAATTCCAAATTATTAGAGTGGTTTGAAAAGAAATTTCAAATCAAAGTGAATGAGAAAATATTAGGTGATATAGCACTTAAACAAGTTGCATTGGCAACTAAGGTAGAAAGTGTAAAAAAGGTACTTGAGAATATGTTCTCACTATACACCAAACTATTAGGAATAAGGTGTCTCAACCTTGGATAATTCCTATTCTTATTATTTGTTTTGTAAAATGTATTTCTTGCAAATAATGTTGATGTGTCGGCATCTTGAATTGTGTATAAGGAGATCATGGCTAAAACGGCTATGATGGATTCCTATGACATGTAAGAGCTATGTCAGGAAGATTCAATGATAGGTGAAGACATGTGGCAACTGATAAATTTGAGTACTGTACACTCTACCCCAATTTTTTGGGGTTCCTATTTTCTCAGAGAATGGTAAAAACCCTAATACGGTTACCTTTGGGAGTAGCCCTAAAGTGAAGTGCATGTTATAAGCATTTTTAGGGTTACAAAGAGATGTGATGCAAACAAGTGTATTGTTGGTACTGTAAGTTGCTACTGGAGTCTTCTATTGTTGTTGTTGAACTTGCATTACAAGTGTATTGTAACCTTGTGTTGAAGATAATACATTATGCAGGTTCTGGAGGGGTGGGGTTGTTTTACTGAAAGGTTTTTCCCCACCGAAAAATCTTTGTGTTATGTGTTTCTTTCTTTATCTATTTTGTTTATGCTTGGTTGGCTGAAATATTATTGTTTACATGATATTGAATCTATAATTGTAAAAGATTTTAATAGGATTTGCACCATACTTATCTTAAGAGATTAGTGTAGGAAGCTATTTTTGCACTTGATTTTTCTTACAAGTGGTATCAGAGCCTGATCAACTTTTGATCCTAGTTGTTGGGTAGGGTTTTTTGAGCTAATCTCAAGTTGAGTGGGAGTCTTGTGCAGAGCATCCTGAATCTTATTTGTAGATTGAGATGGAAAGTTCATCATATGGAAGAATGGAGGTGGAGAAATTTAATGACACTAATTTTGAGTTGTGGAAACTCAAGATGGAAGACATGTTGGAAGAGTGTGACCTATGGGAAGTGACTTCAAGTGCTAAAAAACCAGCAACTATAGCTCAAGTAGATTGAGATATCAAAGACTGTAAAGCTAAGGGTCTCATAAGAATTTTTTAAACCGATGCAGTTCTTTTGAATGTTCTAGATGAGAAAACTGCATATAGTTTGTGGTAAAGACTTGGGGCCATGTATTAGGCCAAATATCTGGCGAACAAGTTGTTCTTGAGGAAGAAATTGTAATCTCTAAAAATGGAGGAAGGTGGATCCTTAATGGATCATTTAAATGCATTTAATCTACTAGCTGAATAGTTGACATTAGCTAGTGTCAAGTTAGAGGAGGAGAATTGTTGCTACACACTTTTGTGTTCTTTATCAGATTCATGGGACCATCTTGTGATGGCTCTCGAAAGCACATTAGTCACCTTCAAATGGATGATGTGGTGTCTTCACTGCTATTAGAGGAGATGTGGAGAAAGGCTTCCATTTCAAAGAAAGAAGCCCTTGCTGTTCATGGGAGATCCATTGAAAGAGGGAAGAAAAATGACAATAAGTCTGACAATAAGGGTAGATCCAAATCCCATGGGAAGTCAAAGACTTCCAATAATTCCAAGGAAAAATGTTGGAACTATGATACATCTAGGCACTTTCGTAAAGACTGCAAAGAGCCGACGAAGAAGAAGAAAGGTTCAGATTTAGCTTCAAAAAGATCTCAAGAAGATAGCAATGCATTCATCCTAGCTTTGGTAGCCCATGCATCTGATGATGTGTGGTTGGTTAACTTGGGTGCATCTTTTCACATGACCTCTCATCAAAATTGGTTCTCAAAATATGAAGAGTTCGATGGTGGAAAGGTGTACTTAGGTGATGATTCTCACCTAAAGATAGTTGGACATGAAAGGGTCACTATCAAATTTCCTGATGGACAAGTAAACATAATCAATGGAGTTATGAACATTCTAGGTTTGGCACAAAATCTATTATCTATAAGTATGCTAAATGATGTAGGTGTGCAAGTTGTTTTTTCAAAAGAAGGATGCAAGATGATGAGAGGATCGATAGTGCTTGCAAGGGGTACTAGGAGAGGTACCTTATTTCAGCTAGATGCATGTATTACTCTATGTAATAGTTCTTCATCCTCACCATCTGAATGAGTAGTGAAGAATTCTGTGGTTATTGGTTCCAATGGAAATGCAAACACTTTGGAAGGTAAGCTTCCTATAGAAAAGACAATGTTGTGGCATATGAGATTTGGTCACATTGGTGAAAAGGGTCTCAGAACCCTGAAAAATAAAAATCTCATTGAGGGGTTAAATGATTGCAATCTCAAGTTTGACTTCTGTGAATACTATGTCTATGGTAAAAAAAACCATGTTTAGTTTTACCCTAGTTCTCACAAATCTTGTGATGTTTTGGATCTTATTCATTCTGATGGATTTGGTCCTGTAAAAGTTCCTTCAATCTCCAAGTCTGTATTTTTTATATCTTTCATAGATTATTATAGTAGAAGGACATGGATTTATTTCCTTAAAATCAAGAGACAAGTCTTTAGTCGATTCAAGGAATTTAAAGCCCCTGTAGAGAATCAAACTAGTAAGAAGATTAAGTGTGTGAGAAATAACAATGGTGGTGAGTTTTGCTCAGCAGAGTTTGAACAATTTTGTAAAGAAAAAGGTATCAAGAGGCATAAGACAAGTCCTTATACCCCATAGTAAAATGAAGTTACAGAGAGAATGAACATGACACTGATGGAGAGGGCTAGGAGTATGCTTAGTGGAGCTGGTTTAGAACAAAGGTTCTGGGCCAAAGCCATGGCCATTTCTTGCTATCTAGTTAACAGATCTCCTACATCAACCCTTGTTGGTAAGACACCCATGGAGGTGTGGTTTGGTAAGAAGCCTTCAATTAGACATCTTTGTGTGTTTGGTTGTGAAGCTTATGCACATGTTCCAAAGGAGAAAAGATCTAAGTTGGAAAACAAAGTTGTTAAATGTATTTTCATTGGATATAGTGCTAGTGTGAAAGGATACAAGCTTTGGGATCCTATGACTAGTAAGATGTTGTCTAGTAGAAATCTTATTTTTAGAGAGCTAACATCTTCTCCTATTGTGCTACAACCAGATGAAAAGGAAAAGGAAAATATGTTGTTCAGTTGCCTCCTACCCCTGAGAAGACTGAATAGAGAGACCATGTTGGATCTAATGATGAGGAGAGCTCTAGCAGCTCTGATAGTTCAGAAGAAGAGGAAAAACAACCTCAACCGCAACCCTTGAGGAGATCCATGAGAGAAAGAAAGAAACCAGAAAGGTTTGGTTATTCTATGTTAGATTCCAGTTGTGCTTTTGCTTTGATTACTAACACTGATGAGCCTAGATCTGTGAAAGAGGCTTTGGGCATGGAAGATGCAGTTCCTAGATTGAGGCTATGGATGATGAGATGGCTTCATTAAAGAAAAAAAAAACTTGGGACCTTGTACCTTTTCCCAAAGGGAAAAAATCCATTGGCTGTAAATGGGTGTTCAAGAAGAAATTCTGTTCAGATGGCAGTGTTGAAAGGTACAAAGCTAGATTGGTTGCAAAGGGGTATTCATAGGTAGAGGGAATAGATTATTTTGAAATATTCTCTCCTGTTGCAAAGTTGACATCCATTAGATTTCTATTATCTCTTGCTGCATCATATGATTTAGAGATAGAATAGATGGATGTGAAGACAACTTTCCTTCATGGTGATTTGAAGGAAGAGATTTATATGTCACAACCTGAGCACTACATTATTAAAGGTAATGAATCCTTAGTTTGCAAATTAAAGAAATCTCTATATGGTTTGAAGCAATCTCCTAGGATGTGGTACCTTAAGTTTGATGTCTTTGTGTTGTCAATTGGATTTGTAAGATCAAAATTAGATCATTGTGTTTATTTTAGAGTTGAAAATGATTGCCTTCTTATAGTTGCATTATATGTTGATGATATGTTGTTGTTTGGGAAGGGTAAGTGTATGATTTCTAATTTTAAATCTCAGTTGTCAACATAGTTTGAGATGAAAGATCTTGGGGTAGTTAGGTACATCTTGGGTATGGATATCAGTAGAGATAGGTCTAACAGAAAACTTTGATTGAGTCAGAGTAAGTATGTGAAGTCTGTGTTGGATAGGTTTAGCATGGAAGATTGTAGACCACTATGTGTTCCTATTTCTATGGGAACAAAGTTATCTATAGATGATTTTCCAAAATCTCCTAGTGAGGTGGAGGACATGAGTAGAGTACCTTATGATAGTGCATTTTGGCAGTCTTATGTATGCTATGGTCTGTAGTAGACCAGACATTGCCCAAGCAGTGGGAATCCTGAGTCATTTTATGGCTAATTCTGGATGGGTACATTGGGATGTAGTTAAGTGAGTATTCAAATATTTGAGTGGTTCATTAGATTACTCCATATGTTATCATGGTAACTCTTCTGGATCTCTGTATTTAGTTTGTATTCATGGGTTTGTGGATTTAGATTGGGTAGGTGATTTTGACAGTAGGAAATCCACCAGTGCTTATGTGTTCACTATGTTTGGTGGTGCCATCAGTTGGATGAGCAGGCGAAAACTTGTGGTTGCTTTGTCCACTACAAAAGCTAAGTACATGGCTGCTAATCATGCTTGTAAGGAAGCCATTTGGCTTAGGAGATTGTGTTTTGATGTTGGTGTTGATGCAGAATAGATTACTATTTGGTGTGATATTCAGAGTGCTATTTGCCTTGCGAAGAATCCAACTTTCCATGTCAAAATGAAGTACATTGATGTGCAGTTTCACTTTGTGAGAGATATGGTGGAAGATGGAAAGGTAAATTTGGAGAAGGTAGATACTGTGAAGAATGTTGCAGTTGCATTAACAAAACTAGTGGACACTGAGAAGTTTAGATGGTGTTCAGAGTCTATGGGCCTTTTGGCCTATAGCGGTTAGTTCTTGTTATGTTCCTATTGCTCTTGCAAGGTGTTCGACAAGTGGGAGAATTTTAGGAATAAGGTGTCTCAACCTTGGATAATTCCTATTCTTATTATTTGTTTTGTAAAATGTATTTCTTGCAAATAATGTTGATGTGTTGGCATCTTGAATTGTGTATAAGGAGATCATGGCTAAAATGACTATGACGGATTCCTATGACATGTAAGAGCTATGTCAGGAAGATTCAATGATAGGTGAGGACATGTGGCAATTGATAAATTTGAGTGTTGTACACTCTACCCCAATTTTTTGGGGTTCCTATTTTCTCGAAGAATGGTAAAAACCCTAATACGATTACCTTTGGGAGTTGCCCTAAAGTGAAGCACATGTTTTAAGCATTTTTAGGGTTGTGAAGAGTGTATTATTGGTACTATGAGTTGCTACTAGATTCTTCTGTTGTCATTATTGAACTTGCATTGCAAGTGTATTGTAACCTTGTGTTGAAGATAATACACTGTGCAGGTTCTAGAGGGGTGAGGTTGTTTTACCGAAAGGTTTTTCCCCATTGGAAAATCTTTATGTTATGTGTTTCTTTCTCTATCTATTTTCTTTATTCTTGTTTGGCTGAAATATTGTTGTTTACATGATATTGAATTTGTAAGTGTAAAATATTTTAATAGGATTTAAACCATACTTCTCTTAAGAGATTAGTGTAGGAAGCTGTTTCTGCACTTGAGTTTCTTTACACAAACTATGCAACCCCACACTCTTTACACAAGAAACAAGGAGTCACATTTTGATTTTGGAAAGTCAAGTTAATTCATTAGGTGAAAAATTGCCTATGAATCCACTCAAAGTGAAAAATATTTTAGAACTTTATTGCAAGCACAGAGTTAATTAGCAGCATTATCTATAGAAGAAGCCAATATAAGGGCCAAACTGATCAGCACCAAAACCATTTTGGCTCCTCACATGGAAATTTTTCACAATGAGTTAGGCTATGTAGAAACTCTTTTAAAGAAAGACCCAATATTTCTACATTAGATGACCTAGTCAACCTTGCTATCGAGCTAGCCATCCAAATTAAGTCTTTGGATGTCATATATGAAAATTGGGATGTTGCTATCAAGATTATACTAGAAGTCCATAATTATTTCTTGGAAAAACACACTATTAGTGTATAGTTCATTGACATTAGTGTCAAAAAGGGGGAGTATAAGAGTTAGCTATGGGGGAGAAAGAAAAAAGGGGGAGAAAGGAGAAAGAATATCAGTTGGAAAAGAATAGTAAGGAAGTAAAAGAGTATCAATTGAGGCATATCTACTTAGTAGGAGTACATAATTTTGAATATAGAATAGACATATCAACTTAGGGGGAGTTGTCAAATTTTGAGGTATAAGTGTTGTTGCAAAATTTTGAAATTTTGTACAAAAGCCTAATAAGAGATATGCTTGTAAGAATAAGGATATCAATGCATGACCAAGTGTTTTTGACACTCATATCAAAGGGGGAGATTGTTGATCTTAGATTGGTTTGAAAAGTGAGTGTCTATAAACTTAAGTCATTTACTTAGTTCATGCCGAACAAGTAGTACATGTCAAATGCAACATGTATAAGATAGAGCATACCAACTTCACAATGAGTGTCAAATCACTCATGTGCCGAGTCACTCAAGTGTCAAGTAGATAGTACATGCTGAGTGATACAAGATTTGAGTAAGCAGTGCATGTTGAGTCATTCAGATGCCGAGTCATAGTATAGAAATTAGTATATGCTTAGCATCAGAGACTTCAGATGTCGAGTAACATAGTTTTGACATAGTTTTTTGTAATGGCACAAACTAATATGTAAACTATTTTTGAGCTGACTTAAAGATTGAATTAAAATATTTTGGAGATAAGGATGAATCTTAAGTTGGAATCCCAATGCATTACATGCAGTCAATTAGATAAAGGGAAGGTTTAAGTAGAAAAATGGATGAATCATAGTCATTGATTCATACCTAACCCTAAGTCACCTTTATCTTCTTAAGGAGGATGAACCCTAAACTTCATATGAGTGTGAAAGAAGAGAAGAGATAAGTTTGCATGCACAAATAGAGCATTCATGGTAACTAAGGGATTATAAAGTGAAATTGCATTGTAGAATTAGTTAAAGGAGAACAAACAAAGGTAATAGCATATAGTAGAGAGACATCTAATCAAGAAGGATCAAGAATACATTAGTTTAGAGGTGATCTATCATCAAGCAACCAAGTGTTGACCAAAAGATCAATGTTGAGTCACTCTAGTAGGTGAATCAATTAAATCTCTTAATAGAGTAGTTCTAACAGGTTGTATTGAAATCCTTTAACAACATGCTTACTTAATTGTGAGTTAAAGTCCTTTAACAAGGCACACTTCTAATAGGGTGATGAAATCCTTTAACAAAGTGAGACTTAATATTCTTTGTAAGCCTTTAATAGGGTAGACCATTCATAGGGTAGATCATGTTTCATGATCAAAAATTGTAACCTTCATTGGATACACTTTATTACTACAATAGTGAAGATTTGTGGGTGTCATCCCTACCCCAATTTTACCTTCTCATTGGAGGGTTTTTGGGTAATCACATCTGATGCCATATATATATATATATGTGTGTGTGTGTGTGTGTGTATGTGAATGCTTACTTGTTTACATGATTTAGATGCACATGCTTAATGTGATATTTTAGTTTACTTACTGAATGTATGAGATGGATTTGTGGCAAATGTTTTATGGGTCAAAATTTAAACATTCACCCCCTCCCCCTTAGAAGTTTACCTTTCCTATTTTAATTCCAATAGTAAAGGATAAATTTTCCCAACAAGAAGTGTCTAGTAGTAGGTCCAAATTGATTAATAGAATCAAAGAATTTAACATGGAGATTTAAATTACAAAACTAGTAAGAGGCTAAGGGTTAGCTAAGTTGATGGCTTAGTCTAATATGGATGCCAATCAAATAAATGTTGTAGATGAAGACCACATGTCATATACTTGTTATATGGATTATTATGAGTGGTATAAAAATGTTATTTATTACTTGCAACATATGGAAGTTCCATCTTATTTTACTGATAATGAAAGAAGGCTTGTCAAGTTGCAAGAAATCAAGTATATTATCATTGATGGAAAGCTCTGGTGGAGAAAATTTGAAGGAATATTTCTAAAATGTGTTGATCATTAAGAATCAATAAAAATACTTGTTAACATACATTCAAAAGTGTGTGGAGGTCATTAAATGGTCAAGACTATTGCAAATAAATCTAGTACTAGTTATTCATGAATTCTAGTAGCAATTGACTACTTCACAAAATGGGTAGAAGTCATTCCTACTAGAATAACTACTAGCAAAGTTGTGAATAATTTTTTGTTGAACAATATAATCACTAAGTTCAAATTTCCTAAAAGAATTGTAACTAATGATGTCATTTTCTTTAGATTAGAAGAGTTTATAAATTTTTTTGACAAGTATGGCATCACCAGGTCAACATCCTTTCCCTATCATCCACAAGGAAATGGACAAGCTGAATCTACATTCAAAAGTTTTATCAAGATTGTTAAGAGGATACTGGATGATAACAAGAAGGCATGATGTTCTTGTAAGAATTTTCCTTAGGGAAAAATCACCCAAGATTAAGTAACTCAAACATAAGCACAAAATAGACCAAAGTATGATCAGAATAACAATATAAAAATGAATTGATGTAATGTCATGTACATACACACTAGGAGTGCCTAAATATAAAGGCCTCTAGACTGCTTCTAGAATGTTTAGGAGTCAACACACTAATAAGGCTTACAACTAGGCACATGTCCACTAAGAGTGGATTATCCTCCATTAAGCATAGGAGTAAGTGCGATGATGAGAGGATAAGCCTACAAAGGTGCAGCACGTAAAATTATGTTGTAGACACCATGTGCTAAAATAAGAGTGCAAAATACTATGTTGTCTACATGACAACTCAGTTAACTATGTAAACTCTAGTGTTGTAGACACCATGTACTAAATTAGAGTTTCTTAGTCCAGTGTTGTCAACATGACAACTCATAAGAGTACACAAACTCCTAGGTGTCAAATTAATAAATATTAAAATAATGCATTAACCTAAGTAAACTTAAGTAAAGTGTAATAAGTAAATACTTATTTACACCAACACCCCCCCTTAAGTGTAACTTAGGGGAATGCACTTAAGCTTATGAAGGCTAGGATGAAAATGCATGATGGTTCCTAGCTACTAGGCCATGTTAGGTACCCATGTACAAAATGCAATGAAATCTCTCATAAACTAGAGAAAGAGAGAAAACCTCATGGTAAAAACCCTCCCACAAAAAGAGAGATGAAAAAAAAGATGCATGGATGGATGCAATAATCAAGACCCCCCTAGTACAACATACATTAGGTATATACAATAGAGAAGTATGAGAGGAACACAATCCCAATAGAGGAAAAGGTACCTCCCCCCATAAGAGAGAAGAAGAAGAAAAGAGACAAGGTAGTCCCCCCGAAATGTAGAATGTCGATTAGTGATAGTTTCTCCAATGTAGAAGTTGATTCATGACTATTGAATAATGTTCCTACCCTTTAGAAGAAACAATATCATAGGCACATATGAGATAAAGAGACATCCTCAAACTTTTGTACATAAGGATCCACAATCATATCACCCTAGAAAGATTGATCATGTAGATAATAGAGGGAGAGTCAGAGTGAGCCCTCACAACAATTGAAGAAGTATCTTCTTCATCAAAGAGAAGATGTATATCATCAAGAATGTCTTCTAAATCATCTATGTATGACTCCACAAAAAAACCTAAAATATCTGTTGTGTAGTCATCCCCTGATGCTGGAGTTGGAAGACTAGGTGTACCCAACTATACTGAATTGCATGGATGTATCACTGCAGCAATGTATGCATGTGGAATGTGCTGATGTTGTGACATCATGTTGTAGCTGTCAATAGGATCCCACATATCTAAATCTATTGAATGTCTATCACTGCTATCACTATTAGTTTCCATAATGTATGAAGTACGGAGAGGAATAGAGGATAAGCTAGGTGAAATTGTCACCCTCCCTGTTTATGATAGTTTAACAACTTTCTTTCTGCTCTATGGACAATGATGAAATACTTATGAACCATTCTATTATTCATTTTTCTAGTTGTACATAGAACCTCCATATGTTTTTGGTGTAGGGCAATAAAGAAAATATATTATAGTTGAGATTCATTGCCAAAAATCACATGGACAAAAAACCCATCAACCAACTTCTCTCTACATTTGTATTTGTTATAATATAACCACTTGAAACCTGTGGCTCCAAAAATATGAATGAAGAGAGTATTATTCCATATAGCATGATAACAGTAAATTGACTATTCTTTACATGATGCAAATTTCTTTTAAGAATGGTTATGTAATAACCATTCTACGTTAAGTTTGTGTATGTCAAAATAGTCATAAAATTGTTAAACTTGCATATATATATATATATATATATATATATATATATATATATATAGTGCAAGATATAGTGTGGAGGGAAGTGTACAGGTCTTATAGAATGCACAAAATTGTAATAGACCATTATCATTTGAAAATATAAAGTTTATATTTGCATGATTACAAAGACTTAAGACTACTACTTGGTTTCATCACTAGGCGACTAAGGAGAAAGGGCCCACTATAAAGTTACCTGGTGATCTTGTTTTATTTCTATATGAAGTGCATTTAAGTTAGTTTCCATTTGTATTTTAATTAGCTTAGCATTACATAGTATATATTTAATCATAGTATATTAGTTTATATATTCAATATCTATTTTTGATTATATAATAATATTTCATATTAATTAGATTATGAGACGATAATTTATTAAGAGTTATAATTAATTTTATTACATATTAGTTTTATTGAGTTATTTATGTTTCCAATGTTCTTGTCGCTAGGAAGTGATAGTTTCTGTCGCTAGAATTTCTTTAGTTTTTCATAGATTCTATTTTGTGTGTTGTAGTTGCATTCATAATCCCTCATTTCATAGCTATTATCCCTTGATAGCATATTGCTTAGACGCATTTCACAAGCTTACACTCTCAGATTGACACATATAGACTAGCCAAACTTCATTATAAATCATTAATTATTTATTATTATTTGCCCCAGTGTTGGCCTATCATTTTGGCACCATTTCCGAGGAAAGGTGTCAAAGGAATGTTAGTTTTCTGAATTGAGTTAGGAAAAATGCATTAGGATGAACGCTTTTGCAATTTCTAGCCTTGCTTAAGTAACTAATCTTAATTTGCATTGCTTAAATCATATAGATGCATTGTTTTAGAGTTTGCAAGTAGGCCTTAGAAATTAGATTCATTAGTTTCTTTAGAAGTTAATTAAATTTTACATTATCATAAGTTGTTGTGAGTTATTGGTAAAGACACACAAGTTTTGAAGAAAATGTTAAAAATAATGCCCTTTCAATGTTGTTCAAGTATATCAATTTTGGTTGAAAATTGTTTCAAAAATGCAAAATTTGATGGGAATGCAAGAGGCAAAATGTGCTTGGTGTTGGGGGTGCTGCCCCTCAACCCCACCTTGTACTATGACAAGAAGTGCACCTTGGGTACTACCCTAGGACCTCACAAGCCCATTGGTGGCTACTGCCCCTAGACCCCTGCCTTCAAATTTAAAAACAAAAGAAGAAATTGGTGAGGAAATCATGCTGACCAAAGGTGATGTTCTTTTACCCTCTTCACCTAATGAATGCATCTTAAAAGATTTTGATCTTCCATCATCACATGTATGTACAAATGATATCTTTATATCTGACCAAGAAAATATCATTGAAGAATTCTTTGAACAATGTGATTTTGATGATGAAAATCTAACCACTTGTTGTTCTGATTGCTATAGGGAAGATGACCAATGTATATGCCCAAACAACCACTAGCACATGGCAAATGAGGTGCAAGATATTTATAATCCTTACCATGATGAGGGTGGAAGTGACCAAGTATTCCTTATAATGGATGAACAATCTCAAGCACCAACCCAAGAAGATTAAGGTATGTATTATGTTGGTAACATGTATTGTCACTCTAATTCACTACAAAGCCAACATATTTCTTCAAAATTTACTTCTCCACTTAGCATGCACAATGAATATAATCATGCATGCTCACAATAACCCTTATATCCCTCTTATATTCCACCATACCCATCCTTACCATCTTCATTTCACCCATCCTACTTATTCCCATCTACGTTGTCTCCTTCACACTTATTACTATATTCATTATTTCATTCACATCATATTCTACCCACCCCACAATGTCCACCAATGGAAACTATATTGCCTCATACAACACTTCATAATAAGGTGGTTAATAGTATGCATAAAATTTCAAGGATCCCTGTAAAATCTAATGATGTGCTTAAAATTAATAAATCAACATTGGAATATATTGATGCACTTAAGGAATGGGAGTTTGGTTTAATCAAATTAGAAGAACAATATTATTTATTAATTCTAATCAACTTTGTTCTTATTTTCTACTTAGTGAATTTGAAATACCTACAAATGAGCCCATACTTCAAATTGCATCAATTTTAATTAATGGACTCATAAGTGTTAATATCAATCACACACGAAGTAGTTTTAAGCCATATGCATTCCATACTCCACAAACATGCTACCAAATCCTCCAATATCTATATTTTATTACTCTTGTACATATTAATATTGATATTTGGAGGCCTATGGTTAAAATGTGCATCCCTCATATACTTGTTGATTTGGGACCAATAATTGATTAAGCACAATCATACAAGATTCTATGCATTAATGGGCAACATGTTAAAACTGGATGATCATTATTCCTCATTGTTGATTCTTTTCATTGTCCTAAGATGACCAAATACACTATGGATGATTCATCTATGTAGCAAGGATCAAAGTATTACTATCTATAAATTTTCATTCTTGGTTCTTGTATATCCAACTGATCATTCATTGATTACACATGTTTATTTCTTGATTCCTTGGATGATTTTAATTCCCTATACTTTTATGACCTAGAGTTAATTTGGGAATACATCCATTGAATTATTGAATTTATTTATTTATCTATCATTCAATAAGGCTCACAAAATTCTAAACATGTGTTACTCTCTTTGGGTTACCTAATTTCTTTGGTTATCCTAATGATTTGATGACCTTGTAGCATGAAGTTAAGTTGGGGGGTCAATCCCTCCAATCTTGTGGTTCTTGGATGATTTCAAATTAAGCTTCATTGGTTGTTTCATTGGTCCTTTTAAAAAACTTCCACGTGTGATGTCTCCACAATTCAAGATATGTGTTCTATTGTTAATTAGCATTGCTATTATATGAACACAAGAGTTTATTTTTACTTATCCATTCTATCAAGCATCTTGTCATAGTAATAACTCTATCTATCATTTGTTAAACTAGATAACCTACTTAATGATAGAGTTATTGAATGGATGATATTTATTTACTATGTTGATATGCTTGGTTTTGAGAATATGGTTACAAGTCCGTTGTTGTGGTGTGATAATCTTAGAATAAATACCAGTTGATGATGCTTCTCTACACAAGAATTGCATAACACACTATGTTGGCTTTGTTCACATTATGTGGGCTTGCTAGCTATATGGTGCATATCCATTTCACTGGCACTTCACTAGTCAAGATCACATGCAGATTTTGGCAAAGGGTGTCCACCACTTTGATATGAGATTTATTTTCTTTGGTGATTAATCACATGGAGGAAAATATGCAGCATGTTCTATGAGATTCATGAATATTCAACAACACATCTGATGATACTTTGAATACAGTACCAACTATTACACTCCTTCCTCAAGTTGTGTCTTTCTGGAGTTCTATGGGAACATTGGTGACTACTATTCTTTGTCACTCCATACTCATGTATTTGGTAATGAAGGTGTGTTACTGACAACTTTATATTTCACAAAGCTTCACAAGAATAGGATTCATATATTTAGTAGATATCATCTTATTCTATTAGCATAGAGAAATATGAGAACCATCATCCTTGTGAGTAATACTCATACTCCAGTGTTCTAGTCCATTCTGAAGCTCTCTAGTCAATTTTTAGATTCAATGCTCTAAAATACATAGATTAAAAATGTTTCTAATGTAGTGGTTTGTGGTTCTAGTTCTTATGAGGTTACTCTAGGTGATCATTTCAAGTTCCTTATGCAATCAAGTCTCAATAGTGCCTTTTGTGAGGTCATGGACAAAACTCAAACTTTGGATGGTATCATTTTTTATCATCCATGTCAGTATTTCATCTCTTTGCTCATTCTATGCAGTTATTGAAAAAAAGAAAAAAAATAAAAAATGAAAAAATGAAAAAAATTGAAAAAAGAAAAAGGAAAAAAAAGCAATAAAAGATCCAACAATGAAAACCTTTCGGTGTTGTTGGCCAATTAATATCTGAAAATTGATTTCTAGCAAATATTAACTCTAAAATAAATTCTTAATGGTGAAAATTATTTTTACAGTGCCATTAAGTGGTGAGTGATGGAAAATTGGCTTGCCAATGGTCACTTTTCATTATCAAAATGTGAAAAAATAAAAAAAAATTGAAAAGGAAACAAAAAAAAAGAAAAAATTGAAAAATGAAATAATTTGTTTTCTTATTTTTTCTACTAATCATTCTGTTGGAAATGATTGAAATTATTATACAAAAAGTTGAGGGAGATTGTTGGAATAAAATATGGAACTAGTAAAGAATGTCCTCAATCATTGTTTTGTCATTGATGTCAAACTTGCTACTTGCAGGGATGATAATTGCTTTAGTGATCCAAATACTATCAATTAGTTGATTGTCAAGGTGGAGGCAATTAATAAGATGTAACTAGAATACCTAGAGAAAGGTTGAAGTTATGATGTTGGAATGAAGTACAAGGATCAACTAAGCCATTAATGAAAGAATGTATTTGATGACATACTACAAAGAATGGGCACACTAAAACATATCAAAGATTTAAGGTTTTAACTAAGTCTTTTGTAAAGTTCAAACTAAGTTCATTAGAAAGAAGGAGCCGGACAAGCTAGTAAGAGCCAAGCAAGTTCTAGTTAATGCCGAGTAAACTTCAAGTGCCGAGTAAGTTCAAGTGCCGAGTAAGTTCAAGTGCTGAGTAAGTTCAAGTGCCGAGCAAGTTTAAGTGCCGAGCTGGTATAGGTGTTGAGTAACATAGAGGTACCAAGCACCAGTAACTCAATAATGTCGAGTTGTTGCATTATTTAGGAAATCGAAGATTCATTAGATCTAAGCCAACAAGGTTGTTATCTAGAAATTTGTGAATTAAAAGGAAGATAAGAATGATGAGTTGGTGGCACAGAACACCATGTAGAACATTTTTAAGATACAATTGGCAAAGTTTCAAGAAGAAAACAAGATATTGGGTAGATACATTGTATCCTACCTAATCAATTTTGAAACCCTAAAATTGAAGAGGGAGAATTGAGCGGTAAAGGAAAATCAGACTTCTATATAAGAAGACATGAGTTAATAAAAAGAGAGGAGAGAGAGCATGAGGGGATAGAAGGAAAGGAAACATTGGTCAAGCACAAAAGCATGAAATGCTGAAGAATGTGCCTAGGAGAAGATATCGCAGAAATTCTATTTGTATAGATGACCACAAAGATGATTGCATTGGCAGAATGAGTTAGAGGACTCAAGGAGACGAAGCCTGAGAGGAAGACAAGCCATCAAAGCTAAAGAGATTAAAGCCAAGCATAAGGATTGAACTGAAAGTGTGATCTGAAATCTGCAAAGCATGTTGTAAGTTATATCAGATCAAAAGACCATTATTGTTACTTTCTAGCAATTGTAACTGTAAGTCTAAATCCTATGGACTTAGGTTGGTTTAACAGCCATTAGAAAAATACTTTAACAGGGTGACATTCCAAGTGAATGTTCTAAAGACCTTTAACTAGGCCCATTCCTAATAGTTTGGTGAAATCCTCTAACAAGGTCACATTTAACAGTGTGTTGTAAGCCTTTAACAGGGTAGGCCTTTAATAGGGCATCACTTCAGAAGAGTGAGAATCAAGTAGCATGTTACTCGTGGTTTTTCCAAAATTGGGTTTTCACGTAAATCATTGTGTCATGTGTTGATCTTGAGTGTTTTATCTTTGCATGTTGATTTACTATAACTTGCTTATATGATTGATTTAAGTTTGAATAGATAAAAAGGGTATGGATTCATTAAAAGTAGTAAAAAGATATTAATAGGGTATTTGGACCTTGAATAACTAATTCACCCCCCCCTCTCAGTTATTCTAAAGAATTCTAACAATTGGTATCAGAGCCTGACTGCTGATTCAGTTTAAAGGGACTACTAGCAGAAAAGATCAAAATGCCAAAAAGAGAAGTTCCCAAGCTCAACAAAGACAACTTTATTGCATGGAAAAGTTTGATGAAGCTACATCTTGGATCCATAGGAGATTATGCCCAAAATTTAATTGTCACTAAACATGTAGATCCAACAGGTGCTCCTACTGCAGAAGACATGAAAAACAAACAAGAACACAATCAGACAATGCTGGAAATTGCATTTGCACTCAGCTATGCTGAATTCGATGATATCAAAGGATGTGACACTGCATTCAAAATGTGGAAAGCACTATCAGACATCTATGGAGGAGATCAGAATGTATAAAGAGCAAAAAGAGAAAGTCTCAGAGGAAATTTTGACGAAATGAAAATGGAGGAAAATGAGAATGCTGCTCAATATGGTGCAAGAATAAAGGAAGTGGTAAGTGCAATAAGATGCCTGAATGGTCAACTGGATGAGGATACTGTTAATAGTAAATTTTTAAGAACCTTGCTCCCTATCTATGCTATTAGAGTATCAGCAATACAAGAACTAAGATGTATACCAGGAAATAATCTAAGCTTTAAAGGTATAATAGGTAGACTCACAACATTTGAGTTATCTAACTTTGACAACTAAAAACCTGAAAATTTTGAATCTACTTTTAAGGAAAAGTTATCATTGAAAGATGCCGAACAGGTAAAATCAAAGAAAGGAAGAAAAATGAAGTATGTATCTAGTGACAGTAGCACTGATGAGGAAGATGTGGAACAATTGGAAGCATTTCTCACTAGAAGATTTCACAGGGGCAAAGGAAAATTCAAAGGTAAGATGCCTATCATCTATTTCAATTGCAATGAAGTAGGTCATATTGCTGCAAGATGTCCACAGAAAAAGGATTCCAAGGAAAGCAATAAATACAAGAACATAAGAGATGATGACAAAAGAGATTACAAAGAAAAAGGTAAGAAGTGTTATATTGTTGAAGAAAATTCTGATGACAATGATGATGAAGTTGTTTATGTAGCCATGAAGGACCAATCTGATGAAGAAGAAGCCACAGCACTGGTGACATGTATAAATAAGAATGGCAGATGGATCATAGACAGTGGATGCTCACATCACATGACAGGAGACAAAAGTAAGTTTGTCAACTTTACTTAGTATGATGGAAATAGTGTTAGATTTGGTAATGATGCTCCATGTCAAATCAAAGGAAAAGGTTCCATTAAGCTCACAGAACAGATTTCATGTGATAATGCATACTATGTTGAAGGATTAAACTACAATTTACTGAGTGTCTCACAGTTAGGCAATATAGGTTGCAAAGTGGAATTTGGAAACAAAACTACAAAAATCTATGATACTGATGGTAAACTAATAGGAAAAGGAGATCAAACAAAGAGTAACTTGTTTTACCTTGATATGGATGATGCTTCTTGTCTATTTGCAAAATTTGATGATGAATGGTTATGACATAGAAGATTATGTCATGTCAATTTTGATAATCTAGTCAACATCAGTAAAATGAAGAAATTCAGAGGTCTACCAAAACTAAAAAAGCCTGATAATATCATGTGCAAACAATGTCAGCTAGGAAAGATGACAAAATCAAGTTTCAAAAGCAAGAACTATACATCTAAAGAGATACTTGAGTTAGTTCACACTGGCTTATGTGGCCCAATGGAAATAAAAAGCTATAGAGGAGATAAATACATAATCCTATTTGTTGATGACTATTCCAGGATGATGACTGTTATGTTCTTAAAACAAAAATCTGATACTTTTCAAATGTTTAAGTGGTATGTGGCCAGAGTTGAAAAGGAAACTGGAAAAAGCCTAAAATGTCTAAGATCAGATAGAGGTGGTGAATTTACATCAAAAGAATTTGAGATATTCTATAATGACAATGGAATCAAAAGACAAATGTTAGCTCCTAGAACTCCCCCACAAAATGGAATTGCTGAGAGAAGAAACAGATCAGTGATTGACTATGCTAGAACATTAATGATGGAAAAGAATGTTTCTCTAAAATACTGGAGAGAAGCTGTAAGTGTAGCTGTTCATACACTGAACCGAGTACAAGTCAAGAAAGGTACAAATACAACACCTTTTGAATTATGGTATGGTTACTCACCCAATGTAAAATATTTCAAAGTGTTTGGTTGCAAATGTTTTATCTTGAAGGATACTAGAAATGGAAAATTTGATGCAAAAAGTGATGAAGGTATATTTCTTGGTTACTCCACTAGAAGTAAGGCATATAAGTGTTTGAATGTTAACACTAAAAAAATTGTGGAAAGTGCAAATGTAAATTTTGATGAGCACATAGAAGTCCAAGCTGAAGAACCAAAGAAAATGGAAGAGTACAGAACCTTTGTATATTCTTATGAAGGAATGACTGCTGATGAGGATGATGACAATCAAATTGAAAATCAACAACAAGTGTCAGTTTCAGCCGATTCACAACTAGTGAATGCTGAGTTGCATTCAAAAGCCGAGTTACAAAATGAAGAAAATGCACAATCTAATTCGAAAGACAGTACACATAATGAAGAACAACCTAACAATGAAGTGCATAGTGATCCTGAATCTGAAAGATCAAACATGGAAACAAGGACAGAGCCAAGATTATCCAAATATGTAAAAAGACATCACCCTGCTGAACAGATAATTGGTGACAAAGATGCAAGACCAATGACAAAGAATAGACTAAGACAAGAATCATGTCTGATTAGCAAATTTGAACCCAAGACAGTATATGGTGCATTACAGGATGATGACTGGTATAAAGCTATGGAAGAAGAAATTGATCAAATAAGGAAAAATAAAACTTGGAGTTTGGTTCCCAGACCAACTGACAAAAATGTGATTGGTACCAAATGGGTATTCAAAAAAAAACTAGATGAGAATGGTGAGATTACCAGAAATAAAGCCAGATTAGTATGCAAGGGTTATGCTCAAGAAGAAGGAATATATTATGGAGAAACATTCGCTCCTGTTTCTAGAATGGAAGGAGTAAGAACTTTACTTGCATATGCTGCCTACAAAGATTTCAAAGTCTATCAGATGGATGTAAAATCTGCCTTCTTAAATGGTATACTAGAAGAAGAAGTCTACATTGAACAACCAGAAGGATTTGTTGATGAGAACAATAGGGATATGGTGTGTAAGGTACATAAAGCACTCTATGGTTTGAAACAAGCACCTAGAGCATGGTATGAGAGACTTCACAAGTATCTGGTGCAAATTGGATTTGAAAGAACTGATGATAACAACAACATGTACATCAAAGTTGAAGAAGATAAAGACATTATTGTATCTGAAATTTTTGTGGATGACATAGTATTTGGTGGTAAGGAAGTACTTTGCAAAGGCTTTGCTGACAAAATGAAACATGAATTTGAAATGTCTATGTTTGGAGAAATCAATTTTTTTGTTGGATTGCAAGTACACCAACTTAAACATGGAAAATTTGTTACAGAATCAAAGTACATCAAAGAAATTCTTAAAATGTTTGGATTGGAGGAATCCAAACCAGTAAGCACACCAATGGCCACAGGAAATAAGTTGTCCAAAAATGATGAGTCAACTAAAGTCAATCAAACAATGTACAGATCCATGATTGGAAAACTACAATATGTTGTGCATAGTAGACCAGACATAGCATTAGCAGTTGGAATAGTGACTAGGTTTTTTGCTAATCCTAAAGAACATCATCTCATAGTAGTAAAAAGAATAATGAGATATCTCAAAGGGACTAATGATTTTAGTCTATACTACAAAAAGAATGGAAAATTTGAACTCAATGCATATACAGATGTAGACTGGGGAGGAAACATTGATGACAGAAAAAACACAAGTAGAGGTGCATTATTTCTAGGCAAAAGGCTGGTTACCTGGACTAGCAAGAAACAAACATGTATATCCCAATCGACTGCAGAATTAGAATATGTGGCAGCTGTAGTCAATTGTACAAACATTGTATGGCTCACACATCTATTGAATGGAATGAAAGAAGAAGTAACAAAACCGGTGATATTGTATTGTGATAATACAAGTGCTATAAACATATCCAAAAATCCAGTGATGCATGCAAAAACCAAGCATATCGCAATCAAGTATCATTATGTCAGAGAATTGGTGGAAGAAAAACAAGTGAAGTTGGAATACATTCACACAAAGGAACAAACTGCAGATATCTTCACCAAAACATTGCCCAAGGATGCCTATGAATATCTTAGAGGCAAATTGGGGGTCATACCCCTAACCCAAGCAATTTAAGGCAACAAGGAAGCTGCCTTGCATCAACAGGAATAAATCATTGAAATATTAATAGGTTGATGCAAAGGATGATAGGAGGTACAAAAATTCCAAATCAGCCACAAGCATGGTGACAGAGGGAGAAAAACAACAAGAAGCCAAAGCTTATATTTTGCATGATAAAATTGCTACATCTTTGGCATTTATGTCAAAGAGGGAGAAATATGCAGGGAAACTGATCAATGCAAAGAAAGAGGGAGTTATATATATGAAAGAGGGAGATATATGAGATCAGTAGTGAAATACAACAAGACAACGTATAAAATCTTGGTGGTAACTGAATTGATTACTTGATCAGTTTGGTTTGCCATCAATGCCAAAGAGGGAGATTGTTGGAAATGATTGAAATAATTATAAGAAAAGTTGAGGGAGATTGTTGGAATAAAATATGGAACTAGTAAAGAATGTCCTCAATCATTTTTTTGTCATTGATGTCAAACTTGCTACTTGCAGGGATGATAATTTCTTTAGTGATCCAAATACTATCAATTAGTTGATTGTCAAGGTGGAGGCAATTAATAAGATGTAACTAGAATACCTAGAGAAAGGTTGAAGTTATGATGTTGGAATGAAGTACAAGGATCAGCTAAGCCATTGATGAAAGAATGTATTTGATGAAATACTACAAAGAATGGGCACACTAAAACATATCAAAGATTTAAGGTTTTAACTAAGTCTTTTGTAAAGTTCAAACTAAGTTCATTAGAGAGAAGGAGCCAGACAAGCTAGTAAGAGCCGAGCAAGTTCTAGTTAATGCCGAGTAAACTTCAAGTGCCGAGTAAGTTCAAGTGCCAAGTAAGTTCAAGTGCTGAGCAAGTTTAAATGCTGAGCTAGTATAGGTGCTGAGTAACATAGAGGTTTTAAGCACCAGTAACTCAATAATGCCAAGTTGCTGCATTATTTAGGAAATCAAAGATTCGTCAGATCTAAGCCGACAAGGTTGTTATCTAGAAATTTGTGAATTAAAAGGAAGATAAGAATGATGAGTTGGTAGCATAGAACACCATGTAGAATGTTTTTAAGATACAACTGGCAAATTTTCAAGAAGAAAACAAGATATGGGGTAGATACATTGTATCCTACCTAATCAATTTTGAAACCCTAAAATTGAAGAGGGAGAATTGAGCGATAAAGGAAAATCAAACTTCTATATAAGAAGATATGAGTTAATAAAAAAAGAGGAGAGAGAGCATGAGGGGATAGAAGGAAAGGAAATAGTGGTCAAGCACAAAAGCATGAAATGCTGAAG